>CM024761.1:2658284-2753731 GCA_014218235.1 Colocasia esculenta
AGCCCCATGGCGATAGACGTCGTTTTGAGGTCCAAAAACCTTCGTTTCGCACTCTGAAATTGTGATTTTAGCCAACGATCTCCCTATTTCATGGTTTTCTGGCAGTAGCGACTCCCTCGATTACGCAAATCGCTGGCAGAGCCACACATGGAGCCGGCCAGTCACGGCGATCGGAAGTCGTGTTCAACTCTTCGTGAAATCTCCTCCCCCAGGTCCTTGATATGGGTGTCGAACATCGCCGATATAGTCACCTCTCTAGTTTATTCCCACCCTTCAGCCAAAGAACTATGCATAACTTTTCGACTGAACATCGGAATCGCTATTGTGACCACAATTCGGAATCGGCATTTCGAAACGGTCGATAGGGTGCTGGTTTCGCAAAATTCCGTTCCGGGGCGAATTCCACCCCAAAACGTGTGTTTTAGTACACCGACTGCCGTACCCTTCGATCGAACGCAGATATCTGTTTGCCCGGGGGTCGGAACCGCCCGCGAGGCCCCAATTCGGAATCGGCACTTCGACCCGGTCGGTAAAAGGTCGCATTCGGAGATTTCCAATCCGGCCAGAAATTCCTCTCCCGGAACGTAGTCGCGGGCCGTCGATGCAATCGCATACGGACACCTCCTCGCATACGCCCGATTCCCACTTATTGCCTAAGGTGATAAGATTCTCTTTTCGGGGTCCAAAAACCTTCGTTTCACACTCTGAAATTGCGATTCTAGCCGACGATCTCCCTGATTCAAGGTTTTCTGGTAGTAGCGACTCCCTCGATTCCACGAATCACTGGCGGATCCCACAAACAGAGCTGGCCTATCACTGCGATCGGAAGTCGTGTTCAACTCTTCGCGAGATCTCCTCTACAGGTCGTTGATATGGGTGCTCGAACATCGCTGATATAGTCACCCCCTCTAATTTATTCCCACCCCTTCCCAAAGAACTGTGCATAACTTTCCGCCCGGGCATCGGAATCACTAATGACCACAATTCGGAATCGGCACTCTGAGACGGTCGATAGGCGCTAGTTTCACAGAATTCCGTTCCAGAGCCAAAATTCTGCCCCAGAGCGTGCGTTATAGTACACCGACAGCCGTACCCTTCGATCGGACGTAGATATCTGTTCGCCCGGGGGTTGAAACCGCTCGCGAGGCCCCAATTCGGAATCGGCACTTCGACCCGGTTGCTAAAAGGTCGCATTCGGAGATTTCCGGTCCGGCACAAATTCCTCTCCGGAGCGTAGTCACGGGTCGTTGATGCAATCGCATACGGACACCTCTTCGCTCATTGGGCATAACTTTCTGCTCGGTTATCGGAATAGCTTATAAGACAACAATTCAGAATCGACACTCAGAGACACCCGATGCCCCTTATAGTCTAAGGTGATAATACGTCTTTTCGTGGTCTAAAAACCTTCGTTTCGCACTTTGAAATACGATTCTAGCCGACGATCTCCTCAATTTCAAGGTTTTCTAGCAGTAGCGCCTCCCTCGATTGCACGAAACGCTGGCAGATCCCACATACGGAGCCGGCCAGTCACGGCGATCAGAAGTCGTGTTCAACTCTTCGCGATATCTCCTCCCCAGGTCATTGATATGGGTGCTCGAACATCGCCGATATGGTCACCCCCTCTAGTTTATTCCCACTCCTTCAGCCAAAGAATTGTGCATAACTTTTCGCCTGGGCATCGAAATCGCTAATGTGACCACAATTCTAAATCGGCACACCGAGACGGTCGATAGGGCGTTGGTTTCACGGAATTCCGTTCTGGGACCAAAATTCACCCCGGAGCATGCGTTATAGTACACTGACAGCCGTACCCTTCGATCGGACGTAGATATCTGTTCGCCCGGGGGTCGGAACCACCGCAAGGCCCCAATTCGCAATCGGCACTTCGACCTGGTCGGTAAAAGGTCGCATTTGGAGATTTTCGGTCCGACGCAAAATTCCTCTCCGGGAGCGTGGTCGCGGGCCGTCGATGCGATCGCATACGGACACCTCTTCGCTCAAACGGGCATAACTTTCTACTCGGTTATCAGATTGCTTATAAGACCACAATTTGGAATCGGCACTCAGAGACGCCCGACGTCCCTTTATAGCTAGGGCGATAAGACGTTATTTTCGGTCCAAAAATCTTCGTTTCGCACTCCGAATTTTTGATTCTAGCCGACGATCTCCCCGATTTCAAGGTTTTCTAATAGTAGCGACTCCTTCAAATTTCAGAAAGTCCCGCAACCATGGCTAGCTGCACTCCGTCAAACTGAACATGGTATGGAAGAGCAGAAGAGCAGAACCCCGACCATTGTTCGATGGATCACGCCCCCGACGGGGAGATTAAAGCTAAATGTTGATGGCGCCTTTATGAGGACATCAGGGACAGCCGGAGGTGGAGGTATACTTCGAGACCATGAGGGCAACATGTGCTGGGCCTTCGCCCGGGCATACCATGATCTAAACTCAAGTCTTGCAGCTGAAGCTATGGCACTCAACGATGGCCTCTCCATTTGCTGTAGTAAGGGTGTTTCTGAAGTACTGGTGGAGACAGACTCACTCAATCTCCTTCAGCTGGTCACTAACAGATCTCCAGCCAGTGGGATCTCACTTGTATCATGCATGACATTGCAGTGAAGATCTTAAATCTGAAAGCAGAAATTGCACATCCCCAAAGAAGCTAATAGAGTAGCGGACTGCCTGGCCAGTTCTGCCATGTCCTGTCCTCGTTTTGTCATTTGGAGTTCCTGGGGCGACCTGCCTACTACTATTAAGGATCCCTACCATCCTAAAAAGGTAGGAGATCCTTCCATCAGGTCCTAGCCCCTTGTTGTACTTACCTTTTACTTATATTGAAAACCCACCCATAGCCAATTGGGAAGGTAGTGGCCCTCTCACTTGCTAGTGAGACCGCCCCTCCTACCTCCTGGTTTGGCTTTACTAAAAAAAAAATAGTAGCGACTCCCTCGATTACGCGAATCGCTGGCGGACCCACACACGGAGCCGCCTGTCACGACGATCGGAAGTCGTGTTCAACTCTTCGCGAGAGCTCCTCCCGGAGGTCGTTGATATGGTGCTCGAACATCGCCGATATAGTCCCCCCTCTAGTTTATTCCCACCTCTTCAGCCAAGAAATGTGCATAACTTCCGCCGGACATCGGAATCGCTAATGTGACCACAATTCGGAATCGACACTCCGAGACGGTCGATAGGGCACTGGTTTCACAGATTTCCGTTCCAGGGCCGAAATTCCACCCCGGAGCGTGCGTTATAGTACACCGACAACCGTACCCTTCGATCGGACGCAGATTTCTATTCGCCCGGGGGTCGGAACACACCCGCAAGGCCCCAATTCAGAATCGCACTTCGACCTGGTCGGTAAAAGGTCGCATTAGGATATTTCTGGTCCGACGCAAAATTCCTCTCAGGGAGCATGGTCGCGGGCCGTCAATGCGATCGCATACGGACCCTCTTCGCTCAAACGGGCATAACTTTCTACTCGGTTATCAGAATTGCTTATAAGACCAAAATTCAAAATCGGCACTCAGAGATGCCCGACGCCCCCTTATCACCTTGGGCGATAAGACGTCATTTTGGGGTCCAAAACCATCGTTTCGCACTCCGAAATTGCGATTCTAGCCGACGATCTCCCCGATTTCAAGGTTTTCTAATAGTAGCGGCTCCCTCGATTACGCGAATCGCTGGCGGACCCACACACGGAGCGGCCTGTCACGGCGATCGGAAGTCGTGTTAACTCTTCACGACAGCTCCTCCCGAGGTCGTTGATATGGGTGCTCGAACATCGAGGATATAGTCACACCCTCTAGTTATTCCCACCCCTTCAGCCAAAGAACTGTGCATAACTTTTCGCCCGGGCATCGGAATCGCTAATGTGACCACAATTCGGAATCGGCACTCACGACGGTTGATAGGGAGTTGGTTTCGCGGAATAATGTTCTGGGGCCGAAATTCCGCCTCGGAGCGTGCGTTATAGTACACCGACAACCGTACCCTTCGATCGAACGTAGATAATGTTCGCCCGGGGGTCGGACCACCCGCGAGGCCCCAATTCAGAATCGGCACTTCGACCAGCTCGGTAAAAGGTCGCATTCTGAGATTTCCAGTCTGGCGCAAAATTCCTTTCCGGGAGCGTGGTCTCGGGCCGTCGATGCGATCGCATATGACACCTCTTCGCTCAAACGGCATAACTTCTACTCGGTTATCAGAATTGCTTGTAAGACCACAATTCGGAATCGGCACACAGAGACGCCCGACGCCCCCTTATTGCCTAGGGCGATAAGACGTCGTTTCGGGGTCAAAAAATCTTCATTTCGCACTCTGAAATTTCGATTCTAGCATTCGATCTTCCTGATTTCAAGGTTTTCTAATAGTAGCGACTCCCTCGATTACGCGAATCGATGAGGGAGCCCACACACGGAGCCGGCCTGTCACGGCGATCGGAAGTCGTGTTCAACTCTTCACGAGAGCTCCTCCGAGGTCGTTGATATGGGTGCTTGAACATCGCCGATATAGTCACTCCATCTAGTTTATTCTCACCCCTCAGCCAAAAAACTGTGCATAACTTTTCGTCCAGGCATCGGGAATCGTCTAATGTGACCACAATTCAGAAACGGCACTCCGAGACGGTCAATAGAGTGTTGGTTTTGTGGAATTCCGTTCCGAGGCCGAAATTCCGCCCCGGAGCGTGCGTTATAGTACACCGACAACCGTACCCTTCGATCGGACGCAGATATATGTTCGCCCGGGGGTCGGAACCACCCGCTAGGCTCCAATTTGGAATCGGAACTTCGACCCGGCCGGTAAAAGGTCGCATTCGAAGATTTCCGGTCCGGCGCAAAATTCCTCTCCGGGAGCGTAGTCGCGGGCCGTCGATGCGATCGCATACGGACACCTCTTCGCTCAAACGGGCATAACTTTCTACTCGGTTATCAGAATTGCTTATAAGACCACAATTCGGAATCGGCACTCAGAGACGCCTAACGCCCCCTAATGTCTATGGCGATAAGACGTCGTTTCGGGGTCCAAAAATCTTCATTTCGCACTCCGAAATTATGATTCTAGCCGACGATCTACCTGATTTCAAGGTTTTCTAATAGTAGCGACTCCCTCGATTACGCAAATCGCTGGCGGAGCCCACACACGAAGTCGGCCTGTCACGGCGATCGGAAGTCATGTTCAACTCTTCGTGAGAGCTCCTCCCGAGGTCGTTGATATGGGTGCTCGAACATCGCCGATATAGTCACCCCCTCTAGTAGGGGTGTAAACGAGCCCTATTTACATAATCTGTGTATATATCATTTGCGTTCATGCCCTATTTACATAATCTGTGTATATACCCTCATTTGCATAATTTATGTATATACACTGTGGATTTAGTCTACGACATTTAAGCCCTCATAAATATTTTATATTGTAATAATAACTATATAAACAAATAAATATTTTTATATCAATATATACTTATTATATTTAAAGAAATATTTAAACGAAGTCTCATCGAGTACTTAGACAAGCTCTTAACGAGTATTTAGTCGAGCTCTTAACGAGCTCTTAAACGAGTTGTTGACGAGTATAATCGAGCCGAGCTCACATGTGTTCAGACTCGGCTCGTTTATGAACGAGCTTTTTTTTTGTTCAAACTCGACTCGTTAATTAAATAAATGAGTCGGACCGAGCTTTTATCGAGTCGAGTTTCGAACTACTCGTCGAACGTATCGGCTCGTTTACACCCCTACCCTCTAGTTTATTCCCACCCCTTTAGCCAAAGAACTGTGCATAACTTTCTGTTCGGGCATCGGAATCGCTAATGTGACCACAGTTCGGAATCGGCACTCCGAAACGGTCATTAGGGAACTGGTTTCGCAGAATTCCGTTCCGGGGCCAAAATTCTGCCCCGAAGCGTGCGTTATAGTACACCGACAACAGTACCCTTCGATCGGACGCAGATATCTATTTGCCCAGGGGTCGGAACCACCCGCGAGCCCCAATTCAGAACCGGCACTTCGACCCGGTCGGTAAAAGTCGCATTCAGATATTTCCGGTCCGACGTAAAATTCCTCTCGGGAGCGGGTGGTCGCGGGCCATCGATGCGATCGCATACGGACACCTCTTCGCTCAAACGGGCATAACTTTCTACTCGGTTATCGGAATTGCTATAAGACCACAATTCGGAATCGGCACTCAGAGACGTCCGACGCCCCCTATTGCTAAGGCGATAAGACGTCGTTTCGGGGTCCAAAAACCTTCGTTTCGCACTCTAAAATTACGATTCTAGCCGATGATCTACCCAATTTTAAGGTTTTCTAATAGTAGCGACTCCTCGATTACGCGAATCGCTGGCGAAGCCCACACACGGACCGCCCTGTCACGGCGATCGGAAGTCATGTTCAACTCTTCGTGAGAGCTCTTCCCGAGGTCGTTGATATGGGTGCTCGAACATCGCCGATATAGTCACCCCCTCTAGTTTATTCCCACCCCTTCAGCCAAAGAACAGGTGCATAACTTTCCACCGGGTATTAGAATCGCTAATGTGACCACAATTCAGAATCGGCACTCGAGACAGTCAATAGGGCGTTGGTTTCGCAGAATTCCATCCGGGTCCGAAATTCCGCCCAGAGCGTGGCGTTCGACAACCGTACCCTTCGATCGGCGCAGATATCTGTTCTCCCGGGGGTCGGAACAACCCGCGAGGCCCCCATTCGGAATCGGCACCGGTCGGTAAAAGGTCGCATTCGGAGATTTCCGGTCCGGCGCAAAATTCCTCTCCGGGAGCGTGGTCGCGGGCTGTCGATGCGATCGCATACGAACACATTTTCTAGTGAGACTCTTATCTTTCATATTGTCTCATTAATAATTATTTTAACTTTCTTTTTTTCCCTCTCTGTCTAATTTAACGTATATATTAACTCTTCTCTCTCTCTCCCCCATTCCTACTTTTCATGTCTTTCTCTTACTCTCATCCAGTATTATTAGAACAATCTCTTCTTTTTTTAACACAGCACATAGGATGCTTTTCTTAACCATTAACAAATTATTTAATTTTTATCAACTTTTATATTTTTAAACATCTGATAATTACAAGATAAAGTTTTTAAAGAAAATACAAATAATCAAACAACTTTCCTGAAAGAAATACAAGTATTTAATTTTTAAACCTACCAAGTCAGAAGACTTTATTTTCCATTCGATTTTCAGAGATTAAGTTATTAAGTTTATTTTATATATGATTTATTTGATACTAAATTTATAATATATAGTCAAAAATATATATTGTCACATACTTTTTGTAGTGATGTGTAAGAAATTATCAAAAATATTTTACCATTATTACTTTTAATCACATGGTGCAGGAGAGAGTCATCAATAAATCATCTTTTAATTCTATCTTATCTCTCATGAATCAATCTGTCAGATCTCAACTTGATTCTCTCTCTCTCTTCTTCTCTCTCTCTCATTCTTCCATTTTTCCATTATTTAACTACTCCTCCCTTTAAACACCAAAAAAAAACTCTCACACAGTCTCGCTCACTCACCAAGCTTTTCTCCTCTCCTCTCTTCTCTCTCGACTTCTTTTTTTTCTATATTTTATTATCAAATATTGTTATAGTTTTGTTATTCCTCCAAATTTTATAGATTATGATAGTAACCCTAACAAATAAAAGTAATTATACTTGTGCACTTGTATATATTTCCTTTTGATTATTATATTTATAATATTATAGCATGATTTTTGAAGATTGTCAAAGTAACCTAATTACAAGTACTACAAATAGCTCATATTATATATTTATAATTAAAATATAACTTTTATAAAATTTGAAAATAAGTAGGCAAATAGAAGCAGCTATATGAATATATATGTACAGAAAAAATGTTGACAACGTAGAAAACAGTTTTATATAACACCATTGATTTATGATGAGAAATACTTAGTGCCCCTTACGGAGAACAATAAAGATGATGTGGATTACCTTTAGACAAAGAGATTTTTTTTCATTAACTTAATTAGTTAGATCATGCAATTAATATACAATCATTGTGACACAAAAAATAGAAATTCTGGACAAACTTGGTTATGTTTATTCTTTTTATATTTCATATTTTTACTAAATATGGTATATTGTAATGATAAAACTCTAAATCCAAATAAGAAAAGATTACTGCAAATCATTTTCAAATCATGAAAAGTCATTACAACTAATTGTAATTTTTTGACACAAATAAAAAATGATAATTTATATTACTTTGAAAATTTTAGAAAAAATAATAAGAATATATTATTCAATAACCAACCGTGCAAAGTAAAGTACGTTAATTTAACTAGTATGGAAAGAAACGGGAATCAAAAAGTTATAATACAAGAGTTTAACAAGAGTATATCACTGCCATCTACTTGCGGAAATGGAATTGTGTTGGCAAGATTGTTGGATTCCGAAATTAATTGCTAGGGATGAGTGCTAATTAATTTACAGGGATGCATGGCTATGATTAACTGTATTTGGATCTAATGGAGATCAATATAAACTGTGTGATTAATAAGAATTAGCTGTTTTGCATATGTTAAAAGTGAATATTAATTCATGTATTAATTTACACACATATACACATGTAAAAAAAAAAAAAAACCACACACACACACACACACACATATATATATATATAGAGAGAGAGAGAGAGAGAGAGAGAGTGTGTGTGTGTAGTACTCTAAAAATTTATTAATTAAATTTTAAATAAATTTAAAATTTGTCAATTAATAAATTCAAACTAGTTAAAAAGGAATGCATCATTATTGCATGCATATAAACCCATATAAAAATTTTGTAAAAAAAAGTAGTTATACTTTAATAATATCTCAATGATCTATCAAGAAATTTGGGCATAGAAAAATCATTTAGACTAAGTTTAGGAATTATTGCGACTTAGTATCATAATTAAAGGATAAGTTGGAGACTATTATCATATACGCCAAAGTGAATTATAATCAAAATAAATACATGGGTAGACTTTAAATAATGTGTATTGATAGCTCATATGAGAATGTACCAAATGGGCAATTTTGACCCATGAATAAATTCTCTAATAAAAAGGGATAATTAAAACTCATTAAGTAAAATGTTATTATGGGTTGTACAAAGTGATCCATCCATGGGATATTGGGCCAAAAATAAGAGTCCAATGATGGATGAGAGATAAATAGATTAAATTCGTAACTAAATTAATGGTAAATTAAAAGGGTAAGAAAATCCCCTTACAACTCATGTAATTATCCTAAAAAGGGTCATAACCCTAGTCTAACTCATAGGGCTCTATCCTAATCTAAAAAGGGGATTTAGATAAGAGGAAATAGTGATAAAAATAGGAGACTCATGTTAAATAGGGAAATTCGTACTATATTATCTCCTAATTAAAAAGGGGTAATTAAAGCATTAATATGACTCATATATTCTTTAAAAGTCATAGACTTATCCTAATCCCTTAGCCACAAAATTGGAGTTCTCCCCAAGCCAATTAGATAGAGAAAGGCTAGAAAATTGTGAGATAATTATAGAAATTTGTAGTTAGAAGAGAAGGATGAGTTTTTAAGTGTGTAGGTAACTTATATCATACAAATAACCATCTATTTCGTCTCTAACCGACCCTAGACATCTCTGGAGCTTGGAGGACGATAAGGAAAGCCTTAGGACGAGGAGATCAAGGAAGAGAAGGCTAGGAACGAAGGGCTTTATTTCTTCACGTTTTCAAACCCTAGGATTCAACTCGCTAAAGGTAGGCAATCTCTTAAGCAAAAATGAATTAACTTCGACCATAGGTAGACCATGCTACAATCTTCAAAAGTCCCATGTTTTCCCCAATTAACATCATGTCATTCGTGAGTATTTCATGTTCAAAGTTCTGTCATGAACATGTACCCAACCTGACTTATTTACCTAATTCCATGTCTATGCTTGATCTCGTATCATGAAACTTTACTGAATATGCTACTATGTGTCAGGAATCCAATGACACTTTTTCCCCAATTTCTATCTTGTACCCTATTCGAATTTAATCATTTTCCATCACTGTGTCAAATTTTAAGTTCATCATGAAGAATCTATTAATATCATGTTCATACCTTGTTCATAGTCTAATTACTTTTTACTGTAGATACCCCTACAAGTCTAGTTTCATTGAAAACTAATTTCGTGATTTTTTGTTATGTATACGAATTTATATACATTTTTTATAGCCCTGTGTCAAGCCTTTGGAGGACTGGACCGCACCCAAGGTGACCCAAATCACTTTGGGGGTTCGGCCAGGGTCTCTAGAACGCGATGACCCGACTGGTCGTGTTTCTCCTAGTCGCGACAGCGGCCTACGTCGCGTTATGAATGCGACGACTCGACACATCGCGTTCTTGTTGCCCTGTACTGATTACCCATAACGCGATAGACCCCGATGTCGCGTTCATGGACCGATTGCTCAAATCGCGACCGGTCATCCCGTCGCGATTACAACATCAATCGATTTGTTGTCCCTGTTCTTATGAACGTGACCTACCTTCCAGTCGCGATTTAAACGCGACAGGTACCCCCGTCGCGTTTCTTTTGTCTGTCCTAGAAACCCTAATTTGCATTCAATCCATGTTAATCATGCCATATAATCACTGTTTAACCTCTGAAATGTACTTTTGTGAACAGTAATGACATGTTTATGTATAATGGGTAATATTCACATGATTTCTATTAATTATAAGATGTGTGCACAACTACCTCTTGCTAATATGATCATCTTACACATGTACACACTAAACATGAATCATTGTCATAAAACCTTATTGAATTTACCCAATAATATATCTAGTAATTAAGTGTAATTATTCATGTAAATTTCCCTATTTTATTAAATGCTTGTCTTCATTTATTCGTGTTATTTGATACCGTTATCATGTCCCTCTACTTCGAGCACTCGAGGTATGACGGACAAATGTTTCTTTACACACTCTATCTAAGTTGGGACGACCTCTCCATTGGGAATACTCCTGACTGGACCAAGAACTCATTGTCGAGGGCTCCGTAAGACTTCTTGGCTTTGGTGGATGTCCATTGCTGAAGAACAGGTTGTACCTTCAATATCTATTTTGCCCCTAAATATCAGTATGATCCAACGCCCTAGATTGTTCTCTCTTACCTTGAGATCACGTCGGACCTCTGGTCTGTGTTCGTAGCATGGTTGTGGGGCGATTGTGACTTCTACCGGACTGTCGACACATGATTGTGCTGTGCAACTGTTACTATCGCATGTTTATCATCGATTTACAAATATGTCCCTAAATCTTATCTACTATCTTGACACACTCATCTATTCATGTTCTTTCTGTACTCTCGTCTATTCTTCAATTACTCTCATCTATTCCTAGTACTCTATTTGGCCATCAAATTGATTGTCTAAGATAACAAACATGATATATGCCAGGTAACATTATAAGGGCCCGATCTGGTGTTGGGAGGTGCGCCCGAAAGGCTATTAACTCGCGGGGGTTCAATGATCAGGGTGTTAGGTATGCATCCAACGCAAGACTATCAAGATTTAATCTATGACAATCAATCAATCACAATACTATATTCTCTCGATTGACAAGAAGTTCGACCAAACAAACATTACAAGCTATCGCGACTAGTGCACTTTTGTGCAATCGTTACACTATCTCATTATATGGCCAATCATTTATCATGCCAGTTTTGTATTATTCTTTTTGAATGTATTATCACTCTCTTGCTATCGTGTGACATTACTCTCTTGACTATACTTGATCGTTCTCTCTAGTTATCCTGCTTTACAAAATATTAATCACTTAAAGTATGTATGTTTACACGAGATATTAAGTACTACTAATCGTTATCGCTCACCCTATGCTCTTGGTTATATGTGTTTCAGGTAAGTCGATGATGACATTACACACCCCAACGGGAATGGACTGGAGTGTTGAGGACCTGGAGTCGTAGCGATGGAATGGCCTTAATATCATAGAGTCTAGATAGATATTTGCTTAATATCCTTTCCAATGTAATGATATCTTTGAGCCATAATGTATTGGCTCAGAATAAGTGGTTGTAATATTTATATGATTTATTAATAAAAGGAGAGTTTATTGTAATTATTGTTCATTAGTTGCCTCTAATATTTGCGATTCTACGCACAATTTATATTACCATATACTTTGCTCACGTCTCCCCATTTATATTCCGCTGCTAGATTGGCGAGCATGATAAGAGAGTACATAGGTTTTGCTTTTTTTGAATCAGATTTTATGGAAACATCAATATAATCAATTGAAAGTGAAACAGAAAGGCCCTTTCAAACTAATTAAGAAACGTTAGAGCAATCTCATATGAGTTGAAGAAAAAAATAAAATATACTTAAAATGACGGAGCCCCTCATGACAAACAAAAAAAAAAATTTGAGTTGGATGACCAGATAGTTTTCTTAGACTTTCGATGACTCTGTAAATTTCAATAATTTAGCCACATTTTAATAATTTAAATAAATAAAAATTTATAACTTTCATATGACCATAAATAGTTTACAATAGTTCACACATTAAAATTTAAACTTGGATGAATCACAAAATTAACTCATATAAATTATATATGAAAAATTAATTAGAAGTCTCTGACTATAATAAGAGGTCTTTACTGTAACATGATTTAACGTATATGTAACCAGAGATAATATTTACAGTAATAAATTAAAACTCTGTCATGAATTAAAAATAAATCAAATATCTATTAAGAATTTAATTATTTACCCATTATATATCTTAATTTTAAAATATAGTTCTATGAGAATATGAATGCAAAATAGTCTGGATAAGAAAATGACCCCCCCCCGCCCCTCTAATGTCAAAACAGGCCAAATCTAGGAAGGGGAGCCTCGAAAGCAGAAGCTAGAAAAGGTGAAAAGATAGCATCGTAATTAATTTAACACATGCGTTTCAACTTAATTACTTATAAGCTACAGTTGCATTAATTACAACAGTTTGAAGAACAACGAAAATCAACACTTCCCATTTTTGCATATATACTTATATTTTAAGAATATATACTTAAGCGTGTAAACATATATATCTAGTGGACAAAATCATACTGCTTCAATATATATGTTGTTGTAAAGTGTTCTATGTGAAATTTAGAAATGAGTGTGTTTGAGCGATTATAACAATATTTGTTTTAACCGATTCTTTTTCATAAAATCATCTTTTTTATTTTAGATAGAGAAATATGTATATATGTGCCCTACATTAATTCGGCCGTAGACACAAACGGAGTGAATCTGTTGCCAACATAACATTGGGACTTACATGTATTTGTGTCCACAGTGCTATGGTTAGATACTAAATATTTCTCTTTTGCATAATTTACAAATCTTTTGTATTAATGGGAGAACAAATCAGATAATGGGGACTTTAGATAATTAAGGTCGCGCGACCTAAAGGGGTTATCACGCACATAAAAAAGTTTAAAAAATATTAATTTAGTAACTCGGAAAGGAAAATCTCACATATGAAATTCTCACTCAAAATCCTAACAGTATATCTATCGAATCTGACATTATGAAGAAGATAAAGTAAAGAACTTTCTTATCGCAAGCTATCACGGCTATTGAGGAGATCTATAAGTTATAATTACTCGGCGATATATATATAGTTGAGGCGGGCTGTCTCATGAGTCATGACAGTGGGGAATCCGAATGGAAACAGGAGAGGAGAAGAAAACGGAGGGATATATAAAGAGATGGCCAGATGTGAAGGTGACGAGGAGGGTAACTCATGAGCTCCAATATAGAATGGCCGCAAGTTAGCATACAGAATTAGCTGCATGTCCAGCCTCTTCCCACACTCTTTAAATACCCCATCACCCACCGTTTCCTTCTTCCCCATGCACAGAAGCCACTAATCGATCCCTCTCTCCAATTCCCCAAGCATCAAATTAACACCACCTCTCTCTCCTCTCTCTCTCTCTCTCTCTCTCTCTCTCCTCTCTCGCCTCTCGTCTCTCCTCTCCTCTCTCTCTCTCTCTCTCTCTCCTCTCTCGCTCTCTCTCTCCTCTCTCTCTCTCTCTCTCTCAGCAGCTGCGTCTCCAGTAGGCCTGCAGAAGCCTGGGCAGAGAGATGGACATGGTGAGCAGTTTTCTTCCCATCGTTTAAATTATCCTCCTTCCCTGTGCAATGCCCAGCTAGCGGATAATTGTAATTATGCGGATACATATATAAATACAACTTTTGAATAAGAATATATGCATGCATACAACTACGTTCATGCATGCGTCCCCACGACTAGATTTTTGAAGCTTCGCCGTCGATTTCTTCTTACTAAGTTGCATCCATGTTTTAATGCAGGAACAAGGGCAGGCGTCGTTGGAGACTTGGGAGGGGTACGTGGACTGGAGGAACAGGCCGGCGCTGAGGCGCAAGCATGGCGGCAAGCTCGCAGCTGCCTTCGTTCTCGGTATGTCTATCTGTCCATCTATATATAGATAGTTGTCATGTATTCACATATTATTAATTATATATATGCATATGTAAATATATAAATAAATATCTATAATATATACATCACGATCACCACGTCATCTATATAACTCTGCTCTGTCAAATCTATCCAGTATAATTAAATAGCTAGTTATAATCTCGACAGATAGATTAATTAACTACATGGCTGGGTGTTCGATCTAATATACGCATCTCTTTCGATTGGTCATGGAATGCAGCAACGGAGGTACTGGAGAACCTGGCATTCGTGGCCAACGCAAGTAACATGGTGAGCTACGTGCTGCATGACATGCACTTCACCCCCGCCCTCGCCGCCAACGCCATCACCAACTTCATCGGCACCGCCTTCTTCCTTGCCTTGCTTGGCGGCTTCCTCTCCGATGCCCTCTGCAACTCCTACATCATCTACCTCCTCAGTGCCACAGTCGAATTCCTGGTACGTACATGTGTACTCCACCACGCACACGCACACCGTGTTGCTACGTAGATCTCTAAAAATTGAATTGTGTGCATCTGTTTTAAGTTTTTAAACTGAAGCTAGGGCTAACAGCAACCATCATTGTCTTTGATCTAAAGGGTTTAGCGGTCCTCTTCATCCAAGCCCGCACACCATCCCTCAAGCCCCCGAAGTGCGACCATGAAACTGGTCCATGCGAGATGTTGTCCGGTGGGAATGCCACCCTATTCTATGCCGGACTCTACCTTGTAGCACTGGGCATGGGTGGCATCAAGGTTCGCTTCCAGCCCAAGGCGGATCAATTTGATGAGAGCACAGCCCAGGGCGCAAGGACTTGTCCACCTTCTTCAACTACTTCGTCTTCTGCTTAAACTTGGGTGGCCTCATAGCCGTCACCTTCGTCGTGTGGGTGGAGGACAACTTGGGCTGGATGTGGGGCTTCGCCATCACCATTGTCTCCATCCTGCTCTCCATCCCTGTCTTCCTTGCTGGCTCCAGCACCTACAGGAACAAGATACCCAAAGGAAGTCCCTTACCACTATTGCTAAGGTGACTACTATCTCTCTTAATCAAATATTTGTTACCGATGAAGCACGTAATTAAATCATGTGATTTAATTTTTGCTATGTGATACACACACCAGGTGATATGCGCAGCCATATTTAACACCAAAGCACCCAAAACCCCAACGCCATCGTGGACATGGCCACTCCACCTCCCAGTTGGACATCCATGGCGGTCAAAGGACCACTCGAAATATGAAGAGAGGATGCATCTTGAAAGAGCAGGCCAGTCCATCATCACAAAAGAAGATCAGGAGCTCGGGAGGATTCCTCGCTAGGGCAGTGGAGAGGGAGCCTGCGCTTCATGCACTTGTGTGCACTGTGGAGGAGGTTGAAGAGGTCAAGGTGGTGGTGGGGCTCATGCCCACCTCCTCTGCACCATCATGTTCAGTTGCTGCCTCGCCCAGCTCAACACTTTCTCCGTTCAACAGGCGGCCACCATGAACACCAAGATGGGCTCCCTCACTGTCCCCCCGGCCTCACTCCCTGTCTTCCCTATCGTCTTCATGCTGATCCTCGTCCCATTATACGACCATGCTATCGTCCCCTTCGCTCGTAAGATCACCGGCACAGAGGCAGGCATCACCCACTTGCAGCGCATTGGTGTGGGTCTGGTCCTCTCTATTGCTGCCATGGCAGTGGCAGGATTTGTGGAGGTGATGCGCAAGGATGTGGCGACGCAGATGGGCATGCTTGACTCTAAGGCGCCGCTGCCCATCTCCTTCCTCTGGGTCGCCCCGCAATATCTCTTATTGGGATCTGCTGATCTCTTCACCCTCGCTGGTTTGCTCGAATTCTTCTTCACCGAGGCGCCGATCGGGATGAGGTCACTGTCAACGGCACTCTCTTGGGCGTCCCTGGCCTTGGGCAGTATGTGAGCTCCTCCTCGTCTTCATAGTGAACAGCGTGACGGGCGGCGGCGGCCACAAAGCATGGCTCTCTGAGCACAGCCTGAACCACACCGGTTGGAGAATTTCTATTGGCTCATGACAGCCATGGGCATCGCCAACTTCCTGATCTATATAGTGCTGTCCATGCGCTACAAGTACAGATCATCGTCGACCCACAACAGCTAGCGGCTAAAGAAATTGATCGTGTATAGGAGACGATGGAAACTAAATGCGAACATGAAGCTCTGAAAGATGCATGATACGGGATTAACACATGTACGTACGAATTAAACAGAACCCTTTGTTTGCAAAGCAGTAAACAAACTGGCCGGGGGGCGGGGGGGGTGAAGAAACCTTCCCGTTGGGGTTGTCGGCATCACATGTACGTCAAGGGGAATCAGATTGTTCCGAACAATTACTTCACTGCTATGCAGAATCTTTGGCCCCCCTTGATCAAAAGTCTTGAATGTTTGGGAGCTAGCATGCATGTACAACCCACTGACAATAACAACGCACAATTTGAAGCGTAACTTTCTGATTACCTTGTGTTGCCATATTCTTTAACCAGAAATTAACATTTGTTGTCTGACTACAAAAAAAAATCTGAATTTACATTTTTCTCCCAGATAATATATATTTCTCTTCTTTAATTAGATCATGGTTCCATTGCCTCGCGTCCCCTATATGAATAAAGGGGAAAAGTTAAAAGACGCTCGCTGCTGGTGGTGGCATCACTTGTCAAGAGAAACTCATGTTTATAAATTATATATATTATATATATATATATATATATATTTATATATACCTTGGATTTTAATTCAAGAATTGTTGTAGAAGAGGAAAAAAAACACCCAAAACCGACCATCACAAGCGGCGAACCGACCTGTGCCACCAACCATCCGATCACACAATGGCCTATTCGAGGCCAGAGCATATTAACCCAGAAATTATAGTCTACCCCATTTTAGTTGAAAGTTGAAATTATCTATGAATTATTTTTTATTTTTAGGTCAATTTTTCTTCTTTGACTCAACTTATTTGTAAAAAAAAATTATAAGATATTTGATAAAAAAAACTATTTAAAAATTAATGATAATTTTTTAAAAAAAAATTAACCACCTCTATTCTACCTCTTGAGGTGGAGTAGAGTTATCCAAAAATAACTTGCATTACTCAAAGTTATCCCTAAGTAAACAATCTTCTCTCCCCAAAAGTTGAGGAGGGGTTTACCCCTGAGTAATCCTCATTTACCCAGAGTGCCCCCTCCCAAAATAACCCTTCGTGGGAAGAAAGGGGTAAAAGTGGGAAAGGAAAACTTGTTGTGCAATTCATCATTGAACTGCCATGTTCTTCGGTTTTGTCTACCCAGCACATCAGGCACATTTCAAAATGTTGACATCTTTTACGATAAAATGAGGTAGATCGGGGCCCCATTTGCATTGCAAACTTGATATTCCTACTCTCGGCAACCCCAAACAATGGCCGGTGTGTATTTGATGCAGGCTCGTTGGCCTGGCGTGTTCTGTCATTCTGTGTCAGAGTAGACTTGTTCAGGTTCGGGTTCAATTTATTTTAGATTCTTTTTAAAAAAAACTTCAAATTGAAACGAATTTAAAATTTTAGAGATTTGTTTCGATTCAATTTGAACTGAAAAAAAAAAAAAAAATATATATATATATATATATATATATATATATATATATAAGTTGTGAATATCGTCCATGAGACACATTAACCACTGCATCATTGATTTTTATGTGAAATAGTATATATGAAAAAGTTGTGAATATCGTCCATGAGACACATTAACCACTGCATCATTGATTTTTATGTGAAATAGTATATTATTTATATTATATATATAATTTCGTTCATACCAATTCGACCTGAATGTTATATTATTTAAATCGAATTAAATCAAATGGGTGAGATACAATCGATTTTTCAATTTAAATAATTTAAAAACCCCTCCTAAAGAAAGGGGAAGAAAATAATGAAAGGACAACCTCTTGGGGCAATTCGACACTGGCCTGTCATGTCTAATGCAGAACATTTCACACATTTTCAGACAAAATTGTGTGAATTGGATCACTATATGTAGCAAGAGAAAGATTTGTTTCACTTTCAAAAGTGCAGCAAGAGTGTAATTCACATGGGCTGGGAGTTCAAAATTTTTTTATTGACGCCACATGAACTCCAGCCCATCTGAATTACACTCTTGCTGCACTTTTGAAGTGCAACAAGTCTTTCTCCTGTAGCAAAACTGGTACACATCCGAGCAGCCAAAACAACGCCCACTTTTCTTGAACTAAAGTCAAAACAAACAAGATAAAGATCAACCTCTCAAAAAATAAATTTTGATAGAGGGAAGAGAGAAATAAAGATGAGGATATTTATTATGTCTTAATTTGTGAATTTTAAAAGTCATGAAAAAAGAGTTTTTAAAATAATTTAAAATTATGTAATGATGGTGATCTCTAAACTCGATCTCAAACGATGTCTTTACCTAGAACTATGAATAAGTTATAGAGAAAAGAACCAATTCCAACTCCATCTCCCTCCCTACACCTCCCTGGAATGCATAGGTTTATACCTATCAGTTATGAATCATATATAGTCCATAGCAATCAGTTATCCATCATAATCCCTTTTCATCTAATATTGTGTATTTTCTGGATAAAAGACAAATAAAATTCTTCATCGTCATCATCATCTCCGTAGCTAGACAGACAACGTCGAACACTTAAAACTCAATGACCGAATTTTAAAATCATGTTTGGTATCGAGACCGATCTGAGATAGAATAAAAATATTTTTAAAATTTTAAAAATATCTTCAATTTATCTTAATACTAAACCGCCTTTAAATATATAGTAGATACAAATATTTATTGCCAACAGTTTTCGCTGAACACGTTATTACAAACCTCAAAATTTAGGCATTAAGGTTGATGGGCCCAGGATGTATAAGCCTAGGAAGTCTACATTATTTTTTCGATACCACACTATATCATTTGAGATTTCAACATTTTTTTTCACGGTCAAGATAAATCATGAAAATTAAATTAAAAGAGAGAGAACGTAAATCATCGTAATAGACTCTGGCTCTGTTCTGATATTATCTTATAAATATTAAAATTTATATATTAAAATTGAAAAACCCATAATATATAACACAAAAAAATCCGCATGATTTTTTCGATGAGAAACGATATCATCAATTTCCATTTCCACCGTCATATAGCGACAGCCACCAGCAAGCAGGGGCGGCAGCTATCAGCAATTTCTTGTGTCTTCCGCTTCCTCCTCTTCGAAAGGTGGATCTTATATTTTAAAATGTCACATCGTATTTTAAAATTTTTATTATATAAATAATTTTTAATGCATGTGTTACGACAGCCACCAATAAGTAGGGCTGTAAACGAGTCGAGTCGAACCGAGTATTATGCTGCTCAAGTTCTGTTCGTTAATTTTTAATTGAGTTCGAGTCGAACTCGAGTTTTATCGAGTATTGAAAATAGTTGTTCAAACTTGATTCGTTTGAATACTCTCGAGTTCGAGCTCTTAACGAGTTCAATTGAATTTGCGAGTTATATATATATTATATATATATATATATATATATATATATATCAATATTACTTATATAATAAGTCTAATTCAATTTTAAGTAAAAACTTAATTGTTTATAAGACCCAAATTCATCTTATATTAAGGTTATATCTCAAGATCCTTCATAGGTTACTTGTTTAAATATTTTAGTATAATGTTTAAAATATTTAACAACTATATTTATATTTTTTATAATTAAAAAATTAAATAAATTTAATTACGAACTTAAATTTTTGTTTGAACTTGACTCGTTTACTTTACTAAAGGAGCCGAATTCGAGTAACATCCGAGTCGAATTCGAGCTACTTATCGAGTGTATTAGTTCGTCTACAGCCATTCCTTTCATAATTTATGTATTTACACACTCATATTTAATCTTTTATATTTTAGTATTCATAAATATTTCGTACCTTAATAAAAATTCTTTAAAAATAATAAATATTAATATTATCATATTTATAGTAAGAAATTAATATAACCCGAATATATTAACGGGTAACTAATCGAGTATTTTAACGAGCATATTATCGAATATCTTAACGAGTTGTTCGCGAACGTATTCGAGTCGAGTATATCTCTGTTCAAACTCGACTCGTTTATGAATCAAACTTATATTTTTGTTCAAACTCGACTCATTTATCTAATAAACGAGTCGAGTCGAATTTTTATCGAGTCGAATTCGAACTACTAAACCCTAAACTACTTATCGAGTCTATTAATTCATTTACAATCCTGCCAACAAGCCGGGGCGGCAGCTATCAGCAATTTCTTGTCTTTCGCATCCTCCCCTTCGAGAGGTGGATCATATATTTTAAAATGTCACATCATATTTTAAAACTTATATTATATAAATAATTTCTAATATATTTGTTATAAATTAATGTTACTAGACCAGTTTCCGTTCCGAATGGTACTACACTACTACTTGTCCTCCACAGCCCTGGCCCGCCGCTTCTGATCGTGTAAAACCCAAGGGCGGCCGGGGTCCTCCACCTCCGGCTGATCAACCCTTTTCCTCTTCCGGCGACGGGACCTTCTCTCCGCGTCAGACTCCTGGCGGTTCAGGAGCACTCCTACCTGCTGGAACCACGCCGACGAGGTTATCCCTGAGGAGGGCAACACGGTTACAGAGCGCCTCCAAGCAGGGAGGCGCAGCTAGGGAACGTGATCCCATTGAAAAAAAAAAAATTCTGAAATGACCATTTAATCGGCCACCTGGAGAGGTTTTAGGAAAAGGGTTAACCCCACTGGATCACCCAGCGGTGACCCAACCAGGCGAGGCAGCGACCCCAAATCCAATTTTTTTAATTTTTTGGCCCTAAACCATCGCGGCCTCACCCAGTTTTGCCGTCGGCTCGCTTCTCGCTGCGCAGCCGCAGGCACTCGCCGTCGCAGAAATCGCCATGACACTGTCCCAGAAGCAGCGGCGACGGCGACGGTGCGTCGCCCTTCGCCGTCTCGCCGCCCTCCTCCCTTCGCGGCTTCGCCTGCTCGCTTGACCATTCACAAGAACGTCGGACGGCCAGAGTCCGGACACCATACACCACTGGGCACCGGCGACGAGGTGCAGCTGCGGACAGCGGACTATCGTCAATAGCCAGACCAAGGTAACGGATCATCGGACCCTAAATTTCCATTTTTTTTAACTCTCTCCCTCCAAACGTAGAAGTTAGGCACTCGCGGAAGTCGACTAATATTAAATTTTTATTTATATTATATAAATATATAAATAATAAAAATAATTTAAATAACTCCACTAAACAAAATTTATGCGTCTCTGGGCGCAGCACCACCGCGGCAGCTTGACCCGGGAGGCCGGCGACGAGGAGTACTACCGGAAACTTCCCTTTAGTTCCCTCGGTGGTCCTCTTGTCCTTGTCGTGGATAAGTTATTCCAAATTAGCTAGGTCCAACATTGGCCAAGTCCCCGCAGCCCACGACATCCGTGGAAGGTTTCTTTTTCTTGAATGACGAATTAAAGAAGCTTTCTTCAACCTGTGTGAGTCATCTTCACGACTTACACCCAGAAAGCTCCAGAAAACTTCGCTAGAGAGACAGAGACACAGAGCTAGGACCCCTGTTTCGTCCATTCTGATCACCACACCCTTCACGCACAACTTCCTGTGGACCTGTATGTGATGATGATCGTCGTTCCCAACAGGGATTCGAATTGGCGATATGAACGCAAACCCCGCCGGAGACGCGGCAGCGATTCACAAGAAAGGGATTGTGTCGGGAAAATTCGTTGTCCATACGACACGTTTGTGGTCGGACAAAAGCATGGTCCATCCACAAGTTGTCCACGTTCTCTAGATTTTGATCGATTTCCTTGATGTTTCCTAGCAGAAAAAGCATACGTAAGACCAAGAAATGTGGGTGAAGTAGGGCCACGATTCGATCCAAAGTCTTCGATCATCCCCATTACATCTATAAATTTTGCGGGAAGACACTCGTAAGCGAAACCCCCTCCCCATAACCCCTCCCCCTTCACAGGCCCCCCCGACTAGTCCCCTTCCCGCCGGCAGGCCATCCCAAGACATGGCAGCCAAGTACGGGCCCCACCAAGTGCTGGCCGAGAGCACCGCAGCCACGCCATGCAAGGGCTCCTCGTCGTCACTTCCCACGGTCGGCTTCCTGTTCCTTACTGGCGTCAACTCGTTCTTCTCTGCATACAGAGCACGCCGGGACCCGTGGACGCTCGCGTTCGTCCTCTCCGCCTACAGCAACCTCGCCCTCCTAATCTTGTCGCTGCAGGCATACCAGAGGACGCCGTATGTGCACGTCCTGCGTCGGCAGCGGCTGAAGCTGGTGATCTTAGTCCTCGCCTCCACACTCAACCTGTTTTTTTCGTATCAGGTGGCGAAGATGTTGCCGCCCGTTCTGGCGGCCGCCGTCTATTCCATCGCCGGCCTTGTCACGGCTCCTGGCATTTGTCTCCTATATGTTTATGCATCCGATGATGGCGAGAAACACGCAGAGACCGTAGACAGCAGAATTAGCTGTAAAGAGGCCGACGCACTTCTCGGAGTTTCCGCGACCGTATAACAAATGAAAACCTCCAAACTATACGTGGAAGACAAGAATAGACGTACGGTATTGTATAGCCGTATTAAAGTCATCTTAAATATTCATAAGACACGGACTTACTAAGTTCAAATAAAAAAATAAATAAACGAGCATGCATGCAGGGTATGAAGAAAGGAAATATATTTACATAGAAACCGTATAAGTTATGATATCGTATGGCAAGCTCAGATCGAAAAAATACATAAGGTTACATGAGAAATATTTAAATAGAAAAAAATTTGTGTCTGATTGTGAAATATGTCCGACTGCCTGCCGTATTCGTAGACATAAATAGATGTGAGAAGTGGAGTCTACATCTATTTATATCTACTACAATCAAGTATAAAGCATTTCTCTAGATCACACATATGTTGCACACCCGGCAGCATACCATTACATAGAGGATATGCTAGTCCTTTCAGAGGAGACATTATGGCAAAATATGGAGAATATAGTACTTTAAGGGGGAAAAGGTATAATGGCAACAAAAGGACATGAACGAAAAAAATTATTTGGATTTCAGCTTCTTGTGCCACGCTTGGACACTTGACACATCCGTCACCGCGAGTAGTACTACTACTACACAGAGTTTTTGAGTGTAATAATGTGCTTTATAGTAGGGAGACGTACGTGTGCTTTGTGTATGTACACAATTGTCTGAATGTAATTGCAGAAGGGATTGTGGATGTAAAGAAGAATTTTGGATGTGATTATTACTCAGATCAGGAATATTATTGGTTTATATTGTGCAACATTCTTGTGTAAATTTTGTCATGAACTTATGAATCATTCATTTATAATTGATGAGATTATGATTGAACTAGTTCTATATATCCGTGCATTGCACGGAATATTGTTAGATTTGAATTAATAAATTTTATAAGTAATATATACGAGAGTAATATTTTTTATTATTTATAAAAATAAATTTTGAATAAGACGTGAGTTTAAAAAATGAAGAGATGTTTAATGAGAAAGAAAAGAGAGAGAAATTATATTAGTAAGTTTTTATTAGTTTAAGAAGGGTGAGAGTGAGGTTGAGAGTTTTTTTAACGTTTAGATATAATTTGGGAAAGATTAATAGGAGAAAGTTGAAGAAGAGATAGAGTAGAAAGATAATTATTTAGTTCATTTAAATTATTTATTTTTTATTTTAGGGAGGAGATGTTATGAAAAGAATAAAATTATCCTGATACAGTCACATGGCAACACCAAGACTGAGTTATATTATATTAGTATAGATTCATATGAATGATAAATGTTTTGAGAATCTTTTGACGCAATTCTTTAATGTTAAACTAGCTACCAATAGGCCCCAAAACTTATCTTCTTGGGGTAAAGACTAGGGATGCAAAATCAGATAGCTATTTTTTTAGATAAAAAAAAAGAAAATTTAATTAAAATCCTTATCATTTTTGAAATTTTTTAGTCCTTCACCTTATTATAGTACACGGTTATCTCTTATTACAGCACACGTTAAAGTTGTTGATATGTCCCTAGAGACTTTTTAATATAAATATTTAAAACCAACTTCCAAAACTTCGGAGAATGATGGGACCCGAATTTTTAAATACAATTATTGAAGGAATTCAATTAGTGCACAAAGACATTTTTAATTACGTATCAACCTTTCGCCATAAAGTTGTTGCATCTTTGAGATTTCTTCTGTTAATACCCCTCTTAAAAGTAAAATTATACAAAATATATATTAAAATTCATATTAACACGTATACCTTTAATTTTTTAAGTGAATAAAAAAAAAACATAATTAATATCCATTGGGTATCCATCCCGTACGAGATTGTATAAATTACACTTATTAATGAAAAGCGACATATTATTAATAATGACATCCCCAACATTATGCAAACGCAAATTAATTCACTATAAATTTCGTGCAGTATTTTTATATTTAGAAGGGGTATACACCTGGGTAAACTTACGATTGGTCAGACCATGTGTCGGATGGGCCAACCTATGATACAGTGCGAATCGAAATCTACCGGCCCAATACTTTTAGTCTAATTTATATTAAAATTATAATAAAAATAAAAATATCTAATCAAACACACTGTACTTAAGACCTCAGAGTCCAAATACCGAATTGGTTTAAGGTCCGGTAATCTCAATCCATTTTCTCGAGGTACGAGTAAAGCTCGACCTTTCCTACTCATTAGAGGAACCCGGCCCGTTTGGTGTTCGAAAAAGTTGATAGTGAAATAGATATAATTCATCATAATTTTAGATATATTTATTTCTTATTCTAACGAGGGTTGATATCTATGAGAATATCTTCATTTTAATTTGTATTCTCTGTTTGATGAAAACGGAGATAATAATAGAAAGGTTAATATCCAGACCGTCCTTAACTTAGATTTGAGGGTATGTTTTAACTTTTGTTTGGTTGGAGAATAATGAAATAGAGATAATTATCTCATTAACTAAAGATAATTATTATTATAACTATTACTTAAGCGGGGTTCTTCTAGAACTCTTAAGTCACGCAATGGGTTAAGGGTTTAAATCAGATCGAGGCCCATTAGCAACTAATTCCGTCTTTAACCTCATACAGTATTGGGTTTCGAATATTTCAGATTTTAAGTACGGTCATCTTCCCAGTAAACCTGTCCTGGCCAATTTATTTTAAATTAACCCAACTCGTTAAATTTGTCCAGATACATGCAATATTTAATTCTTACTGATCCATAGCTAGATTTATTTATCCAGATTTCATTTTTATTTTTATTTTTGAAAAAACAAGTCCGAGTTATTACACGGCACCATAAACCTATTCTGATAACAATTGAAGATAGTTATACCTTAGCGGGAGGGGTGAATAGGATATTTTGAAACTTTTCACGATGACAGGCGGAAGATATATTATAGATTAGTATTAGAACGTTGATGAGAAATAATCACACTGTGTGATTATTCCTCTTATTAGTTTTATTCTTTTAGCTCATAGAATTCCATGCATACGATTCACTTTGTTTTTCTTGCATAACCACGTTTCCCAAACCTATTTTTATGCTTAGGGGTGTAAACCAACAATATGGTAAGATATATAGTTTGATAATAACTCAACTCAGTTTGTTTATTAAGTTAAATAAAAAAGTTTGGAATAAAAGATTAAACTCAATTCATAAATATATATATTGAGTCTGAACACAAGTGAGTTCGCCTCAATTATGTTCATGAATAATTTGTTTAATTGTTATTTTAAATATTGTTATTAATTTGTTTAAATATTTACGATTAATAAACTAAATTATTAAATATTTTTATATTTCATAGAGGGTACAAATTCTTTTTATATTGTAGCAGCAGGAGATGTTAAATGGAAATAAAAGTGAAAGGTTGATCTCTACAAGTTAAACATAAAGTGGACAATTTCAAATTTTCTACTTGATGGATCTTAGCCATCCACGGGCTCCATCCAGCGGGGAAGATGCAAGAAGCAAAAGCTGCCCTAGACTATTCACCCCACCCCAATCGAGAGGAGATCCTCTCAGTATTGGGTTGAAGAGAAGCCCATCAATATAAAGGAAATTTTTACCCCCCCCCCCCCACCCCTCTCTTCTTTTCCTTCCAGGGCCGATAGAGCCAAGCTTTGTAGGTCTCCGACCTCCGACTGACATCTCTCTATATATTTATATGACATATATAATTTATATAATATATTTCTAATTTGAAATATATATTATATATGATATATATTACATATATGTATGTAATCAACACATACATATATCAAATATGATATATATCATATATATCATACGATGTATAAGTAATATATATCATATGATATATATGTATGTCATATATGGTATAGATTACATATAATATTTTTTGTCAGTTCCCATGGAGCGAATCAAAAATTTTCTGATTTATATTAACATATATATATATAGCAAATTAATTAAAAGTCTCTATCAATATTTGACTTATTTTTAGTCCCTAATAGAGTTGCAATCTATTACAGTAAGTGTTATTTCCTGTTACAGTATACGTTAAATCTTGTTATAGTAAAGACATCTATATTACAGTCAGAAACTTCTAATTAATATATATATATATATATATTAAGATCCGTTGCAGGCGATCGTCCGGGGATTGGCCATGCAAATTAATAGAAATTAAAGAACATACGCAGAATGGTCTTGCAATATTACATTATATGAGACAAATAAAACAAAAAATAAGCATTTTAGAGGATCCAGGATCCAGGATCAAGAGAGGCATAGAAAAGCGGATTGGGTTCTGCTTCACGAACTAGACAAGTTTCCAGGGAGAGGGTTCTAGATAGATCTACCCAGACTCGACCCTCTTAATGGGCTGGCAAATAAACTACTCACTCATCTATATATAAATGATGGGTTGAAGATCCCGATGAAGACTATAACAGTACTTTAGCTTGTGAGGTCCGTCCGCTTGTATCTGAACTAAGTTACTCATTTCGGCCCACGATAGGCATCAATCATTTCGGTCCGTATGCTTGTATCTGAACTTAGTTACCCAAATCACTTTCTAGAGAATCCCGCAGACACGACATGTTCTTAGTCGGACACAGTTAAGTTGGGTTAGTCTTACCCTTTGTCGAACTGATGTTGTCGACACAAGGGGTGAACAGAGGTCGGTCTAGTCGATCTAAATTTTTGACGACGTCAACTCAAGTAATTCAAGAGGTCGGTTGAGCCGAGGCCCTAGTCGATCAGTGGGAACTCTCCGTGTCAGTAGCCTCCCAAGTTCACATTATTTTGCTCATTTGATTAGGTCATTCTACTTAGTTAGTTACTTACTTCAACGTCTGAGGGTTTTTTTGCCGAAATTCTTTAGTGGGCTCTGTAAATTTTCGAACGTTAGGACATGGAGCACTTGTCGCCAAATCTCTCACCTCAGCCTTCCACTCCTCGGGGAAAAGCTCAGAGCAAGCGACTCCGACCGAATTGGCCTCCTCGGTGAAAAGTTCAACGCAAGCAGGTCTCTTATTTCGACTTGAGCCAATCTCGAAGTTACATACTGTAATAGTTTTTATATGTTATTATATTAAATCTAATATATCTTTATTCTCACTTTATCCAATATTAATTACTGTTCACTCTATATCAATCACTATTCACTATATTAATTACTATAATAATATAATAGAGTGTGACTAGTAAACTAATATATATAGTATGAATAGTAAACTTACCAAAGAGATTATAAGAAGAAAAAAATGATTTAGTAACATACTTATTTGATACATATATAATTGGACACCACTCACATATAGCAAATTTTAAATTTTTATATGATATTTTAAAATTTGTGTCACAAAGTGGTCTTATAAGAATAAGTATCTTTATTCCCACTCTATCATGTTACCAAACATGCACACAAACGCCTTTGCACAGGTTTCGGGCAAGTTCCTACGTCTGAAGAACCTATAGTACTCTTCGAAGGTTTCCGGAAATTTCGAAGACATGAGCACGAAGAAGCCCCAAGATCTGGAAGGTAGCTACAGGAGTTTTCTTACAGTACAGGCCAAGCTATTCGCATCCCGGAAATTTCAGACCTACTTAATTATATGACTTCTTTAGAGAAGAGTACTTAGTACTTACTGTCTGAAAAGCCATCTTGTTTAGATGCCAACAGACTCCACTAACATAGGACAAAAGAAAAAAAAAATACTATGCTCTCGGGAACAAAGGTGAGGTGAATCAGTACCTCGGCCGGCCACCTATTTTTTTAATTGATTCAGAGGAATGTATTTAATAGACTAGGCGTATTTAATAAGTTCACACTTTATAACGTGCACTTTTGTACGCAGAAAATAATAGATATAAATAGTGATACAATATACATAAATGATATAATAATATAAACAAATAATATACTAATGTACATAAATGGCGTTATTTGTGTGGATTGTTATATTATTTACTTACATTGTTATATTATTTGTGTATATTGTATCACTATTTATGTGTATTATTTTATGTGCACAAACTGTATCCCATGAAATATGAATGTATTAAGGATTTGTTTATTTCAATGCAAAATCCTATGTAGAAAAATATTTTTAGGGAAAACTTCGTACAATGACTTATTTGGTTCCCTTTGAAAGTTAATCCACGAAAATCTTTTACCTCAAATTCATGGATTTTGACATCCATGAGGAGACTCTGTAAACTATTTTCCCCAGTTTCTTTTACATATAGGGTTTTCATGTTGTTCTCATTCCAGTGTCCGATGGTCGATAGTTGACGCCCAGTGGTTGGCGGTCGACATTGGGGGCCGACGATCGATGGTCAGCGTCTGACGCCCAACGATCGGTACTTAGTGTCTGATGATCAATGCCTAGTGCCCAACACCAAGCGGCCGGTGATCGACGAAGACTGACATTCGGCAGTTAGTGATCGATGACAGTGGCTGGCAACCGACGTCGCCCGATGACCAGTCGCTCGACGCCCAATGATCGGCAACCGGCAACCGACAGTAGGCGATCGCCGACAACCGGCGCTTGGGGGCGGTCAATGCCCGACGCCCAGGCGATCGACCCTCGATGCTTTGCGGCCAGCAATCGGTAACCGACAGTTGGCTTTCGACAGTCGGTGGTCGGCGACTAGCGACCGGCGCCAAGTGGTCCGCGATCGACCCTAGCCCCTAATGATCGACACCTGGCAGCTTGTGCCCGAGACTGAAACACGACAACCAATGGCCCACGTCCGACGACAACTGGCACCCTAACAGTCGACGCTTGAAGCCCTACAATCAGCGGTGCCCAACGCCCGACGCCCAGCTGCTAGTCATTGGCGGCTGACGCCAAGTAGCAATCGATGCCACCAGTTTATTTTTATTTTTTATTTTAAAATTTTATTTCTAAAAAATTATTTTTTCAAAAAAATCAAAAACATTATTTACATAGATACCGAACAAATAATTATATTTTATTTTTATGTAAATACTTTTCCTTACAAAAATTTTTTCCTATCCTATGAATATATTTTACAACTACACAAACAGAATGCCCCCCCCCCCCCCTTTTAAATCAATAAAAAAGTAGGAGGAGCAAGTTCCACCTCATTTTTACTCAGGAGCTGCCGGGAGAATATCATTTCTCAAAAACAAATTTTCTTATGAGAAAGACTTTCTGTATTTGTGAAAGTATAGAAATATCTAGTCATCATATACTTCTCTCTTCTCATTGGTAGAAAAGAAGAGAGAGATCTATATGACAACTTCATTTCCACCAATGAGAGAGGAGAAATACATATGACTAAGTATTTCTGAACTTTCACAATACAGAAAATCTTTCTCTTTCCTTGTACTTTCCTCCCTTGAACTATATATATATATATATAAGGGGCAGCTAGCACCATGGGGATCAAACTGCAACACCAAACACTGTCTCCCCCTGAAGGCGCAGACAGACATCCAGCCGTACGTCCCTCGGCCAGCTAGACCATACGTTATATGGATATGCCCCTCAAACCTGCTCTCCACCTGATGCTCGCCTTGGCTGTGGCTACGCTCCACGCCGAGGGGGCTCGGTCCTTGCTGCCTTCAGCCGGTTTCCTCTTCCTCACCGCCAACTCGGTCTTGGCAGCCTACAGGTCGCGTGAGGACCCCTGGACCCTGGCCTTCGTCATCGCCGCCTACGCTAACCTTCTCCTCCTCTTCGGATGCCTCCGGGCCTACGACAAGCCTCCGGAACTTGACGTCCGGCGGCGGGAGACGCTGAAGCTGTCGGTACTGATCTCCGCGTCCACGCTCAACCTGTTGTTCACTTACTGTGTGTCTAGGATCATGCCATTCCCGTTCTCCGCGGCCGTGTGGTCTCTGGCAGGCGTCGTCGTCGTGGCCGGCGGGTTCTATAGCTTCTACGTTCACGGCGGAGCAGCTGACGGCGGCAACAGCCATGAAGAACGCCGAGGGTGACGGAAGTGAGAAGTATGTTGGTGCCTCCCGGCCCGGTGGAGCTCGCGGCCCAGCGGGGAGGAGTTAGTCGATCGGGTCTGGTGTCCGCCCTTCCGCAGCCACCATACATACGAAGTTGAAGCGGGGCGCTTTGGGTACGAGTATGAGATTTCTAAGGATGTACAAAAATAAAAACAAGTCAAAGGATGCCTTGGCAAGTTCGCTAGGGCATACCTAGCATTCATCTATATGCATGTATATAAATATTTATGAAATTAATGTCATGTTTTTTCAGTCTTATGGTCATGACCTGTAGAAAATATGTGTCCTCATGGTTAGTCAGTACCGGCAACTTGGATCGAATAGGCCAACCATGATATGGTACGAATTGGAATATACTAGTTCGATATGTGTCAGGTCCATTTCATTTATATTAAAATTATAATTACAAATAAAAAAAAAGAGTAAAAACTATCTAATTGAACTGACCATGCACAAGATTCTAAGCACGATACTAATAGGGTACATCAAAACGGTACGATTAATTTGGTACACCCAAGTGTGTCATATTTCTGTGTATATAGATGTCAATGATAACTATATGACAATGATAAAATACGTCGACACTATATATATAGCATGATACAATTGTGTGTCTATATACATAATACAAAGGATTTAGAGCAAATTTCTCCTTTCAAGCGATGGCGCACATCTCGTGTTCATGGTTGGCCAAATCAATTTATATATTGGATGTACTATATTTTATCAATCTGATTTGACCTCAAATTTTTAAATTTTAATTATAAAAAATAAAAAAGATATAAACAATATTTATGGCGAACTATGCTAAGAGACCATAAAATTTGAAGCACGTAGCACGGCCAACCATGCACACGTGTTATTGTGAGGGTAGTGGCGGACCCAAAATTTTCATTCAGTAGATATATTTTTAGACATATTTTATTGATCCAATAAAATTATTAATAATAAAATTTTACATGTTTAATAAAAATATTTTAATCCAATGAAATCATGTGACTCCATTAACCCTAAGATAGATCCACCACTACGTGGGCGTGTTATCTTCTACCACATTGGGATATATTCCAGAGTACTCTAGTTTCTAGGCTCAATCTTCAAATAATAGTACATATTTGTTGTCCAGCAACATATATAATTCGCATATACCCGTTGGGTGACATGAAACGCGAAAGCATAAGGCACCTTTTTCTTCTCTCTAAAGAGAATAATCAAAAGATTATGAGCATAATAGACATCTTTTACAAAAATAGGCGTACATGTACATTATTTGTGCAAGAATTTCATCTAAACGTTTTAACCCGCCCTTCTCGAAAAAACAAAAAAAAAAGAAAGGGGAATTGAACGTGTCATGTTTGAAAGAAAATCTTAAAGATGCTCCGAGCATAGCCTGAAGGGAAGTTGAAGATGCATAAGGGGCGAGTCAGATTATTTTCAGTGGGGTTACATGACCCTACTGAATTTTCATAATTTTATTAAAAATATTAATTTTTATTAAATTTATTTTGATTAATTTTTTTTAAATGAGTAACCCCACTGAATTGTAAAATAAAATTTATAAATACACCTTAATTTTTAAAGTGATAAAATTTTTAAATCCGGACACTGGATGCATCTATGGCCTCTGTTCTTCATAATCTTAATTTTCGTAGCATCCCTTTGGAAGCAGCGCCTCTCTTGGAAGAAAGCCCTGGAAGACCAAAAAGAGGCGATCATGACGTCCGAACTATGACGTTGTACACCGCGTCAATGGCGATTTCTCATCACCTGCTACCTACGTTGTTACTACGTTGCTACGTTGTTACTATCAATGGTCCTTCCTAAAGAATAACTTATTGCGAGCAGCTTCCTGTGTGCTGTTAACGTCCACGTCATGCTGCGTGCATCACCGAAGTCTTCCATCGATGTGGTCTTTCTAGTGACCACTTCTTATGGGAAAAGTATTCTTAGCAGTGGCGGAGTCAGAAATATTTGGAAGGAGAGATAATTAATAAGATAATTATTCATGGGTACTCAATGCAAGGGGGTAATTAATAAAGTTAAAAAAATTCACATGTCCATCAGAAGAAATTTTATGCAAAAAAAACTAATAAGGAAAAAATTATGCAAAAAAATAAGGGGGAGCCAAAAATATTTGGAAGGGGGGGCAATTAATAAGATAATTGTTCATGGGTACTCAATGCAAGGGGGCAATTAATAAAGTTAAAAAAATTCACATGCCCATCAGAAGAAATTTTATGCAAAAAAAATTAATAAGGAAAATTTTATGCAAAAAAATAAGGGGAAGACAATTAATAATATAATTATTCATGAGTAAAGAGGGGCAAAAAAATAAGAGGGGGCAATTGCCCCCCTTGACCCCCCTGGCTCCGCCACTGATTCCTAGCTAGGGCTAGCTTTCTGGTCCATTTCTTGATGAGTGAACGCTAAATATTTGACCGGGCTCACCTTCCACATGCATGCGTGTTTGCTCGCAGCGAGGAAGTCTCTCAGTGTACGTTGCACTTTATAACGATGCTCAAATGTACGTAGACACACCAATTGTATTCAGAAGAGTCAAAATTACTATTGACCTCTTAAAATTAATTAACGGAATAGATGAGATCATGAGAAGAAGTTGCAATGCGAAAGATGTTATCTTTTTTTTTTTTGATAACGAGGAAATTCCGCCCCGTGTGGCTTTGTGAGCTCAATGATTGGTGTTCGTGAACTCTAAAGTCAGGATTTGGCAGCTCCTACTTTCCGTATATCTGTATTGCCCTTACCTTACTTGACCAGAAAAATCCCAAATTTACACACCTTGAGAATTACATGTAAATCAGATAAGCCCCCCCCCCCAGGAATCGAACTCGGGACCTCCTGCTTTTAAGCAAGAGTTCTAACCGATCGACCCAACTGGGGTCCTCCAAGATGTTATCTCCACTCCCAAGTGAAAACAAGAAAATCGAAAAGCATGTCACAAAGAGACATGAGGGGTGGGAGGAAAGGCCATTAGATCAACAAAATATGGCATATCCAGTAGTGGGACTGCCGTACTAATTAAGAGGAGAAAGGTTCGTGGCCCGTGACTGGGGCTATTATCTAAGAGAAATCTCCGTGTTTCAGGTTGAGGTCCGAGAAAAATTTTGTGCTCAAGAAAAATTCTCAAAATTCAAGAGCGACAAGGGGAGGTGTGAGGGGTGAGAAATTCCCGTGGGTCGGGTTGAGGACGGAGAAAAAATTTAGGTTTTCTTTAAAAATAATATATTTTGAAAAGTTTATTAGGTGAATAATAGTATAAAATTTTTAATTAATAAAATAGTAGACTTTTGACTCGTCAATGTCATGCTGGTCCGTGTGTCAGTGCGGTGTTTAAAATATATATATATAATAAGAAAATTGGTCATGGGACGACCGATTTCCTTATTGTACAGAAAGTAAGGATTTCCTTCCTGTAGAGGCTTTGTTTTTTTTTAATTAAATTAATGTCTTTAATTTTGTATCTAAATAATATCAAATCAAGATAAATTTTCAAACATAAATTTATTAGAATGTGATACATTTTATGATAATTTTAATTTAATTTTTTAAATAAAATTTTGTCGAGTGAAAACTATCTCAAAAATTAATATATCAAACTTATTATATATATATATATTCTTATTTTATATATATTTTAAATGTCGCACTGACGCACAGGCCAGTACTATGGCGTTGACGGGTCTAATTAAATTTTTATGCTACTATTCAGCTAATAAACTTTTCAAAGTACGTTATTTTAAAGAAAACCTAAAAATTTTGTGATCAAGAAAAATTCTCAAAATTCAAAAGCGACAAGGGGAGGCGTGAGGGGTGGGAGGGACGATTAGGTGAACAAAATTGGCTTAAAAAGTTTGGTTTGATCCTTTAAAATGGGAAACCGAACCAACCTGCCATGGATAAATTTGAAAGTTTTTTAGAAAAAAACCAATACAAATTAATGATAAAATATAGGGGGGCCATAAGAGGTAAAAATTGCCCGGGGGGTGGACCTTCAACGTGGGTCTTGACACGTGTAAGTTTGTTGCGCCTTGACACGTGCCCAAATGGTACAACCCTATAGGCTAGGTCTCGGGATCGATCTGCAGCTAAGGGTCCATTTAGTTGTATGTAAAACAGTTTTAGAGGGAAATAGTTTTCCACGAAAAAACTTTTATGTGAAAATGAAAATGTAATTATCTATTTGGTTGTTAGGAAAATATAAAATTGTATGGAGGAGTATGAGATCTTATGATCTACTCAAATGAGAGAGAGTCATATACTCCTTGTGTATTAACACTATTCATCAAATTTTTATTTTTTTATTTTTAATATTTTAAAAAATAAAAAAAATTAGATAACTAATGAAAAATAAGTAACTTTGACAAATATAATTTAAAGTAAGAGAAATAAAATAAAAACATAAATTGAATGAATAGTATTCTAAAGATATTTTAATAAAAATAAATTAATTAATAAAAAATAATTAAATTTGACAAATATTATTTAAATGAGTGGAACAAAAATAGAAGTCCATCTTGAATGAATAGTGCATTTATGTTCCTGGGCAAATGGCGCAGCGCCATCAACAAACTAAATTGGAAAATGGCATCTGTCCTTTTTGCGCGGATGCCAAAATCTAGTTAATTTAGGATTTGTTTTTTCAAATTTTACTTTTACGTGATAACAAATGAGGGAAAGAATAAAATTTTTCTGAAAATCTTTTCTGGTGAGAAATTTTACATGAAAACAAACGAACCCTAAATCGAATGCGAGAACCATGGCATCTTAATTTTTGGTCCATGTCTCTTCTCAAAGAGAACTCGTAAATTGAGAAAAGACAAAACACATTGAAATGATCAGTGATGTCCTATCCACTCAGCACCAATATATTTTGATCTAAGTGCTCTAATGGGGCTTAAGTTTTTTGGGTGGATCCCACTCATCTTGTGTCAGGGTTGTTTAACAATTCGATTCGATTTGAGTTAGTCAATTTTTAATTAATTCAAATTGAATAGGATAGAGCAGCAAATCGAACGTAATTATTTCGGTTGGTTCGGTTTAAATTATTTTTTATTTAATTAAATATAAATTAAATTTAGTAATATTTATATATTAAAAATAAAATTAAAATTAAATATATTTATAAAAAATTAGTCATATAATTATTATTTTAATACACATAATACATGTATATAAGACTGTCTGTGGGCCGAGCTAGCTCGATAGTTCTATAGATCTGGCCCGATATTAGATCAGACCATCACGTCTTTTTAAATTTATAGATTTTTTAGTGGGTCTAAAAACTTAGCTCATTAAAAATTCGGGCTGAACTTGGGTTTTTTTTTTTTTACCTGAGCAAGCCCGATATCATAAACCCATCATATTCAACTTTTAGTCGACTGAACGTTAAATCATTTAACTGATATTAAATTTTTTATCGATCAAATTCTAAATCAATCGATGAATATATTAATCGACATATATTAACATTTCATTGATCGATACTCTAGTATGTATATATTTTAATAATATTAATATTTTTAATAAAAAACTTATTAAATTTTCTTAGTGGAACTAAATTGAAATCAAATTTTATAGTTTGATAGATTAGTTGAATCCGATTCCCGATGCCACTCAAATTTGGATCGGACTTAAATTTAGAAGAAAAAAAATAGTATTAGACGTGGTCTCCCCTCAACATGTTCGATCTCCGAGTCAGTCTGGAATACGCGTTCTCGAGACTGGTTTGCCGCGTGCGCGCTTGTTGACATGGGAAGACTCCAACTGCATGGGCCTTCCATGAACGCACTGCATGCGGACAATCAAGCCTACGTGCCAATGCTGACGTCTTCCTCATCTTCCACATGCATACCTTCACGCATTATTCCGTTCACAATGGAAGGTATCGTAGCACTTGGTATGGCATTTCCCTGCAACTCACGGTGATGCAGAAGGCTCTAGCTGCCAGCGTCGACCGTTGATCGACCATCTTCTTCGTGTCCCCTTAACAGTACTACTGGAAGCAAGAAGGAAGTTTCTTAACGAGATCATATATAAACACCACAGTAGTGGAGCATGCCCGGATCACTCAATCATGAGGCAGATCCATGTGAGTACTGATGTTGCGATGATCAGAGAACCGTAGCCTCCTGCCGTGCCCGCAGCTATTCCTGGACATTACCTCTCCTCTCGCGCTCTGCTACTACCTGTTATTGGTGCCTCTCCATTTACCTGTGCGTCGAGCTCGAGGTAGCTGGTACAAGCACCAATTCGGATGTGTGCAGGAGTAGTGGTATATGTGGAGGATCAAAGATCACGGGAAGTAACGTCCATGGATCGCTGCGGGGACGACAGGAGTACTACTGCATACCGCATGGAGTTGAAGACGACGGCGAAAGGAGATTACCCTACGTTGGCGTTTCCTGTCCAGGTATATATAGCTCGATATATCATGTAATGCTCAATCAATTAAAGTACGTACGATCTTGGTTTCATCTGATGCAGGTTCATACAATCGAACGAGTGATTTGGGACGTGAACATGAATGCAAGAACTGTACGTGGGTGCGAGCAGTGGAAGACCTTTTCTTGTGGATATATCCAACATATATAGTTAAATTCAGTCAAATGATCACAGATCATGTTCGTAGTGTATTAATCTGAATGACTGTTATGATATTTGTTCTTGGAATGATCAGTTCTATTCTCAGTGCATCAATGTGAAAGTAAGTAGCTGGTTCTCAACGATGGTCAGCTCAAATACGAGTACATGATCTTTTAACAAACATATGTAAAATTTTGATGAAACTATTAATTCCACTCTGTAATGCATCCATTTTTTCCTGGTCTATAATATATAGTTGAAAATTGAAACATTTTCTTGAAAAAAATCTTTTAGAGAAATGCTATGCTCCCATAGCCGACGCCACCCCCGCGCCGCATGGAGGGGGCGGCCCCAGGTGCATTAAATGCACCGTTTTTTTTTTTTTTTACCTTAGAACAATGCACACAAATATCCTGTTAGTGCACACAAATGACACATTAGTGCACACAAATAGTACATTAGTGTACACAATAGTATTATATTTGTGTGCACTAATGTGTCATTTGTGTGCACTAACAAGGTATTTGTGTGCATTGTTCTAAGATTTTAAAAATAAAAACAAAAAGGTGCATTTAATGCAGCTGGGGCCGCCCCCTCCATGCGGCGCGCGGGGCCGACCCCTTTCACGCGCACCTATGCCGGAGTTTAGCATTACTCATTCTTTTAACACCTCATTAGTACTCGAAAACACCTTGCATCTTCCTGGGAGAAGAAATAGCTATAGAGGGATTTTAATTCTGCGGCAGTGCAACAATTAGACATGTTTAATTTTTCCCGGCCATGAAGTAGGAATATATATATATCAGCCAATCATTTCTCTGCTGCCATTCAACAACTGTTGAGATGCTTGTGGGTAATTACGTACCCGCGGGTTACTTCCTAGAAGAAACAGCTTTGCAGACTCTTCCATGCAAGGAAAGAAGAATATTCTTCGCCACAAAAGCCAGGACAAGATGTGGATGGTCTCCATCAAGGTATATATTCATAGATTCTCCACCAATTAGTTCATCAGCAAGACTCCCAATTAAGTCTGTGTCTACTCACGCGGATGAGCGTTCATCGTGAACGGTACGGTTCCTTTCCCACCACAGTGAGGCGCTACTTGTATGTCTTTTCTAAGATAGTACTGCTAAGATGCCCGATCATTCACTAGTTTCATTTATTGTAGTTAACGTCGATAGAAGCTCTATCTTTGGACAATTGTGAACTCATACCCTTAACTATGTTGGTAGCGACACGTTCGAAGAATATTTCAATTGTGTACATGTGAGGTACGTATATATATATATATATATATATATATATATAGTATCCTAGCATAGGTGTGGCAGCTCAAGACTATAATATACGCCCAAGACTATAATATAGTCTCTGGTGTTTGGTATGTGGAAATGGATGGATCGCTGCGGAATGATATAGGCACCACAGGCTGGACTGCTATGGGAGGTCAGAGGGAGGTTGCATGTGCACCAACAACGTACAATATTCTAGTGTGTGGGCACGATAAATGTTTGTAGTAAGTCATCACGTCCTCAATCTTACACGACCAACTTGGTCGGTGGATTCTATATATATATATATATAATATATATATATATTATATATATATATATATATATATACAACATGTACATGTAGAGATAGGTACTTCATGGTACTTGTATGCTTATATATGATCATAATGACCTTATCTAGTTTCGGACGTGTAGGGGGACTTGGTCACGGTTCTCCCAACTGCATGATTAGCTCGGAGTCTGAACATTTCGTCGTTCTATTACATCTCGAAGTATACTAATCAACTACTCTGGGCCAGCCTTGTTTAATTCCCATCAAATATTGCATGCTATAATTGATATATTAGCAACTTGTAACGATCGAAACGCGTTCAAGGGGACGTAGTAAATGCGACACCCAACGGATGATGACCTATCAGCTGCTACCCACATCCAATGAGCTGAGGTTTAGATCTGGCAATTTGCTGTACATCCAGCTACTAATTAATTCTTTCCACAGGCTACAGAACAGTTCTTGGACAGCTTCTTGTTCGCTGTACAAGACGGTCGTCAACTGTCTTGTGGACATAATTAAACCCTCCATAGGGTCAGTGTGATTTCCAATTTGACCACTTCACCCTCGACAAAACTCATCCTTAATTGGGCAGCGCTCCGTGCAATGAGAAGGATTTGTTGTACTTAATATAATGATAGATGGATATCCATCTCGTGTTGATTTTTATAAGTATTTCTCCTATGCAATTGGACATGGTAGACCTCAAGTCTTTGGCATGTCCGGCTTACGTTCATAAATGTATATAGCCGAGGAAGGCATCTGAGGCGCTTCGTGGGGCATTTCGTTCGCCCTACATGCGACCAATCTGCCCATCTTCTTCCCGGAAGCAGGATAGAAACTTCTTGGTGGAGAAATTACGTTTATACAAACAGCAAGCAGAGGGGTCCTCGGTCGAGCACAACCCACATGCGGATCTGCTAGAATGCTATGTAATAAGGTTCTGCAGTGGGATGCATGTCCTGCCCTCCTGCCGCGCCGGCAGCGTTCCATGAACATTACTTCACCCTCGTCTCTTTTTCTCGGAAACACTCGTTTGCCCGCGATCCTGGTGAGAGCGGCAAACAGAGAGCAGAATTTGTGGGAAGCTGGTGGTGTTCATGGATCGCTGCGGGCGCGATGGGAGGGATCGGTATACGCGACAGAACCGATCGAGTTGAAGGGTGCTCACTGCTCAGTGAAGAGAAGTTATTAAGGATATGTCCGCAGCTCTGTTCAGGTATGTTTAATTTCTATAGCGCCTTGAATGCTCAAATTAGACCGCTTCCGCTGTAAGTTTTTCCCATTTGGTACTGGGACAAGGTGAGGGAGGAATAGGCTTAAGCCTTTCCAAGTTAATTTATTCGCTATCCGACCTTATCCCATATCGTTTGGTATGACATGAGAATAAGAAAAGGTTAAACTCCATCCTCTGTTCGATAGAAACAGAGATAGATAATAAGAATAAGCTATAAAAAAGAACTTCTCACCCATCTTATCTTGAGATAGAGGGATATAATTTATTCTTCATTAATTTGGCTGGGTTAAGGAGGACTAGAGTTACATAAATTATTTCTCTCTCTTCATCTTTCCATTTTTTAATCTTTTCTATCATTGTTTCGGATAAGCCAAAAAAGGATTTTTTTTATGTAAAAATAATTTTATCTTTGAACTTGTTACTGTTATAGTAACATAGCTCGGCTCCAGCCGAGGTGACCGTTGAGGCGCTTCTCGCCAGACGGAGCCGAGATGACCAAGCCGATGAATCCCTTTGAGGCGCGCTTGGCCGACGTGTGATGCTGCCCCGACGTCCCGACTTGACCTGCAAAGCCCGCCGAGCGGGCTCGGCGGGGACACTACGACGCTCAAGTCAGTTGCCAGCCGAGCAGAATGGCGTAGCATGGGGGAACAGCGTACCTTGGCCTGTGGAGTGTCTACCCTTTTTATAGTGTTAGGACACGTACGTGTGAGCTGGACGAGCCGTCAATCTCGCTGGGAGTTACCGGGATTCCCCCGGACTGGATGTCGTTACTTCCGCCGAGTTGCGATGATTGTGGTTGCCACCTGTAGGTCTGATCGCTGAGATCGTGACCTTAATGGCCGTTACTGGCGGTTCCGCGAGTCTTGGTGGTTACCTTATTTGTCCGTTGACCCCGTAAGGACTGATGGGGCGCACGAGGACGCCGAGCTCCGGTCGGCGTGGCCTGAGCTTTGACAACCCGAGGTGCTCAATGGAGATTTTTTTGAAGGTGTTACGAGAATGCTCAGGTCGAGATGTAGACGAGCCCGTCTGGGCCGAGCTGCCGATACTGAGGTCGGACAACCGAGCTTTGGCTGGTATTTGCGAGACAATAGATGAGATGTCGGCCAATGGCCTTATTGAGGTCGGATGAGCCGAGGTCCGAGCTGTAGAGGAGTCCGAGATGCATAAAGCCGCTGATATCGCAGATAAGATGTTGGCGACTTAGTGAGGTCGGCTGATCCGAGGTCCCATCCGATCTGATGGGAACCGAACAGTTCAGATATCTGGTGCCTTCGTCAGCCTCATGGACTCTTCTGAGAGTTGGCAACCAGGTCGGCCTCATCCGAGTTCGAGGCCGAGCTAATAGGAACTGTAGACGAGCCTGTCGGGTGGCTAATGCTTGATGTGGAACGTCGGACTCTACCTTTAGATGTGCTCGGCCGGCTTCAGGGATGGACAATCTTCGAATGCCGTCGGCCAACCTTGATTTTGCCGACCTGCCTGGGAACCTCCGCAACACTGGCTCCCTAGGTTCAGGTCGGACCGTGATAGCGGGCCGAGGTGAAGCTAGAATTTTCCCTTTGGAAGTAGATTCCCCGCCCCACGTGGCGCTACTGACCCACGTGCCCGCGAAGACGCGCCGAATGTCAGAGCCCCGAACGTCACTTCGTCTGACAAACCGCCTGGCGCCGCTTCGGAAGCCGTGCTGAAATCATTGCGCGGCCTCGTCCTCCGTGCGTACTCAGCGCTCCTTGCCCCACGCCGATCAGGATCCGAGGGGTCGGCCCCCAGCCAATCCAGTGATGACACGCGGGCCGATCTCGACCTTCGGCTCAGAAGCCGGATCTCTGCCGTTGGATTCGTTTGGCTCCCTAACCCTACAAATATTGGGGTCTGCTGCCGAAAGCTTGCCCTTGCTTTCGCGCGCGACCACAAACCAACGACCAGCCGGCCAGCCGACGCTCCGTCGTCTCTGTCATCTGTCCGAGCTTTCGCTCGTCGTTGCTTGCTTCCTTCCGAGGTAAGCGATGTCTTCGAGTTCTTCTTCCTCTCGTCCTCGTCTTCACGAGGGTCGTCGTCCGGAGGTTCTCCTTCCGAGAACTTTTCCTCCTCAGCAGGGGCGGTCTCCTCCAGGGAAAACGTCTCATTCTTCTCGGCCTGACGGAGAGCCGTCAGACCATTCCGCGACTGTTTTATTGTTGATCCTGGGACTTATGTTCCCAAGGAATCCTCCTTCATCTTCCTCCACTTCTGGAGCTCGTCGACCGGCTGACAATGTCGCCGACGCTCAATGCGAACTAGCGACGAGACCCTGCTGGATGAAACTCACCCCGGACTAGAGTTTCGGAGGGTTATCTATGTATCGCTCGAGTCAGCTTCGTGCTCACTACGTGCGAAGGGTGGAGTTTGTATCTACGCCGAGGCCGTCCGAGCCGGCTTCCCGCCTTCCCTTGCCTACCTTCGCCACACCTTCTTCTCTCAAGCTGGGAGTTGCACTGTCGCAGCTGACCCCCAATTCGTGGAGGTCGGTTGTCGGCTTCCTGGCAGTTTGTGCATTGGCTAAGGTCCTTCCGACCTCCCGCCTTTTCTTTTACTGCTCTCGATCAAGGCCTTTGGCGACTGGCTGTACTTTGCAGCTCGGTCTGGCCGACAGATCCTCGGTCGGATGCCCTCTTCTGTTCACAACTGGAAGAGGCAGTTCGTTTTTGTTCATAGCCCGACGGGTGTGGCCATTCCCGACCACCTGACGGTAGTGAACGTTCATCAAAAAGCCTTCCGAGCTCCAAATCTCATTGAACCGAGCTCGCGGAGTTTGATTCTCTACAGGTGCTGGATCCTCCCGACCTGTTTCAGCTCGATGGATTGTTCAAACTGATTGCCAAGGCCGACAAAGGTCATTTTTCTTCCAATGTCTTCCTTTGTGATTTGAGTAAGGCTAATCAACTGTTGCTTCTCGTAGTGATGGCCGACAAGGGCAAGTCGTCGGTTGCTCCCGACGTCGGCCGGGAAGAGGGACCTCTCTTGCTGACAGAGCAGCTCAGAGGTTTCGTGGGTCGTGGTAAGAAGAGTGTCGTGAGGGCACCGAAGCGCCCAAGGGAGGAAGCCGGTGACTCATCTCGTCAGACGAGGCAAGAGATCGTCGGATCCTAGACCGACGTCGCCTCAAGGACGAGAACTACCGGCAGCGGTTGCCGACCAGCATGTTGCGACCCTCAACGACCATCGTGACGCACTGTGCTCACTGCTACCCAATGGGCTCGTCGGGCGACCCCTGTGGAGAAGTTGGCCCATTCATCGTCCAAAGAGCCAACGAGATCGTGGAGGAGTACTACGATTCTTCTGTGCAAACTCAACTGGCCTGGTCGGGGCCTTGTTCAGGAAGCCGGAATCTCAGACGGCAGCCGACCAGAAAGTTCTTGAAGCTGTAAGCAAGGCCAAAGAGGCCGAGAAGAGAGCGAAAACTGCCGAGAAGCTCCTGGACGAGGAGCGGCTGAAGGCGAAGAGCTGAGGATGAGGTTGCTCGGGTAACCAGGCAGCTGAGGATCTCAAAGAGACTCTTCGCGCAAAGAGAGTTGCTCGAAGCGGCCAGGGCTCGGAGCTCGAGGTTGGCCGAGGAGAGCGCGACAGGATTATTGCAGAGTACCCGACTCCGAAAAGCTGAATGAGGAGGTTGACAAGCTCTTCGAGGCGGGATATGATCATTGCATCAAACGCATCCGAGAACTGCGCCCCGAATATGATCTGTCGGTTTTGAGGATGCTGCGGACGAGGATGCTGGAGATGCTTCTGACCAAGCTAAAGTCGCCGACGAGGCGCAGGCTGCTATGGCCGAGGCGATGCTCGGTGCTGATGAGGCTACCGCGACATTGCTCCCGATCAGGCTACTACTGCCGAGACTTCGATTGTTGCGTCTGATGACATCGTTATTGACTGAATGTCTCGTGATTGTACATGGCGGTTAGCCTTCCAATGTATCTCATCGTTAGTTAATAGAAACTTCCAACTCTTTTGTCTTTGCTCATTTGTTGTTGTTCGGCTCTAGCTATTTGTTACGTCGGACGCTGCATCGGTTTCTGACGATTGCCGAGGCGTCCTTCTTGTACTGCGTGTGTCAAATACGCGCCAGGTGATTTTTCGGTTTCGGTTTTTGATGAGTGCCTAAGCGACCTCGTTCAGCGAATACGACGTGTGTGTCCGTGTGCCGAAGCGACCAAGCCTTCAAACAACGTCGGACGTCGTCTTCCAGTTTTTAGAGCACCGTCCATATATCGTCGGACGTCGTCTGATGTGTGCCTAAGCGACTTCGCTCAGCAAACATGATGTTTACGATCCTTGTTTGTCGGAGCGAACATGCCTTCAAGATCTCGGAGCGACTTCGAACGAGCTATGATATACGCGTGCCGAAGCGACCGCGCCTTCAGGAGCTAGGAGGGTCGAAGCGACCTCGCACAAAAGTTATGTACGCGTGGCCGAAGCGATCACGCCTTCAAGAGCTTGGAGGGCCAAGACGACCGCGGACGAGCTGTGATATACGCGTGCGCCGAAGCGACCGCGCCTTCAGGAGCCGGAGGGCCGGAGCGACCTCGGACGAGCTGTGTCGCGCATGCCGAAGCGACCGCGCCTTCGGGAGCTCGGAGGGCCGAAGCGACCTCGGACGAGCTGGTACGCGTGCGAAGCGACCGCGCCTTCAGAAGCTCGGAGGGCCGGAGCGACCTCGGACGAGCTGTGTCGCGCGTGCCGAAGCGACCGCGCCTTCGGGAGCTCGGAGGGCCGAAGCGACCTCAGACGAGCTGTGTACGCGTGCCGAAGCGACCGCGCCTTCAGAAGCTCGGAGGGCCGAAGCGACCTCGGACGAGCTGTGTACGCGTGCCTGAAGCGACCGCGCCTTCAGAAGCTCGGAGGGCCGAAGCGACCTCGGACGAGCTGTGTCGCGCGTGCCGAAGCGACCGCGCCTTCGGGAGCTAGGAGGGCGAAGAGCCTCGGACGAGCTGTGTACGCGGGCCGAAGCGACCGCGCCTTCAGAAGCTCGGAGGGCCGAAGCGACCTCGACGAGCTGTGTCGCGCGTGCCGAAGCGACCGCGCCTTCGGGAGCTCGGAGGGCCGAAGCGACCTCGGACGAGCTGTGTACGCGTGCGAAGCGACCGCGCCTTCAGAAGCTCGGAGGGCCGGAGCAACCTCGGACGAGCTGTGTCGCGCGGCCGAAGCGACCGCGCCTTCGGGAGCTCGGAGGGCCGAAGCGACCTCGGAAGAGCTGTGTCACGCGTGCCGAAGCGACGCGCCTTCGTTTAATCGTATGTCGGGTTCTCGGTTCCTCGTTGCCCTCATGACTGACATCAAGCGTGTGATCGTGACCTACTGTTAGAAGGCTTAGGCTTCCGAAGTTGGAGATGACTGTTGACAGGAACTGCAAGATTACCCTGAACTTCTGGAACTCGTCGGCCCCCGAGCCGACCTTAAATGAATCTTGAAGGGCTTCACGATATTTGAGCTTAGCCAGGCCCTGAGCCGACCTCGGGCATAGGGGCTTACGATCTCCTGGTCGGCCCCCTTGCTGCTTGTGCCAGGCCTTGGCCGCCTTGGCGATTGCGATAAATGTTCCAGGGCTATTCTGTTCTCTGTTTTGGAGGAGTTCTGTTGAGAACAAGAGGGAAAACCGTACTGACCTTTTGTAACGTTTCCCACAGACGGCGCCAATGTTACTGTTATAGTACATAGCTCGGCTCCAGCCGAGGTGACCGTTGAGGCGCTTCTCGCCAGACGGAGCCGAGATGACCAAGCCGATGAGTCCCTTTGAGGCGCGCTTGGCCGACGTGTGATGCTGCCCCCGACGTCCCGACTTGACCTGCAAAGCCCGCCGAGCGGGCTCGGCGGGGAGACACTCCGACGCTCAAGTCAGTTGCCAGCCGAGCAGAATGGCGTAGCATGGGGGAGAACAGCGTACCTTGGCCTGTGGAGTGTCTACCCTTTTTATAGTGTTAGGACACGTACGTGTGAGCTGGACGAGCCGTCAATCTCGCTAGGGAGTTACCGGGATTCCCGCCGGACTGGATGCCGTTACTTCCGCCGAGTTGCGATGATTGGTTTTGCCACCTGTAGGTCTGATCGCTGAGATCGTGACCTTAATGGCCGTTACTGGCGGTTCCGCGAGTCTTGGTGGTTACCTTATTTGTCCGTTGACCCCCGTAAGGACTGAGGGGGGGCGCGAGGACGCCGAGCTCCAGGTCGGCGTGGCCTGAGCTTTGACAACCCGAGGTGCTCAATGGAGATTTATTTGAAGGTGTTACGAGAATGCTCGGGTCGAGATGTAGACGAGCCCGTCTGGGCCGAGCTGCCGATACTGAGGTCGGACGAACCGAGCTTTGGCTGGTATTTGGCGAGACAATAGATGAGATGTCGGCCAATGGCCTTATTGAGGTCGGATGAGCCGAGGTCCGAGCTGTAGAGGAGTCCGAGATGCATAAAGCCGCTGATATCGCAGATAAGATGTTGGCGACTTAGTGAGGTCCTGATCCGAGGTCCCACCGATCTGATGGGAACCGAACAGTTCAGATATCTGGTGCCTTCGTCAGCCTCATCATGGACTCTTCTGAGAGTTGGCAACCAGGTCGGCCTCAGCCGAGTTCGAGGCCGAGCTAATAGGAACTGTAGACGAGCCTGTCGGGTGGCTAATGCTTGATGTGGAACGTCGGACTCTACCTTTAGATGTGCTCGGCCGGCTTCAGGGATGGACAATCTTCGAATGCCGTCGGCCAACCTTGATTTTGCCGACCTGCCTGGGAACCTCCGCAACAGAACTTAATATTAAAAGCATACGATTTGCGATTGTTTTGAATGGACGTTCAATATATTTTCTCCACTACAATAAGAATATCATTAAATTAAATAAAAATAAGAAAGGAGCAAGAAAATAAGAAATTAAGTACATCCCCCGTTAATTCCGATCTCTTTGTCGTGATGCAACCTCAACTTTGTCTTAGTTTGGACATCTCTCTCTCTCTCTCTCTCTCTCTCCCCCAAGGGGAGAAAACTATGAAAATGCTACTTGTACTTAATCGCATATTCTAATAAATAGCTATATAATTTCATAGCCAAGGAATACCTACGGAATAGTAATATATTAATGGAACATGAGAGTAATGTGTGTAATATGTACTAACATATTGAGTTATTACAGTATATACCCTTAAAAAATTTAGGAATTACCTCCATACCTCCACCTTTATGTAAACTACCAATAATCCTTAAAAACTCTTAACCAGTGTTAACATACCATGAGATTAATTGCCCTGCTGACAGATCTATAACGTTCAGTCTTCTTGGACCGTTTTAATCCCCCCCCCCCCCCCCCCCATCAAAACCTAAAAGCAACAAAGACCTCTCCCACCCATGGAAGTGATACAAAGTCCTCTCCCCATACCTCCCCCTCTACTCTCATGGACTCCTCACTCTACCAAGGGGTGTCCACTCCATCTCCCTTGCTTTCTCCTCTCCCCCTCGTCTCCTTTTTCCTCTCTCTCTGATGATGTCTTCCATGTAGAGATCAACATCATGCAACTATAGAGGAGACAATAGAGGGCCTAGAGGGGACCCCACAGGTGTTCAGTCTTCATCGTCGTGACTAGCTTGAACAACAATCAATGAGTACCATGTAGGGTACAAATCGCTACTTTTTTTTCATAAGGATACGATAATCAATCAGTACCATGTAGTGGTAAGTATAGTTCGTGTTCTGAGGCATATCTGTACACTCCTTTGGAGTGTGCGTCATCCAAGCAATCCATACGTTGCTACTTGAATGATGTGCAGCGTATCTCCAAAAGAGAAGGCCCTTATCCGAATTCATCTGTGGCAAAATTCAGATCTGATCTATTTTTGTACATTCTTGGTGTGCCTATATGGCTTTATGCTCTGTGTATTAGACAACCTATGTGATCATGGGTTCTCTTGTTATCTCTTATGTAGTTTTTAATCTTCTCTATGTTCTGAGGGTGTGTCCCTTTATCTTGTACAGATTCAGTGGCTGATCCAGAATTTTATTTCAGTGGGATTCTAATGGTGCACCCATATAAATTTAGTGGGGTCACCTATGGTGAAAAATTATCCCCTTAATATAATTTTTTTATCCAATGGGATCACAGGATCTCACTGAACATATGCTAGATATGCCCATGTGTACAATGTAATTTTCTTAAGTATGTTAAATGTAGCATCAGCTCCTTCCTTGTTCAAAAAAAAAAACCTCACTCCCTTCCACTTCCACTCATTTAATCTCCACGACCGTGGGAGAAACTGTTGAAACTTTGACATTTAGGATCTGTTTGGTTGTATGTAAAATAGTTTAATAGGAAACAGTTTTCCATGAAATAACTTTTACATGAAAATGAAAACCGTAATTGTTCATTTGGTTGTTAGGTAAATATTTTTATTTGTGTAAACAAAGAAAATAAAGGTGAAATGTCAATAGCATTAAATGCAAGGTTTTACTACAAAATTATATGGAGGAGCATGAGATCTTATGATGTACTCAGAGTCATGTACTCCTTGTGCATTATTTAACACTATTATCATTTTTTTGTTTTTTTTATTTTATTTTTTAATTTAAAAAAATAAAAATTAAGATAACTAATGAAAAAGAAGTAACTTTGAAAAAAAATTAAGTAGGAGAAATAAAAATAAAACATAATTTGAATGAATAGTGTTCTACTGATATTTTAATAAAAAATTAAAAATCAAACAACTAATGAAAATAATTAGATTTGACAAAGATGACTTAAATGAAGGGAAAAAAATAAAAAATAATAATCTAAATAATAGTGCTAAGAAGGTTTGGCTCTGTATGGAACAAGAGAAAGATTTAGTGCACTTTCATATTGCACTAAAGTGCAATGACTAAGCACTCATCCCATGTGGCACCCAATCATTGGGTTTCACTTTATCACTCTCCATGTGAGTGGTGTCACATGGGAGGTGTTTAGTCATATTACACTTAACTGTAATAGAAAAGTGCACTAAACCTTTCTCATGGAACAAAGGAAGGAGAATACACATGCGCGGGAAAGAAAAATACTTTCTAAACCTTTACCGCCAAATCCGGGATTTTTAGGATGAGTTTTTACCGATTTTAATTTTTCATGATATCAATGATAAAAATTATATATAACTTTTATGTAAAAAAATTCTTAGATGAAATTTTACGATTAAACAACAAACCCTTAGTCGCACACAGGTTTCTGAGCTGAGATTCCTATTACTTATGACCCCGAGCTGTGGCCTTGTGTTACAATACCCTTGATCCTTTTTTTTTTTGGAAAGTGAGTAGAATACCCTTTATCTATTTGCTGTTAACAAATAAATTGACCAAGTATAAATACCCTTACGAACTCAAGTCAAGAAAAATGCCAACTGATCAACCGTACCGGATTCCTCGGTGACCCCCATTTGCCATTCGAAAAGCTCTGTTTGCTGTTGGACCAACGTTAAAATTTCAAGGGTGCAAGGTGTGGCATCTTCTCCACTGAACCTGGGGGGACTGCAGAAATATTTTTTGCTCTTCTGGGTTAATTCTTATACTGAAAGGAAACTTGGATCAAAGTTGCATGATAGGCTTAAACCCTGCGGCTAACATTCGAATTCTGTGTGACCTAGGACTATAAATGGAACCCGATAATCCGACCCGATTCCAATAAAATTTTCGATTTCGGAATTGAAAACTGATACCAATAGCTTATCAGAATCGGTATCAAATATTCCGATAAGCTATCGGAATCGGAATTGAAAAATAATCAGAATCAAAATCGGTATCGGTTATTCTGATAAATTATTTATAAATTTAAAAAAAACTATAGTAAACACCTTATCTTATCGAAATTTCGGTTCCGATAATGTTATCGGAATCGAAACGGAATCGAAATTAACCATTCCGATATTATCGGAATCGGAATCAGAACCATATTTCGGTTATTGGAATCGAAATCTGTTTCTGGTTCCGAACCCGACCCGTTTGCAGCCCTAGTGTGAACCAACCCATGGAAAATGGGAGAACAAGATGATGGTTGCACCATTTTCCCCATATTTCCGGTCCTGTTCCAGCGTTTCACATTCAAAAGTCCAAAGTGTACAGACACAACAAGGACCCTCATTGAAATATACTTAAGAGCTATGGAGCTAGAACGCACTGCACAAGCAGGGAATAAACACCAAACGAAAGAATGATTTGGATGGGTTTCTCCACTTACCAAAACTCCTGTCATCGAGGACTAATCTACAGAACAAATACAGTGGGCAAGACGTGTCATTACCAGAACCTATGAATCTTAAAGCGATTACAAAAAATAATCAGGAGTCTTGCGCGTGGTGTCCGGCTCGATCTGCCGTGGAGCTGGATCAAACTGCAGGAACTCCTGCTGCATGTTCTCCCCGATCTCCAGAATGGCTGCCATATTCCCGCACCGGTAACAGTAGTTCGGGGCACTGAACACCGTCACCACATTCTTATCCTGCAAATCAAGTGAACAGACATAAGAGATGAAAGAATCGCCATTAGGCATTAGCTGGAGATGAACCTTCCATTAGAGGGGCAAAGGGGACCTGCTGAGTTCCTTAAAGGCTATTACATGTGGCATTTAGCACGCACAATTTTAGAACTTGGATGATTTGGTTTAACATGGAACGTAAGGTCACGTTTCCATTGACGAATTTGACAGAACAAACTGATAATAATTCACATGTCCTGGGCACAAAGCTACCCGAAGACTCATGGCTTCCTAGAAAGCAACTGAAACCAAAAACTTGTTTGGACTGCTCCAAACCAATCAATCTTTTGTTCCCGAAACCCCCAGAGACAAAAACACTAACTTATGACCGTTTTTTGATGGAAAATGGAAATCAGCATTTTCATTGTAAAACAATTGATCCTGGTTTCAGATTTCAGTACTTTGCCAAAATCAAGCAAGCACAACCGAAAGACTTCAGTATCCTGCATATATCCAAACAAAAGGATATCCCAGAACTTCGGTGTATAGTGTTTGATATTTAACCAAATAGCTTGAGAGGAGAAAACTGTTGGGAAATAAATCCCACATCGGATTTCCCAAGGGAGTCGCCCTTCTATATAGTGGTTGGACTTCCTCACTTCAACACTTTCAGTTTTGGGGTTGAGTGATATTTGGCCCATTATCATGATATCAAAGCGGGATATTATCCTGGGAATCACATGTCTGACTATAATGTCCAATTTCCACGTGTCATTGTCTTATACGGCCTCCACGTGTGGGGGCGTGTGGGGAAACAAATCCTTCATCAAATTTTCCAAGGGAGTCACCCTCTTATATAGTGGTTGGGCTTCCTCACCTCAACACCTAGGTTTTGGGGTTGAGTGATAGTTGGCCCATTATCAAAAACAAAAGGAGGTATCGTCTTCAATCTTAACCCATAATGCAAGACAGATAAATGAATACAATATCCTAAGATGTTGGATCCACCAACCTGACACCAGTTGTAACCTTCCATCACAAGTTGATGGGCTCTAGAGATGAGAGTGAGGCCATTCGTGTGATTAAACTGAGCAGCAATGTCCTGTCCAAACGTGTAACCAGCTCCTCTGGGAGATATTCCCCATCCACACCGGTCATCGGGATCAGACCATAAAAGATCACACATGGGACCTTCATGTGGAACCTGCAAAGAATAGTTGTACTTCAGGTGAACTGAGTAACATGGGACAAGAAATGCTGAAGACAGGAGCATACGCAAAAAATAGTCAACAAGCCTATCAGTAAAATGACCCACAGATATGATGAGCAAGTATACTAGAGGGGAGGGATATACCATCTATCGTCATCAACCTGCCAACAACCAGATGGCCTCAACAAGATATCTAGTATCGTTGAGATAGCCTCAACAGGATATCTAGTACCATTGACAAGGGAAATTGTTTCGCAAGAAGTGATGAACGCATGGTCAGGAGAAAGTATCACAATATTAGTGTAGACAATATAATCCTTCATGACGTGTAAAATTCACTATCAACACAAAAAACCAATATACTTATGATAATCTTTGAAGAAACAGTGTGGAATAAAGACAGTTACAGGGGCATATATAGGTCGCACCTTGAGGGGAGTCATTCGCTTAGCCCAGTTACAAGCACCCAGTTTGGATCCTATTGAGAGGGGTGGGGAGGGAGGGAGACAACAACAATCCATTTCCATCCTCCCATTTCCATGGACCATGGCTCAGCAGTCTTCCATTTATCTATATATCTATGCACCATCTTAGGCATCAATTGATTTATCTATAGATCAAATTCATTGATCTATATAGTCTTCCATTGATCTATACACCATCTTAGGCATCAATTGATTTATCTATAGATCAAATTCTCTCTCTCTCTCTCTCTCTCTCTCCACCATCTTAGGCATCAATTGATCTCCCTGCCATAGCCACCACCACCACCCTCTTGATGTATGCGACAGTGTAACTAACAAAAGATAAGGCCATTGTAATGTTTCATTCCTGTGTGTCTTGCACATTTAACCTGGTCAGTTATTTGGCTGCATGGTGCCTAGAGACTGCTCGTGTAGCTACCTTAGGCATGTAAGCATCCAGAGGATCCTTGGGTTGCCTGAAGGGAAGTTTAATAAGAGCGGACAATGGTAGTCAAGAAATTAAGAAAATTTGAAAGCCAAACCATATCAACAAATACCATACACTGTCACACAAAATCAGTAAAAAAATAACACCAACTAATCAACATCGATAAAAGGAAGAATCATGCACCCTGTTTCCTTTTACATTAGAAGATATCATATTGCATCATCTACATTTTATTTGGCATATATTAATGACGAAACTTTGGCATCTTTGCATGCGTTAAAACATAGGAATCAATGTGAACAATAACCCAACAATAGACAGGTTAGCAAATACATGACAGCCATTATGGCTTGCGACATTATTTTTAATTTGCAAAGCAACAAACTGATGATACGGGAAACACAATTTTACAAGCTATGCATACCTCCTGTATACGGTCAAGAGCACGGATATTATCTAGCGTGTCCAGTGATGGGGAAAGACCACCATGCAGACAGAATATCTACATCCAATAATTTGATTCTGTCAGAGATCATTTGAAAGTTGATTTTAGGGATTTTTGCAGATAAACCCCTTGTTCTACCATATTTACATGTATACCCCTCGCTTCCAAGAATACCCTTGAATCCAAATGGTTGCACTTACACACTACTGTTTTTATATCATTAAGATATACTATAAAAATGTATAAAAGTCTAAAAAATGCCTCCAGGGCATGTTATCCTGTTACATCATTAGATAGTATATAACTTGAGAGGACTGATTTGTGATTTCAACATGATATTGATATAAGTGCAACCATTTGAATATATCCAGGGTATTCTTGGCAATTCATGGAAGTGAGGTGTCTATATGATATGCTAGTTTATAGGGGTATATATGCAAAACAAGCCCTAGATTTTGCAAAAGACAACCCTAACCATTCTAGAAGACACACCTGGCTCTCAATGAGGGCAGTAAGAGGTAGATAATCAAAAAGATCAGTAAAATACTTCCAGACATTTGCATTCCCATATTTCCTCAAGCACTCATCATAGAAACCATACCTGAAATCAAGAAAACCCTATCAGAGAGAAAATAGACTGTTAAGAAATTATCCAGCAACAACAAAAGGGGCAGTTAATTTCACATTAATTAAAATCCTTTATGGCACTCTTCTGTGAATCCAACTACAACGAAGGAAACACGAAAAATTTACAAAGAGGACATACAGAAAGTTCAGTCAAATTTTCATAACCGTCACCAGGCAATTTAAGAGTAAAATACATGTCAATGCCATATTATGATATAAAATAAAATAATCAGTCATTTCATTACATAATGTTAGATGATAAGAATGGATATATGTAACCCTATTCAACACACAGTATGCATTTGGTGTGGCCTCAGGTAGTTGAAACTGCATGCATGTACTGTGTAATTCAAGATGAAGTGTTATGATGTGACAACTACTTTGTACTTTTGGGGGCAGAAAAAGTTCCATCAATATAGTCAAATATACAATCACAAATACCAATCAAGTGAATCGGCATATCCAGATTTCACCCTTTTCCACTTTCTCCAGTAATAAAATTAAGCAGGTAAACAAGAGAGATAACAAGGTTATGGATCCTTGTGCACTTGAACATGAAAAGTGGCCTAAAAAGAAAGTAACAACATAATATTCAGGGAAGAATTCAACCACTCTACTGAAATCAGTCATATTAACTTTCAAAAAGCATGGACCTTTGCAATTTGTTAACAGAGCCATAGGGTCAGTTGAATTACCAATACAGACACATGCTAAATGGAAGGAACTCAGCTATGTAGGTTTTACTGAAGAAGGCAAAATGGATATCTCCAGTCGTTCTAAAAATTTATGTCACACCGTCAGTCTCTAGTCACTCCCACACTGAATGCTGCCTCACCAACACAAAAGAAAGACATCAGACAAACATCTAACAGACAAATGTCAGATCTGAATGTTAAGATCCTGCACACCAATCTCTATCCTATCTTTTCCCTAAACTGGAGTCACAGCAACATCTCCTTTTCTGCTCCTTGATCTTTTCCTTTTCCTATTCGGCCAAGCTTCAACTCACTTAGATTTTCATGTTCAAAGTTGAACTGAATTTGAAGTCAAACCTGAGTTCATTTAGATAACCTAGCTGTTTTTTTAGATGGCTATGAACTTTGATGTGTGAAATGAACCAAGGTTGAACAACCCACACAGATATTAGGTCACTGCTCCATTCTGCAGTCAGTTTGTTTGCACCTACACATGGAACATATACAAGGATAGATGATCATCAAATACTAGTTACTACTTAATACATAAAATATTTTTGCAACAAAAGCCAACGACACTTCACATTAATGGTTTTCAGCTTCCGATTCCAAAACATTCTTTGTTGGGGAGGTATGTTCAAAAACAAATAGGTAGTAAAAAGGAAAAGGCAAATTAAAGATTTCAATCTCGTGACTGAAAGACTGCCAGATGCCTAATTTGCAAATATTACTAAAGATTTTCTGTTCAAACGAAGAAAAGATAAGTTAGCCTCACTAACAATAATGCTGATCTTTTGATTCACATAGAGAGAGAGAGGTGGAATTGTAACTTCTTAGATTTGGTGGAGCTATTCCAGTTGACCATTTCCGATGCAGGGAAATGAAGGCATCACTATATCCACCATAAACTAGGCTTCAGAGAACATTGCATGGTTATCTTTCTTCTTCCTTTGTTGAGAGAAAGAGAGCATAGATAGACACGGTGAGCATGAGAATTGGGGTTAATCTATTAGATCTAGGGGAGAAAACCAACCGATCAATCCAGATGATACGCCATACCCACACGTTACAAATACAATTGCATGATCAACTTTCATGAAATCAAACTTCAAGGGATGGCAAACTTACACTTGAGTTATTTGACGACTTTCATGATTTCCTCTTAGAATTGTAATTCTGTCTCTATAACGAACTTTCAAAGCAACCAAAAGAGTGACAGTCTCCACTGAGTAATACCCACGATCTACACTTGAAATGAAAATTAAATTGCTACAGATATAAAAGATAAGAGTGAAGACTGGTCTGAAACAGTTCAAATTAATCAAGATGACTCAAAGCAGATAAATAAGTATGGTATTATACACACATACATAGCATCATTTTATGCAGACAGGGCAGTAATTGCAATGAACCATTTCCATGCCAACTGAAATTTCTCATTCATGGCTTTAGTTTTCTCTCCTTATGAACTTGTTCAACAATCAAACAAGTCCCATATGTATGCAGAAATATAAAACCATGTCACACTGCCCTCATAGTGCCGAAGGGTCTGGATTAAGTGGGGATACCCTCATAGTGTTGGAAGGAAACCACATCACAGCCAAAATCATGGTTCCTTGGGGAAATTGATCCAATACTCAAGGATGTGACAGAAATACCAAATGATATTTGGCAGAAAAAGTGTTCAATGAGGCCCTGCATCCTTGCAGCTTCCTTGGAGATATCTGCATCAAGGTTCGCAAAACCAGCCAATATGCAGGATCACAAGAACTGGATCGTGACACACCCTCCTCAGTCTGGGCAGTTCTGGGGATGGACAGCTGGTATTTTTTTAAAGCAAGCAAAGATAAGGGAGAAAAAATAAAAAATAACAAAATTAAGTCATAATATTCATAATTAAATCATTAGAGACTCCAATCTAATGGAATTAAGGTATTAATGACTAGATCAGAGCTTTAAACTTTAACATAAAAAATTATGGTCTGAAATTTTGTAATTCTGTTTAAACAGATATATTTTTATCTTTTTTAGCAAAACATAATACAAAACTACCTTAGGGACCAGCCCTCAAACATTGGGACTGGCTGAACCTCAGGCTGATCTGGAACCTCTGTTATCGCAGGTACTTGAGGCGATTGCCTAGGCCATGAGGTGACCTCAGATCGCCTCGCCCCGGCCCCCTTCGCCTCAACAATTTCAAGCCACCAACTCCACCCTTCTTGCCTTGTCCAGCCCATGTATTGGAACATAAAGAGGCCCACTTGGTCTATTTAGTTACTTGCAATTTAGTTTCTTAAATTTTAGTTAGTTTACATATAGAAATGAATAGACTTAGTAAGCCATACAATAATTTGTATGAATGATTAATTTTATGAAATATACTAGTTTCATGCACATATTTAGGTGATATTTATAGATATATTCATATTTTTTAACTATATTAATATATAGCCTCAATTGCCTAGGCCATCGCCTAGGCCTTTGAGACTGAGGCGACCCCTTGATCGCCTCAGTCACCTCTCGCCTCTGACTACACTGACTGGAACCAGGACCAGAACTGGCCCCCACTGGTTCCAGTTCCGCAAATCTTGATCTGCACAAATTCATGCAGTACTTTTACCTCAGATTTCCCAATGCAAGGGAAAAAATTGTTTGATGAAAAGGATGCTCTAAGTTTCGGTTAGAATCAACGCCCTACCAGGCTACCACACCATGCAAACACAGAGGATGGCATTTCTTCTTGATACCCCAAAAGCTCATTTTCCAGGGGCAGAAACAACCTGTCTTAAACATCCATGTACCAGCATACTTCCCTTCTTGCAAATGTCATAGGCAATTTTTCATGCTTTCCTGTAAGGTTTTTCTTTCCTTGTTTATCTACTTTGCTAGGAACCACCATGCCTGTCATTTTGGTGCTTCTATAACTACCATTCACTATTGTCCTCATCCAAGGAGAAATCCTTGTCAAGAAAACATTTAACCCATCAAAAGATAATGTCGATGTTCTAGTGGAATTGTATCATGGAAGTCAAGGGTATTGAGGCCCAATAACACGTACACAACTGGAAAATGCACTAAAATGAGAAAAGAGAATGTGAAACAGAAGTCACATCCCAATAACAAGCCAATAGTTCGTCCATCAACAAAGACAATTAAACCAATCCCACATGCCAACCCTATAATGATGTAGAACATGCACCTAACATAGGCATCACTTGTCTGCACCTCTATATCCTAACAGTGTTGGAAGCCATCTTCATTTTTCCTATTCCCAAAAAACCAAATCACCGAGAAAAATAGTTCATTCTGAAACCTCTTCAGCTACCTATGGAGCCAGCTACGATGATCTATAACCTGGCAGAGGCAACACGAAAAAAATGAACTAAAGGCCCAGAAGCAAAAGGCATCATTACTGGGGCCTTTCACATTATAACATAAGTAAAAAATGCATCATAATACTTTTTTTCCTTGTTACTTGAGAAAGTAACAATGGCATTTCTGAGAAAGTAACAATAGCATTTTTGAGAAAGTAACAATGGCATTTTTAGTGACCAATTTAGTGATTCTCTATAATCGTTCAGTTCCATAAGGATCTGATGATAAAAGTATTGTTAGATAACATATTCCATTTAAGGAAGCAAGGTGCAGCATGAAACCTTCTTTATGAATTTTTAGATTTTGTAGATGCCAACTAGAAGTTTTATCACATGCAATCACATCAACAATGTAGAAAATATTAGTTTACAGAAGCAACAGTGACGGGAATTTTTATATATCGGCGGCCCTCGACAACATCACGAAAAAGCCCTCGTAAGGGCCCAAGCATACTCCAAAGACTGCAGCGAGGGCCGAGGTGAACGAAATTTCTAGTGACGTTATCAGAACTCACAAATCCTATCATAATGCAAACTCTTGTCTTGACAATCTTTAAGATTGAACATAGGACTGAAACTAAAACTCATAGCCACTAAGAGAATGAAACATGTACGACCCAAAAGAATCCTCAGGCGTTTGTGACTTTTCGGAAACGAGTACCAAACCTGAGATTAGAGCAGTACACTTATTTTGGAGATGCAAATCTAAAAAATGAAAACGGTAGTAATTCACTCAAAAGCTCTCTATCTAAAGATAAAACGAATAAATCATCTCTAAATCGAGAACTGGGCACCGCAGAAATGGAAACCACATCAATGGAACACAGACGCCAAACAACCCTTTTGATTACAAAACTAATCTGAGAGATAAGAGAGAACGCTCCCGGCCACTGCATCCCCTCTAAATTTAAAATTTTGCAAACCACTCACCGACGTAGTCCCCCATGAAGAGATAATTCGTATCCGGCGCGTCCCCCCCGATCCGGAACAGCTCGATGAGATCGTAGAACTGGCCGTGGATGTCGCCGCACACCGTGACGGGGCACTTCACAGGCTGCACGTTCCACTCCTCCATCAGGATGGCGCGCGCCTGCTCGCAGAGCGCCTTCACATCCGCCTCCGGCAGGAACTTGCAGTCCCTGAGGAGCTCGATCTGCCGGTCCAGATCCGCATGCGACGGCATCTTCCCCCACCGCCTCCCGCTGCCCCCGATCTGCAAGGCTAGCCAAGCCCTTTCGGACGCAACGGCAGCAGCAATCGGCCGGCCAAACCGACCCCGGCGGATCGCCTCAGGCGGATCGGCTCCTCATCCAGGTAGATCGCCTCCTGCTCCGTCGCCGGCGCGGCCAGATAGAGATCGAGATCCCTATCTCCACCCTCCTTCGATCATCTCCTCGCCGGCGATCACCCTGAGATGGAGAGAGAGAGAGAGAGGGAGGGGAGACAGGGAAAGACACAGGAAATAAGAACAATAGATGGGTTGGTGCGGTGGCTCGCGGGGCAGCGGGAGTTTTATCCTGAGCTGCAGGGTCGAATAATTCTGGATCCATGGTAGGAGGAGCCCAACATCATACCCAGAAGGAGGATGGATGGGGGAGGCCTGGCTTCTGATGTGGCCCCGGTTGACCGACAGTGGGATTTTTGACGCTTTGTGGCGAATCCTCGTCGAGGCCATTGATTGGTCCACGCAGATGCGCGCACGCCAGTGGTGGGAGTCGGTATGCACGAAGAACAAGTTAAAAGTTGTGGGGCCTCTGCCGACCCACCACGCCTTGTCTTAAAAGGATAAATTAATTAAGAGTTTCTGATTATAATATAGATGTGTTTGATATAATATGATTTAATATATATTTTAACAGAATAATATTTACTTTAATGAGTTATAATTTTGTCAGGGGTTAGAAAATAAATTAACATTTGATAAGAACTCTTAATTAATTTATTTAAAATAAAAATTTTTTTACATAATATTAATATCTATTTTAAAAGATTTATTACATAAAATATGTTTTAAATTTATATTACATATATACTTCTCTAATGAATACAAAATACTTCCGGAGACTTTACCATAACCTTCCGTGATAGAAGTCAATAGTATATTTGAATATTCCTTCACCATTATTTTTATTAAGAGTATATATAAAAAGTGAACAAACTATTTCAAACATCTTTTTGACATCTCCCATTATATGGTACGGTAGGTTCTTTAAAAGTATTTTATATCTATAAGAGAGATATATATATACATATACGTAAAATAAATTTAGTGAAAATTATTATGTATTTGATCTTTAAAGAGGAGTATTTATGCAAAAATCCAAGAAGAAAAATAATGCCTCTTTCAAGGGAAAGTACATGAGAACAAAGGAAAAGTTATGTATATACAAAAGGCTTAAGGTATCATATTTTTATTATGTTCTTCATTATTCATAAAAGACAAGTGCCACTACATATAAATTCTCCAAATCACAAATTTTCTTTCCCCCTATTAGAATTTGGCTAAACTGCTCCTCCTTCCACCCCAAACAACTTAATCATTTTTGTGCAACATAAAAGCACATATTTGTTCTTCATTTCTAGTGGTCAATATGAAAAGAGTTTTTTTACATATATATCTCTTTTAAAGGTTAATTGCACAATAATTTATTTTATATGTGTATTGTTATATATACTTCTCTTACACTATCAAAATATCCCCATAAACTCTACTATCTCTCAGAATAGAAATAGTGTATGAGAATAGAAATAAAACATGAACTAGATGTTTATAGGAAGTCATCTTTAGCCAAAAATGACAAAAATACCCCCTCCTCTGTTGCATCGGCCTCCATGCCCGAGTTCACACCCTCCTCTCTCTCTCTCTCTCTCTCTCTCTCTCTCTCTCTCTCTCTCTCTCTCTCTCTCTCCTATAGTTGTTATTTACCGTTGCAATTGCTCCTGGGTGAATTAGCCGAGTTTCATTCGAAGGCTCGAGATGGGAGGCCACACTCGCCATTGCCGTCAATGTCATCGTTGCTTGTGTCTACTCAAGCATCGATATCTAAGACACGGAGGACGACAAGCACCGCTCATGATTGTTGCATCTCTGCTCAATAAATGTCGGTTCATGTTTGGTTTCTATTTTATCATGGAACTTGAGGGTACGATATGTGAAGACATTTTGATAACATAAGAGGGATATATATATATATATTAATATATATATATATATTAATATATATATATATTAATATATATATATATATCTATATATGACAATGTAAATATAAGATAAATTATCATGCAATTAAACTTCTAAAAGAGATATATATGTAGAAAAATCATAAAAAAAGTAATGACCAATTAGATCACTTATCACGATAGTATATTTACATAGATTAAAAAGTAATTAGGTAAGATATAGATAGCTCATCTCCCTATAAACTAGGGATAACAATGTTCTAGTTAATATCTCATTTCACATCTATCTCACTACCATAGCAATTGTCATATGACATGATTTACCGTACATCTGAGAGCGTCCGACTAACGTCCACCCTAGATACAAGGAGATAGAGCGCATAACAATATAGAGAACAACTTGGTGCAAACCATTAGTTTGCCACCTCATGACATAGGGTATTATAATAATACCCCATGTCATGGTTATTTAACCCTAAGGGGTTAGGTGGTAAACCCAATAGGGGTATTATAATAATACCTCATGTTATGATTATTTAACCCTAAGGGGTTAGGTGGCAAACCCCTATTGGGTTTGCAACAAGAGTTTTCCAACAATATAACACATGGGGCCCACCTCACATGTCTAAGACGGATGCCAACCAAACACCCCAAAACAGGCAAGTAGCTTTTTCTCATTGTCTTAATGAGAGAGGAAAGGAGAGGGGATGGGATGGGAATGGGAATGGAATCATGGGATCGCCTGTCAACACCCATGCACGCTTCGATCACAACAAATTTGGCTGACCTTGGCAGGGCCACATCTATCTAATACCATATAGTAATAGTACTCACTTTGCAAGCCCAACATGTTTTCTCTGGCCAATTATATTCCAATTGCTTGCACTTGAGGTACTTGGGCCATAAATCAAAGTAAAGATGTACTCTTTATTTGCATCGTCCTTTTGGCTCTGTACCCATAAAGACGAATGGCGCTAGGGCGCCTTTTGATGCTCGAGAATAAGGGTGGTAGTAATGTCCAAAGAGTAATACTTACACGAGTTGCTCAATGTTTGAGTAGGAAGTAACTAATGCGATGGTAAATACATCTCCACTGTGTGGTTCGGAAGAAGATAACAAGATATAAGATGTTGTTATTAGAAGAAAAAAACATAAGTGTGGTCTATCGCCATGTCTTATCTCGTTCTCATCAATCTCATGTAAACTTTTTTTTTTTTTTTTTTTACTGAGAAAACCCGTCCCGTGTGGTTTTGTGAGCTCAAGAATTGATGTTCGTGAACTCCAAAGTCAGGACTTGACAGCTCCTATTTTTCGTGCACCCGTATTGCCCTTACCCCACTTGATCGAAAAAATCTTAAATCTACACACCTCGAGAATTGCATGTAAATCAAGTAAACCCCTTCCAAGAATCGAACTCGGAACCTCTTGTTTTTAAGCAAAAGTTCTAACCTATCGACCCAACCGGGGTCCTCAATCTCATGTAAACTAATTATATAAGCAAGTACCCACTACGTCATCAATCACCGTACACCTACGCATGCAGTAAATATTACTCACACAGGAATAACCAATAATCCTATCCACAATTACTAATTAACACTGCAGGATTTGTAACTCGTATGTGAGAGATGACCTTACGACAACCGGGTCCCTTGTTTATAAAAGAGAAATGCTTTTCTCACGTCCGCCCGGGGTCCCTTGTTTATAAAAGAGACATGCTTTTCCGGGCGGACGTGGAATCGCCGCGGGCCGACCTGATTGGTCGGCCGCGCAGGTAGCATTTCTCTTTATAAAAAGATCTTGAGACACTTGATATGGGTTAAAATAAGGAGGGTTAAATACCTTTACAAGGTTAATGCCGGCAGATCCAAATTGGACCCAACTTGGTCTACACAGTTTCATCCGGGGGGTTCGGGCCTGCAGCATTGCTTCGCTGTGGAGAGCTCGGCCAAGCCCAGCCCACCAACGAGATGACGGACCACAGCCCCAGCCCAGCCTGGGCCCTTCGTCACTAGTAAACTGGTGACAGGCATGCTAGTAAGCTAGAAAACTGTTTGGTTAGCGCACATCCAAGATTATAGAAACAGAAATTTACAAACCTCTCATTTTATTAGCTTATGGAGGATAAATCATAAATGTAAGAAACAAGATACAGACCTGTATTGGGGAATAAGTTTTCAAAATCCAAGATCACACCAATCACTAATTTACCAGAGGATACATAATTCAGAAGCTGGTGGAATATCAGTAGGCTCAAGGGTAACCATGGACCCATCAATAAATAAGTCCCTCATAAATGGGGGGCAGGCAACACAGTTGCAATCATCGGCTGTCTACAGTTTAAGCAATCAATTGGACTAGAGATCAAAATTATGACCAACACAGGTATTGAGTTCACTGTTCTTGATGTGCAAGTTACAATAGTTTATTACCTACTTATAAACATAACAAGCACATGGTATAGAAGCACATTCTACATCTGAATATCGCATGAATGTTAGGTGATATACCCACCTTCCTAATGCTTTCAGGTTAGTGATGTAAAGCAGTTTTCTCAACCCTGCGAGCGAATGTCCCAGCCACCAGCAGAGGGAAAGCAATGGTTGCATCACAATGAACCTAATTCATTTCAGCAACATTTACAAATTATCAGGAAAAAAAAACTGAGGCTGAGGAGTAAGCATAAGAAATGAAAAGAAGTTGTATGTGCTGTTTACACTACAAACAAGTATGTGGAACGACCATTCAATATCTGAACTGATCCCAATTGAGGTTTCAACAATCAGAATTGGCATGATAATAGATCTCCAAAGTCAAATCCAGCATCAGGCCTGATCGTGTCCTCGATGAGTGGCCTAGTGGTTAGCCCTCCATGTACACCACGAATGTGAGGTCTAAGGTTCAAATCCCACTCAGAGCAGATTTATAAGGCATTTCTAAAGGATAATATAATAGACTAGTTTTCCAAACCAAAAAAAAATCTGGGCTGATCAGGCTGCTATATGATTTTTTGGCATTTAGCCCATATCTATATGTTGCATGAATCAAGATTTTGGAACAGCTCAGCTTATAAGCTGGATTAAACACTGCGAGAAATAGTGAAACTCTACCAAATTGAGTGTCTTTCGTAAAAGACACACCAAACCCTCTCGATAACTAATTTATATGCTAAAGTGACAACTACAAACTGCTGCAGTATAATGGTCACTTGCAGGCTCGCAAGTGTGCCCAAAACAAGCTGATACGTAGCAATAAATTAGCAATGTTGCAAAAAAATGTTAAGCTCAGAAAAAGAGATTAAAACTATGTCTGGAACATGTCAGAAAGAATGTAACAGAAAGCTACAATCCAATAACATACAAGCCGACTAGCAAGTATAAATGAGGAATGTGACTATCATGTCCTGGCTCTAAATGATAAGAAAATAAGCTTACTTTAATGGCTTTTGCAGAACCTCTTATTTTGCCCCATGATACAGCTTCATCAGGATGTGCTCCAGAGTCGCTACCATCAAATTCTTGTGCTGTATTTATGTAAACAGCATAATCAGCCCCATTGCGCATCATGTTAGCATTGCAGATGTGATGCTTCGGAAGGCCACCACCTAGAATTACGATGCCTGTCTTCCTAGGACTTGCATGGACAGCTTCACTATTCATTGCCCTTATATCTGCAAATGAATAAGGTGCATGAATTGTTGACAGAAAAAGTAAATGTCATCATACTGAAGATGGAAATAGTCAATACCTTGTACAATGTCAATAACCAGACCAGGATTGCGGAATGAGTGAAAATACAGCATATCTCCCAGCGACCATCAGTAATTCCTGGACAGAAGACAGGAATATTGTTCTGTATGGGTTTATGTCAGTAATATGTTTAAACTGACCGGACCAAAAAAAGTGCAATACAAGAAAAACACTGAAAAAAATAAAAGAGCAACAAGTAGGTAATAGGATCCAATTGCCAGTCCTGCATGGTTGTAGAGGATGCAGAGCACAGTTCAGGTTGAAATGATAAATGTTTATATCACAAGCTCAAGTACAGAAGCACTTGATGACTTGCCAAAATAAGTTGCAATTCTGGTTGGCACAATCTACAGAAAACAAGGTTGTTAGGTCAAGGGTTTAGTGTTAGCCCTCCATGTACACCAAGGTTGTGAGGTCAATGCTTCAATAACAATTTTTCTAAAGGATTATGTAATTGGCTAGTTATTCAACCAAAAAAGATCTACAGAAAGACAAAATCACGCAGCATTTTTCACAATTCCAGGTCACTTGAGCTTTGACCATTTCTAATAATCTCCCTTTTGAAATATTCTACAGAACAGAATATTAAATAAATCATACTTGTACATGCCTGTTATTTATTTCCGCAGCCTACATTGATTTACGATCCGTAGTGTATCTTTAACTGACCAAAAAAAGGAGTGCATAAGACATGAAAAATCAATGGAATAATGAAAAGAGCAGAAAATAGAAAACAGCATCGAAATGCAGCTTGTTCATGGAGTACACTTCAGGTTTAAATGCTTATATCACAATGTCAAGTGCTTCTTGACATGAAAACAGGTAGCAATTTTGGTTGGTACAATCTAGAGAAAACAGAAGTTGGTGGCATCTTTCACAATTCCAGTTAACTTAAACATTGACCATTTCTTCAAAATCTTGTTGATATTAATCAACGAAATTTTCCATTGAACAGGATATTAAATAAATCCTACTTAAACATGTCTGTTGTTTATTTCTGTGGTCAAGCTTTTTTTTCTACTTTGTCATGTTTCCGGTGAACAAATCTATCTAAATTGTAAACTAGAAATTCGCAATATCTGAACAAGCAAAATGTACAGTCAGGCTTAAATATTGAGTCAAGGTATCAATACCAACATGTCAGAATGGATTAGATAAAGCTTATGCCTCAGTATTGAATTTCAAGATATTTGTTTTCTTCATTCATTTACCTTGAATGCCCAGAATAAATAAGAACTCGGGTCATTTATTTCCTTTCCAAGGCGAGCAATCAATTTCGATGGTGTCCAAAGTACATTCTGCAGCATGAAAAGTTCCAATGTGCAACATCATTAAAACACAGATAACAAACAAAAGTGAAAAATGTCAAGCCAATTCACAAACACTTGAAGAACAATTCAGCATAAAAAAACATTCTATGTTTGGCAAAACATGCAGAGTACTGATTATTGAATGAGGCTTGCTGTATCTGCATGTCATGGCTACCTTATCTACTTTGTTTGATCTATGTATGAAAATGCAATCTATCAAGGAGAATTTTGGTAGAAAATTTAGAGTGATTTCAACTCTTAGGTGCATGAACATCAATATGCGCCATTTGGCAAAGATGCTTTAGACATGAACTAGAATTAAAGGACCCCGCATGATTAGATAGTTTCTTTTAATGTTCCACAGGATTAGATGGCATGTGGCGTCAAAACAAACAAACATGCAGTCCAAACCATGAAACTGGGGAGGAAACCGCAGAACTTATTCTAGACATCAGAGTCTAGAGCTACCAAGAAGCTACCTGGCAAATTCACCAAACAGGCAACACTCTTCAGCCTGAGGTAGACTTAACCTGTGTTCATGGCCAAGAAGATCCAAATGAAACATATTGCCTCTTCAATAGATAAATGAGGGAAACATTTAGGGAACCTTTTAATCATATCTTGCTCTTCAATATAACAACTTATAATAAAAATGGTGTAACAAACTTTTTTTCCCTTGCTGCCAAAGATCATCTTTTTATTATTAATTCAAGAAAAAAAATGAAAATACAATGGAACTAGAGTCACTTTTTTGCTGAAGCACAGGTGGGTGGGGGTTGTCCACAGTCAACATAACAGATCAGTTGAAGTTCCTCACTCTCACAGGGTCTGCTAGTCAATGCCCCATCACATGTATCACGTCACATGCAGCTCTGTCTATCAAGTACTACAGATAACGAAGTGCACACAGTGGACCTGCAGGTAGGTGCCTAATGTAGGATGTGCAGCCATTGGCTGCCATGGATCTTTCATGGAGGTATGAGGTGGATTTTGTCGGACAAACAGGAAGATGGGTCCAAACTGCTGGTTGCCATGATATCTGCTACACTGCTACCCAAAGATTAAAATAACAGGGCACAGTTCTTCAATCATGGCCAGCTGCAAAAGTTATAGGCATAGATGTGAAAATTTCATAGGGTCTTATATGTATTTAAAATGGAAACTTAAACAATCAGAAGATCCACCAGGCTGAGATTAAGGACCATTGAGAAACCATTTTTCTGACTTCTTCATTTCTGGAAAAGGATAGTTTCTAAATGTTTGAGCTTCATGATCCAAGGATGGGGGTATCGGTTTGAAAATTTCATAGGGTCTTATATGTATTTAAAATGGAAACTTAAACAATCAGAAGGTCCACCAGGCTGAGATTAAGGACCATTGAGAAACCATTTTTCTGACTTCTTCATTTCTGTAAAAGGATAGTTTCTAAATGTTTGAGCTTCATGATCCAAGGATGGGGGTGTCGGTTTGGGTGGGGGGGGGGGGGGGGGTACTTCCTTATTTATATAGTTTGACGTTTTTCACCGGATTTTTTATTTTTAATATTCTATTGGGTTTGTTTGAATTATGAAACTTTTAAATAAGCCAAATTATGAGGGATTAGAAAGACGCTATTTTGATGGAATCACCAAAATCGTGATTTTCTTCTTAGATGGGAGAGTTGACTTTTTATTGGTAAGAGATATGATTTTTTTGATATTGTTATTAGATTCAAATGGGAGGTACTTCTTTATTTACATATAATATCTTAAGTAAATGAAACTACAAATAATAACATTTACTTAAATGATGTTCAGGTAAATAAGACACTATGTATATATCAAGGGCTTGAAGGAATTCCATAACACATATTATATATATCAAGGGCATCAGAACCAAGGTTCGCCGCATCGGGGAATCGGGGCGAATCGGATTTTTCCTGATCCGCCACGATTCGTCCGAATCAGACCGATTCGCATGGGAATAAGATGGGAATCAGTCCGATTCGATGGGAATCGAGCGAATCGAGTTTCTCCAGATTCGATCCAATTCGGCCGAATTGGACCGATTCGATCCACCATGGCAAACCATGATCAGAACATATCCCTCAGTTTTGGCCTTTTCGGACCGACACTAGGCGAAATGGTTTCGGGTGTCGCCCGAAACCATTAAAAAATATTTTTTTAGTTATCGGACTGGAACAGTGTTCCAATCCGGTTTCAGATCGGAGAGGTCCGATATCGATACGTGTCGTCCGATACCGGACGACACCCCCATCCATGTCATGATCAGTTAAAATAGATCAACCACAGGCTGAATCGTCCCAAATTGAACCAAAATTGGCCAAGTTGAATAAGGCTTGTCTCGTGGATGAGGATTGATTCTCTCTCTCTCTCTCTCTAGCAAGGCAACTCTCACCACCTTGCAGCATCAAATTGCCTATGCTGAAGCCTCATGGTAGCATAGCCACTTATAGCTCATAGGATAGATAAATAATCAGATGTTTCAAAATTAAATGCATTGTCAGATTAAATACTGCAAGACTAGATCAACAGATTAAATACCATAAGACTAGATCAAACACCAGAAGACCAACATGGTTGACATGAAATTTCAAGTTTCAATGTTTCATATCTGATGTGCGATTAAGCCAAATGTAATAATCCAAGGAAAGAACTCTAAATTAGTTTTAGAAGTTTACTAAACTCATCCGTAGAGTGGGTTTATTGATGTGTAAGAAATGTGAAGTATAGCAACACCCACACAAAGGTAGTCAAAATGTCATCATATACTTAGGAAGCTAAGTATCTAATAAATCTCATTATTTAGAGAGTAAATTAATCTTCTGAGTACGTCTAATAACCAGCGTAAAAACATGAAACAGATTTGACATACAGTGACAGCTTACAATATACACAAGCAAATGTGAAGCAGTTACCTCTGTCATCTGCTCTTGCAGCATTTGGTCAAAAATAGGAATGATCCAATCTTCAAACTTGCAGTAATTATTATTGGGCACCAATAAATTTCCAATCCGGTTCAACCCTTTTGACCGCAAAAGGGCACCAGGCAGGGTAAAATCACCTTTGTATGTGGGTGCAAGACATTTTATGAGGTCCTCTTCTATGCCACCAGCTGTTGTAACCACTACATTTACCTGTATATAACATAATAAGCAAGGGAGAAAGTGAAAGATCTAAAGAAGATACCAAACAGTAACTTTAGATATCAAACATATTTCTATTATTAGAGTGTATGGTTCGAAGTTAGATTTTGACATCAATTCTTGACTGGAACAAGGGACTTTGATTATCTCTCCATCAACCCCATCTTCCATGAGAGTTGATTAATTGGGAAGGTTCCTTGTACCCTAAACTTTATTCATTTATTTTACTTCTACTTATTCTCAGAGTCTCAATAACATTGGTATTGATTCAATTTTCTTCTCCAGAAAAAGCAACCATTTAATTTTGTTCATAATTCAATATATAATAATACATGCGCACAAGTAGAGAGCACCTACTTAACCTAAAGAACAGAGTAAGTAAGGAAATGCAATAAGCTAGGAAGTAAAAAGAGAAACCAGGAAAGCCAGGCTAACAAACCATAATGTAATAGACATGGTGGAAGAGCATGGGGATAAAGCTATTGCAGTTGTAGAAATTACGTTAAAGTTTGACATAAAATTAAAAAAGATCATTCCACTATCTACAATTCCCTATCCTGAAAAGATATTCTGCAACAAAAGTTCAAAAGACACTAGATCAGAAGCTAAGAACAGAGAACAGCACTTTCTTTCAACAATTGAAGCACATAGAATCAAAGTTCTCACCAGTCTATGCTCCACGAGAAATCGAATTGTCTCTCGAACACCCGATGAGACAAGATTTGATGTAAAACCCAAAAATACTTTGCATTTGGTTGTTTCTCTGAAAGCTAGACTACGCTCCTCCTCATCACAATCTTCAGTTGGCTCCTCGTGGGAAAGCCTCCAGTCTAGCTTCACTCAAAAGCCAAAAAATGCATATTAACGTGTTACAGAGCTTTAACCAGAAGATCACAAGAGAAGAATACAAAAAGCAAAAGACAACCATTCAGATCTTACATTCAACATAAATATAGGGCAAAAAGTGAACAGGAAAATTTCCAGAAAGCATCAGCATTTGAGAGAAATTTCACCCCCCCCCCATCTAATTCAGTTTGAATTTGTCCAGTTAGGTCTCCTCCAGTTCCTTTGTACTCTGCCCAGCCCTTATTCCCAGTTTTGAAAACCTTCAACTCATTTCTGGTTTCAGAAGCCCCAATACTCCCTTCCTTCCTTATCACACAACTCAACCTTTTCTTCCAGCTTCTGGACAGAAGTCCCGGCGCACTCTCCTTCTCTATGTCTCCTTTATCCTCCCTCTCTCTCCTTCTACCCTGTACCATGTAAAACTCTCCTCCATTTCCTCATCTCCATTTTAAGCTCGCAAATCTCCTAATTTAATTCCACTTCCTCCGTCACACATGCAGCCTCTCCCTCATCCTCAAAGCAAAAACTCATAAGTCTCTTCCTTTCTCATATGCTTGTTTGCATTGCCAACACTCCAGAACCTGCGTTCAGCATGTGTTCACAGGCAACATTTCATGGACTACGTACAGTCAGAGATAAATATTCAAAAAAAAAAAAAAAACACCTACTTAGCCAAGTTTGCCAACTGAACTACAGATTCAAGCTAATCAATAATGGCAGCTATGATCTCATTTATCACTTTCTTGTCCTTAATCAACAATGAAAATTCCTGATCAAACTCAAAGCAAGTCTGAGCATCTCTTTTCCATGTGTTGTCTTGGACAAAAACGAAATTCAGGAAATGAGAAGTTTTCCATTTTGGAAAATTACCCTTGTTCTTAGATGGTTGAGCATGCCAAGAAATAGACAAGTATAATCTATTTTCCTTCAGAAGTCTATAACTCACAGGCGATGCATAACTTTTTGGACGCACAGGATCTAACAATACTGACTTGGAACGAACAATTTTCTCCATTAGGTTCCAGATAGTGACTCTTTTGGATCCGCAGTACAACACAAATAACATTCCTCGATTACATAGAATCATCTGCTTAGCTAGTCCAAATAAGTGCAATGGGACTCCATTTAACATGCTAACTAAACCAGTAATAGAATTTAGCAACTGTCAGTGTAAGGATAAAGACTAAAAGAGAGAAGTGAGATGAAACGAGAGTCCCAGCCCACTTACCATCTGATTGACTACCTCCATGGCGTCTCCCAGGTTGGACGCCTGGAATCCCGTGGACCCCATAGACTTGAGCAATTCCATGAAGTCAAGGCCACGGTTGAAATCGTAGCCGCTTATCTTCACGAACCTCCCCTCGTCCAGGTCCTCCGACTTCTTGAAGGTGACCGAGCGAGCCGCCTCAAGCGCCGCCGTCTCCCCCTTGCCGCCAGCCCCTTCCATAATCCTACTGCATGAACGAAGAGAGAAAAAATGAAAAGAAAGAACTGATCACGGATGCAGATGGGATTTCTCAAACGAACGCCGCAGGGATCACCGCGGAGGATGTAAGCCAAGGCCACTTGCCTTTTGCAACGTGCTTACTACTTCAGCGTAATGTCTACGCTACTCAGCCGGGCGCCTGGGAAGAACTCGCCACCGCCCCGCCCCACCCGCTCAAGACAGAGAACGAGGAGGAGACGGTGGACACACGCGCAGGAGGAGGAGGAGGAGGAGGAGGATTGGGGAAGAGGCACGGGAGGAGGTTTCCTACTCACCGGCGTCGTGCTGGCTCGGGGTGGAGAGCGAAGGTGGAGATAGCAGCAGAGAGAGGAACGGCGGAGAGCGAGAAGGATGCGGCGGTGTGGATCGCCGTCGCGCAACAACGCAGCGGGGCAGCCCAGAGTGCGCGAGCAGAAAGGCGCGGGCAGGAGAAGGGAAGAAGCTGTGGGGAAATTACTTTTGAGCGATGCTTGGCACCGGACAAATTATTTGTCCGGTTGCCTAGTCATATAGTATTTTCCATTATTTTTACTCCACTAAACTTTTTATAAATAAGAAATTCTCATCTTTTTAATTCATGTGCAAGATTGGTCATATTATATAGATTGATCTTACCACATTTTTTGTGGTACGATATATACTGATCAATCGACTAAAAATTTCAAGTCGATTGATCAATTTTTATTTTTATTTGAAAATCAAATAAATCATGGGATGTAGACATCACTCAGATAAAAATCGATCGTTAAAGAAAAATTGATCGATCAATTTTAAATTTCGATCTGTTAAACGTGTTTGAGGGTGTTCACTAGAAAAATCAATCAATTGATAAAAAAAAAATCGATCGACCAATTTTATCGTACTATATCGATCTTGTTAAAGTTCGCGAACGCCTCAGCACAATATCGTATGGCTTTTGCGTGCCGATGTTACCCTCGAATCCTTTGTAAGAATATTTGAAGAAAAATCCAATATTATCTATATACCCCTAAAAGTTAAGTTAAGCGTCCTTAGCCTCACACCCGCCTAATAAAAATTTTAAGGATATTGAAGCAATGAGATAAACATAGGGGTAGTTAGAATACAATGTCAAGTCCATCCAATATTAGAATTACAAACAAATCAATACACTTAACAAGCGGCTCGAGTTTTGCTTAATGAAAATGACTTTTTAATAAATTAACGAATCAAATTTAAATAAAATTTTACATTTGTTTTATAAACGAGATGAGTGTGAGCAAAAATCGGTCCAATCATTTAAATTTGTGAACAAATTCATTTATTCGTTTAATGATATAAATTATTAATATATTTTAATAGTTTATATATTATATTAAAATTAATAATTAAATTAAGTGACTTATCAAAACTCTTAAAATATGAGTTTGAAATAAGATAGATTTAGATCTTATAAATAATTTATTTTTTATTTGTAAATTGGTTTGGCCATATATATATATATATATATAAACTCTCAAATCCAATTGAATTCGTTAAGACTCAAATTCGAAAGTTTTTAAATAAATCAATTTTAAACAGTAATTTTTTATATTTGATAAAATTTAAATTTGATTAAAAATTAATCGAACAGAATCAAGCGTAGTATTCGGCTCCACTTCTTTACACCCTACCGAGTCTACCGACTACGAAGAGTCCGAGACCCAAATTCGAAATTCCGGATTCGGACCTCATGAAGAGGTCGCGATTCCACTGCGGAGAGAGGCGCTTTCGTCTTCCTCGTGCGCCGTTGCCGTTGCCATCGCCATGGACGACCTCCCACCCCCCATCCTGGTGGAGATACTGAGCCGCCTCGCCGACGCCGGCGACCTTGCCAGCTGCCGCCTCGTCTCCCCCGCCCTGCGCTCCCTCTCCTACGATGTCCGTGCCGTCACCATGCTTTGCTCCCGCGACCGGGCCCTTCGCTCCCTCGCCCCCGACACCCGCCCCCTCGTCGTCCCCTTCCGCTCCACGGTCGCCAACCTTGTGTCCCTCCTCCCCCGCCTGGAGTCGCTCACCCTCGGGGTGGAGGATCCTTCCTCCGGCATCGACATAAGCGGTGAGTTCGACGACTCCGACGACCTTCACCTCACTGATGTCGAGTTCCTCTCTCGGTGGCTGCCCGGCGCGGGGGCGCGGCTGAGGGCTCTCTCCATCTCCGACCTCTGGCTCCAATCCTGCTGGCGGCCGTCGGAGGTGCTGGACCTGGTCTCCGATTGCTGTGAGTTCTTCTCCTCCTCCTCCAACCACCCCTCCACGCTGTTAATTGGCTCCAACGTGTTCGATCCATGGCCCCGTTCGAGCTCAGATCCGGCTCCGTGCAGGCGAGCGACTCCTTGCCCTGGAGCTGAAGAACGCGTGGCTGTCGGTGAAAGGCCTGAGGCCGATGCCGTTGCTGGCGAGCCTGACGCTGGAGTTCATCCGGCTGGAGGACGAGCACCTGGACGGGCTGAGCGCGTCCTTCCCTTCCCTCGAAACCCTAAACTTGATCGGCGTCGGCGGGCTCAGCGAGCCCAACATCCGCCTGCCGCGCCTGAAGACCTGCCGCTGGACGGTGTCGCAGGTGCCCCTCTCCGTGACCATCCGCGCGCCTGAGCTGGCCGACCTCGACCTGCTCTGCGTCAGGCCCCGGGTCCTCTCCCTCCGGACGCCCTCCCTGCGCCGCCTCCGTCTCAAGATGAAGCAGGTCGCGGTCGTGGAGGCGGACAGGTTCCCCCACCTGAGGTCCGTGAGGTTGGAGGCCTCCTCCGGCCTGTGCGACCTCCTCCGAGCGCTTGCGGGCTGCGCGGCCGTCGAGAAGGCGGAGGTGGAGGTGCCGGGCAGCGGCGACGGAACCTCCGAGGCAGCAGAACCGGTCGCCATGGGGGACCTGGCCGGCTCCTTCCCCCTCCTGGACGAGCTCGAGCTGGGGCCGGGCGCTTGGCGCGAGCTGGAGAGGTCAGCAGCCGGCGGTGCCGCGCCCGCGCCCCTCTGGCGGCGGCGCCTGAAGACGCTGACGGTGCACCTTCCGACGCCGGTCCTCCGCTCGGCCACGCCTCTGTCGTCGGTGGTAGCGATGTGCGGGCCCCCCTGCGAGGTCCTAGTGCTCGCCCACGGGGAAGACGCTGGCCAACCAATGGAACGCTCGTCTCCCTCTGCGGCGGCGGCCTCCCGGGAGTGAAGTGGCGGTGGGGGATCTGCGGCGCGGGTGCTTCCAAGGGACTTTTCTGCAATTGTGAGCATTGAAGTGTGTTTCTGCAGCATCTTCTCTCTAACACAGCACAATACGATGGTGGCACGTCATAAGAAAGGGGTATTTGTACAACCGTATACTTCGTCACTCTTGTGTGTATGAAATGATGACCTCTTAACTATTAATTAATTCATATGATGTGGTTGTGATATTAGTTCTTGTATATTTTTATAGAGAAAGTCTTATTGCACTCTTCAAAGTGTAATTTTGTCATGTCAAAATGTACTTCTACTCTTTCATTGGTCCATCTCATCATAGACTATATAATTTTCTAAAAGTGAATGATTAGGTAGACCAATGGGAGAACAAAAGTGCAATATGACATGGCAAAATTGTACTTTGGACAGTGAAGTAAGTCTTTCTCATTTCTATAATACGCTTTTACTGCAAATTGGAGGTTGTGCATTGCTGGAGTATATGGTAGGAAAGAAAACTCATTTTATTTCAAAATGATTATATTAGTCTAATTGAATAATTTTAAAAATAATAATTAGCTAATCATTTCTTTAATCTTCTAATCTTCATCAAGACTCATTGGATCGAGATATTAGATAGAAAATTAGATGAGACGGTACGATATAATATCATATCACACCAATTTGCAACCATATTGTGAGAATTGCAAGGCACTTACAATTAGAGGTGTAAACGGAACCTGATATTTTAATATTTCGACCCGATTTTGATAAAATTTATCGATTTCGGAATCGAAAAATGATACCAATAGCTTATCGGAATCGGTATCGGATTTTTCGATAAACTATCGGAATCGGAATCTGAATTGAAAAATAATCGAAATCGGTATCGGTATTCCGATAAATTATCATAAACTCAAAAGGTAAAATTATGGTAAATACCTTAACTTATCAGAATTTCGGTTCCAGTAATATTATCGGAATCAAAACGGAATCAAAAATAACCATTTCGATTTTATCGAAATTGGAACCATATTTCGGTTATCGAAATCGGAATCTGTGTTTCCGGTTCCGAACCCGACTCATTTGTAGCCCTACTTACAATCGTCATGGAGGCTGAGGAGGGCATCTATGAAAATTGCAAAGCACTTGCAATTTTCATGGAGGCCGTGGAGGGCATGGGGATCAATGATGGGGGTCGGGAAGAAGATATTGGGCTCCAAACTTGATTGTGAGTAGCACGGAGATTATTTAAGATGTCGTGCCGACCATGTCTGGTATAACAAAGTTTTAAGCACAACACTTTATATTGGCCAACTTTGATTCTAGTGTGATTTGTACAAATCGTATATCTCATGTTACTTCATTATATTAATGACTACTACATAGTCTTATGTGTTGTTGTTACCTACTTTATAAGTTTGAAGGAAGATAATAGAACTTGATTTTGTGGGATGAATTTGTCATGTCAAATTTTTGCCCAAATTATTGCATAACATGTTTCTAAAATCATAGCCATGACTTGATCACAAGTCATTTTAAAAACATTATACAGCCAAATGTCAAATGCACCAACTACCTGCGATTTTATGAAGGTAAATAATAATCTATATGTAGCTAATCAACTTTAGATGTCTCCATAGGAATTGTCCTCATTATCATTTTTTTCATCTAAATAAATCATACAAAATTGTGAATAATATTCTTCCATAACATAGACAACTCTAAATCAAGGGGTCTAACTACATTAATAACATGTTCATATAAAGAGATACGGAGGTAAACAACAATCTATGCATAACTAATCAACTTTAGACGCCTCCATGGAGATTGTTCTCATTACCATTTTTCCCCCTCTAAATAAATCATAAGAATTGTGAATTATATGCTTACATAATATAGACGTCTCTAAGTCAAGGGGTCTAACAATATTAATGACATGTTCAGATAAAGAGATATGAATTGTCATCCTGGTCATTTGTTACTATAATATTCTAATATTATGAGAAATGTGGATATGAATTATTTGGAAAGTAATTTTATTGATTTACAAAGAGAGAGAAGAATATTGTGAGACCCTCAACTAATAAAAATATTTTTAAAGTAATTTACATAAATTTCATTACAAGGTATCTTGCAATAAGCATTTATCTAATACTATATAACTCCTTTAATGTTGGATGAACCAATAATATGAGTTCAAATAATTCTCTAATCGTATAATGAATTATAAAAAAATATTAAATATAAAAGTTAGAAATTGGGCATATATATATACACACACATATACATCCTTGAAATTTGAATTATGGTATATACCTTTAAAATATTTACCTCAGCATTTATATTCTATTGTTTTTTTATTTCATTACATATATTTCTGGCTCGTACTATGATTAGATTTTGTGGGCTAATCTGTCTCTCGCGTTAGCATATTGTCAAAACATCTTATTTTGTTGTCGTTCACGATAAAAGGACTTCGGCAATTGTGTGGTAAAAATATTATATATTTACTCATATTCTGATGGTTCGATTATAATATTTATCTAATTCAGTCGATAAAACTTGAAATATAAATGACGAGATAAAGAATGTACAAGTTTTATTTCAAAATAGAATTCAATATATAAATGGGAAGGACAAGAATTTAGGTCTATACAATATTTTCATATTTTTAAAAAAAAAAAACAATTATTATTAGAAAAAAAAATATTGCACCGAGAAACACTTGTTGTTTAAATGAAATGTCCAGACAATTGTACTCGTAGACACATGGCAGCTGGCCCCACACACAGCACAAGTTTTGATAATTATTTTGTCGAACAATAAATATTTCTCTACTGCACTTGCTGTAAGTACAACATGTGGAATAAATCTTATATAATAGTCAACGTGACGTTCAATATAGCGCCATGTGGATTACTAGATAGGAGGAGTAGCAGACATCGATTAGCGACAATCGATGTTGGGATTCAAAGTCTCTATTTTGGAGCCTAAATAGTTAATATTTTTAAATCATAAAAGTAACATTTTGGAGTTCAATATTTATATTTTAGAGTTGAAATTATATATATATATTTTAAAATTATATTTTGGAGTCCAATCAGTCGTTATTTGTTACCAATTTCTTGTCCTCCAGTACTTCCCCTACCTCACTATTTGCGTGAAATCTAATTTGATATCACGTGAGCTGCCATGTCATTGAACACCTGGACAAGTGCAATAAAATTATTATTGTTATTATTATTATGAAAAATTAATTAGAAGTCTCCGACTGTAAAAAAAATGTCATTACTGTAACATGATTTAACGTATATTGTAATATGAGATAACACTTACTGTAATGAATTATAGATCTGTCAGGAACTAGAAAATAAATCAAATATTTATTAATCATTAGGGACTCTTAATTAATTTGCCTTTATTATTATTTTACTTCAAATGGGTGTTATCTAAACTATCTCAGTGGAGGGGTGCACTGTACCAGGGCGCACAGATGCCCCGTCTTCTCGTCGCCTCCAATGATCGTTCTCACAGGATCCGGGGGCTTATGTTATGCGCAGTTGCGGGCTGCTGCTCAAGTTGCCACTTCTTCCACGCCCCCTACCGGCGGAAGAGCAAAATTTGAAAAACCCAACACGGGAACGATCACAGAGAGGGAGGGGGTGGGTGGAGACGGAGGGCAGAGGGGAGGAGGTGGAAGAGGGAAACGGCACATCGTGGCCGGCGGCGACAGCACTGCGCGGAGTCTCGGCTTTTGAGAAAGAGGAGGAGACGGGGCACAAGAACTGGGACCTTAAGGTGCTCTCCCCCGTTTGCTATCTGGGTTCTTTTTTTATTTCAAAGGTAGTCCAAGGCGTTCTCCCCGTTTCCTACTTTGGTTTTCTGATTTCCAAGGTGGTCCCTTTACGCCGGTGCGTGTGGCAGTTCCCAACTGCTGCTCCGTTCACCTGCCGATATGTGGGCCGGCCGTGGAATTCCATGTTCCGTTTGGTGATTGATTGGTCTTGTATTGTTTTCTGCCGCTGCGGAGTTCAGGTGTGCACTAGTGAGTTTCTATTGAAGCACTCTTAGAAGAGCTTGTATGGGAGAGTCTTGGTTTCTGCGTGGAGAGGTTTGTTTATTTTGTCAGCTGTTGGTAGGGAACAGTACTACGGATACTGGGAACATCTTTCCTGTTGCTTCCCTCTTCCTTTTCCTTCAAGGTGGGTCATTCCATTTTGGTCTCAGAACTGACAGTTTGATTCCACGTTCATGAGGTCCAGTTGAACATTTGTCAGGGAAGATGTTCAGTTGCAATGGAAATTGTTACTATAGATTCATGGTATTAGGTTTTGCATCTGCAGAAAGTGAGGCAAATCGGCTGTTCTCAGAGAGAAATACCCATTTTCATTGATATGATTTTCTACACGGACGGCATGGTGAATTGCAAAGAAAATGGGACTTAACTTGGTACGTGTTAGTTTGTCTCTGCAACAGTTTCATCGATCTTGTCGAATTGTTTAACTTAAGTGGTACTAGATAGACCTCATAACTATTGTCAAGGGAACTGCAGTGCATATGCTCAAGGGAAAAATGAAGAATTTTAAGATTGCAGGTGTTTGTTAGACTGATGCTGGCATCAAAGAAAGATATAGGGTTTAGTTCTCCAATGGATGAAATTAATCTCCTCCATCAAGCCCAACGGCATCACTTGGTGATGAGGGAGATTGGAGAAGAAATAGATTTGGAGATCGGGCATGGGGACGATGATCCTTCATTTGCTAGTCCCCTCATGACTGTACCTTCACAGGAAACAAATCCTGCTGAAGATCAAGAAGAACACAAACAACTTCTTCTAGTCTCTCAAGCACCTAATGAGGAGCAACAGGGCATTTCAAAGCTGCCACATATGAAGAAGAAGAAAAAGGTGGTGAAAAAATGGAGGGAGGAGTGGGCAGATACTTACAAATGGGCCTATGTGGATGTATATGAAGGTACTACCAGAATTTTCTGTTCTGTGTGCAAGGAGTATGGCAGGAAACACAGGAGGAATCCATATGGAAATGAGGGCAGTAGGAATATGCAGATGAGTGCATTGGAAGAGCATAACAATAGCTTGCTTCATAAGGAGGCTCTCCGGCTCCAAATGGCTTCTAAGGACAAGAGCCCAGCTATTGCTGAGAGGCCCGTCTTTGTAAAAGGTTTGTACCTTAGTTCCAATATACATGTTATTTGCATTTTATGTCTATGAAGAGGTATTTGAATGTCCCTTCATATACCCCGCCATATTACCAAGAAACATGGTATCCTTAGGGTGGCTGCTTCTACATATTCTTTATACTGGGAATTCCATCTAATGAATGCATGAATATAATGAATTTTGGCACTCTTAATATTTACCCAACTTGTATTGTGTGATCCAATTGTCATTTCATCTATGGCTCGCTTTATTGAGAAGTTAACATATGATACTTTTTCCCCTTACTTTGTCTCACATCCTTCCATCAAACTGTCAGAATTATACCTATCTTATAATTTTTGTGATACAAAGCATATGAAATACTTTTGCTTGTATGCAGGCTCATGCTTCTGAGCATTGCATAACTTGCATTTTCTCCTTTCTGTTAGCCTCCTTTTTATCTTTCGAGTCTTTGGGTTGGTTTTTCTTATTTCCATAGATTAAGGGAACCGACGTGCCTCATTCTTTTGCTTGCCTTATCAGTTTTTTTTTTTTGGGGGGGGGGATTAACCTTTTGCATGCATGTGTATGTGTGTGCTGTAGGCCCACCTATTAGTAGAAAAATGCTTGAAGCATGGATTTTTAATTGAACAGATAAATGGGGTTTCGGGCAACTGCACTTTTCACATCATTCTGTTGCTTCATTTTTCCTATTTGAGTGCATGTTAGAGGTCACTTTTTTTCCAGTGATTGAAGGAACTGACCTTCGACATGTACACCATTAAGATTTTTTTTTCATTTTACCAATAAATGCATGCAGGGATTGATTTGCTTTGTTTACTTTATCAACATCTTATCAGTCCCAGCACAATATTTAATTTTTCAATTTTTTTCGTGGTTGTGGTGATGTTAGCTCTCATGTCAAAAACTGCTGGTTCAATTGTTGAGGCAGCTCTAAGAAGGGACCCTTATGAGCTTGAGTTTATTCAATCTGTTCAGGAGGTTGTTCATTCTTTGGAACCAGTTCTAGTGAAGAATTCTCAGTAAGTTCCTGCAGAATTAATCATTTTATTTAGTTTCTCGTGGTGGTCAGAGTTTATTGTTGTTGCATGACTATCTCAGGTATGTTCACATTCTAGAGAATATGTTAGAACCTGAGCGGATGATTCTCTTCAGAGTACCATGGGTGGATGACAAGGGTGAAACACATGTGAATCGTGGTTTCCGTGTGCAGTTCAGCCAGGTGTTGGGTCCATGTAGGGGAGGCCTCCGTTTTTATCCTTCTATGAACTTAAGCATTGCCAAGTTTCTAGGTTTTGAGCAGGTAAGATATTTATTCAAACTGCAAATGTGTTCAGATGTTTGAATTGAGTTCCTTGGATATAGATTAGTGTCTTATGTGTCATTGATCTTTCTGATTTTTTGCCAGGTAGATAAGGCCTAAGGGTATAGTCTTGTGTGCCAAACTAGATAGTTAAGCAACTTTTAGACTAGGAATTTAACTGAAAAAACTTTCAGACTAGGAATTCAACCGAAAAAACTTTTAGACTAGGAAATATTAACTAATCACATTGTTCAGTTTTGGTGATGAGTTCACATAGAAGTTCAATCTTAAACCAAGAAGATGTGGACGGAATATGACTGACATCCCTCATTGAAGTTCAACCTTAAGATAAGAAGATGCAGACTGAATATCACTGTCATCCCTCAAAATGTTACACATGCTTCAAAACTTTGGAGCATGTGTATTGTAAGTTCTCATCTCTAAGAGCACTATAGCTCCTATCTTTTGATATTGCCCCTCTTTCTTTTAACCTCTTCTTATTTTGGAGTTTGCACTTTTCATTTTTCTCGGGGCTTTTTACAGCCCTTTAATGTGCTTCTGTTTTTGCGGAAACTGTCAATCAGCTGATTCTTCAATTGCTTTTGTCTTTTTTTTTGTATATTTTATTCTGTGAAATTATCTGATTGTTCGAGGAAAGACATATTATGGAATAGTATGATAGTATTAACATCTAAAGATATGATTTGAACGAGTGGTAAGTTTTGCATGTACTGTTCTCAGACTCTAAAGAATGCTTTGTCACCATACAAGCTTGGAGGTGCTGGTGGTGGAAGTGATTTTGATCCCAAAGGGAAAAGTGATAATGAGGTAATGCTTTTCTTCTGCCTGAAGTTTTTGTTTCGAACAATTACTTCAAAGCATGTGAATTTGAGCAAGCTTATATGCTGTGACAGATCATGCATTTTTGTCAAAGTTTTATGAGTGAATTGTATCGACATTTAGGTCCAAGTCAGGTAAGAAGATGGAAAATTGATCTTTGCTTCCTTCTTCCCTTTTATTTTGGGTTCCATCTATGAAATTGGCTGAAGAGGCTAGAAGTCCATGGCCACTATCACTTATCATGATCATTGTAGGATCTCCCAGCAGAGGATATGGGTGTGGGGCCAAGAGAAATGGGCTACCTCTTTGGACAATATAGACGCCTGGTCGGTCATTTTCAGGTACTTATAACACCTTGGGGAATCTTTATATGAGCAAACTAATTGTATTATTCCATTTTTGACTCCCTATTCTTCTTAAGTTCGGTATGTTATGTTTAAGATACACATCGGCAATATGTCAGAAATCATAGTGAGAAATCCCTTGTTCATGATCATCTTAACTCCTTATCCCATGAATCTTCAATCTCCTTAGCATTTGGACTGATGCCTTGAGATTTCAATAGTTCTCTAACCATTCTTTTTGGCCTCATTGCCATTTATTGATTCTATGCTGTGTCATTTCATGTTGTAAACTTTTTTACTATCTTCACTGAGCATGAGGTAGAAAATTTCTTTCTTCTTAAAGCCACTTTCGAAGTACCCTTTTGTCTGTTCATTGAGTAGGAAATATTAAGATACTTATCCTTATATTTCATCTGTGTCATTATGCAGGGAAGTTTTACAGGACCTAAAGTCTACTGGTCAGGTTCTAGCCTTCGAACTGAAGCCACTGGCTATGGATTGGTATTTTCCTTTCTGATCAGTTGCAAAGTTTTAAGATTTCTCATTTCCCTATTGTGTGTGTTAATACATATGCATATACATGTGGATAGATTGGTAGATAGAGAGACAGATGAATAGATATGAATGCATGTAATATAAAGATGTAAAGATGTCTCTGTAGTGGTATGCTTCACTTTCAAAAAAATTCTGTAGCGGTATGCTTTCTATGTGCATTATCTCAAATTTCTGACAATATGTTTTTTTTCCACTTTCCTTACAACCGCATGAATGCTCTCTACTATATATTTTCAGGTCTTTTTTGCACGTCTTATGCTTGCAAATATGAACAAAGAAATCAAAGGATTAAGGTTTGTTGCTCTGCCTTATACTGCTGACTCATATAGAAGGAGGATATAATTTTCACTTGTGATACCTAAAATGAAAGGAGATTCTCAGAACAAAATCCTCGAGTCTTGATTTTGGCTGCACCATAAGAGCTGAATTCTTCACGTTGTTGAATCTTGATCTGATCTTTTTTTCCTCTTTCTTTTTTTCTTTTTTGCTTCCTTTTTCCTCCTCCCACTGCTTTCCTCTCCCCAAAACTCATTAAACTAGTTGTTCAGGATGATCTGAGGCAGATTGGTATAGTCTAAAGCTGATTCTGGCCCTATTCATGGTTGCTCATTTATATGTTTTGCTCTTTTAGCTGAAGTGACACATGGTTAATCCTTGATTTAGGTTAGCAGTGCATCCAATTCGGTTATTTCCTTAGGAGCTGCCAATTCTGCAACTTTAATCATGTAATATGAAATATGTTACTGTCAATTCTCATTTTTTATTATCAAATTGCAGCAGCTTTTCAGTATGAAAAAGGTGAATTTTTTGTCCTGTCTGAAGACTCTGAAAGAAATGTTTGATGTTGTTGTGACTACAGCAGTCAAACTAGGATGTATGTTCCTTGATGTAAAAATTGCATGTCTGTCTTTTCGTACATGTGAAGTGTTGAAGTTTTCTGCAGTAGTTAGTTAGCCATAATTTAGAAGAAACTGGATTGCTGACTAATCATGTTTTTATATGTAAATTGGAAGGCTTTGACTCGAATGGATCTTTGTTGAAACTATCAATTTTTTATGAATATTGGGGTCTACCTGGTGTTAATCCAAAACCCTATGGATTTTAATTTACTGCTCCAAATTCCTGTCTCAGATGTGCAGTAAGTGGTTCTGGTAAGATAGCTATGCATGTCATAGAGAAACTTCTTTCTGTTTCGGCTATTCCGGTCACAATGTCAGGTAATCTTTCAAATTTCTCTATATTCAATATATTTGCTTATTTTCTATGTTAGCCACCATTTTTTTATTCTCGTGAAAATGAGATTTGGTTCTTGTTCTTTCCTACCTTTATGATGCATGTAATTAGTTGGAGACTGGATTTATTGCAGGTGAAATTGAAAATCAGCTAAATGACTTATTGTAGATGTAATCAGAGATCATCTGATGCACCATGTAAACATGCTTAATATTTGTTTTCTGACTAATTAATTATGTAGAATTCCATAAAATAAGTACCAAGGAAGTTGGGTTTTGAATCTCTTAGTACAATGTGTGCTTTGTGTGTGTGTATTTTAGTGTGCCTTATGGGTGGGTGACCAACCAACATGTCGTTGTAGATGCAGTTAAGTATGGGAGACTACATAGATAATATTCCATTCTTGAAGCTTCGATTGGATTTGGAATTTTTATTTGTCTCATTTTCCTGTGATTATATATGAACATGTAAATCCTTTATTTATCAGATTCAAGAGGGTACTTAATGGATGAAGAAGGATTTGACTATGTAAAAATTTCACTCCTCAGAGACATAAAGGTCCAACAGAGAAGCTTGAGGTGTGGATTTTGCTTTATTATTTTGTCCTGCCATTTTCTATATTTACCAATCCAAACTGGAGTTCATTCTCATAACTGGCAGAGATTACTTGAAATCTTATGCTCGAGCCAAGTATGTTGAATCTGCAAAGCCTTGGAATGAGCAATATGATATCGCATTTCCTTGTTCTACACAAAATGAAATTGACCAAGCTGATGCCATAGCTCTGGTTAACTCTGGTTGTCGCATAATGGTTGAAGGTGCAGACTTTTTGGCACAATGTTTGGTCTTTTGTCTCCTAATCTCCCCCTTGGCTTCAATAATGTTCATATTCTTCCAGGTTCAAATATGCCTTGTACTCCCCAAGCGATGGATGTTCTAAGAAAAGGCAAGGTTCTGATTGCTCCAGCAAAGGTTGCTGGCATTGGAGGGGTATAGTCCTGGTTTACCTTAATGCAGCCCTAGTTTTCTTTTTTATAATGTATAAGGTTATTAAATTATTATTCAGGGAACATGCTCTTTCCCCACTTTTCAATCACATCATAAACACTGTTTAAGTTATTGGCTTCACTGTTCCATCTGTGAATCAGGAAACATATTTGATGATTTTTTTTTGGACCCAGTGTTTTCAGTGTTACATTTCTGTATTATGATTAGCCGCATAATATTAGATGGTATTTTTTTGTTAGACCTAGTTTTTTGGGTTTACAGTTCTTTGTGATGATTCACAGCATAATCTTATATGATGGAGATAGGTAGACCATAATTAGAGGTGATGTGGCCTGCACTTTTTACTCACATTTAAGAACTTCTAGAATCTATAATAATGCTAAACTTATGTCTGCAAAAGTCAAACTAGTGCGAGAGCCTCTAACATTTGTTCATAGTTTGATAATTAACCTACGTAGTAATCTAATTTAGGTAATATCTTCTAAAATATCTCAAGGTTCCCTAGGCAGTTTAGTAGACAATGCTACAAGATTAGTTAAATAAATAAATTTACAGTGGAAATTTGTAAGTGGGTCTGAGGACTAGATAGCTTTCGGTATGGTTTTAATTGACGGACAAAGCACACGGGACTAACACAGGCTAGTTAAAATGGAGAAGTGCATCAAGAGTTATCTATGATCGTCGTATACCTGTGAAACTTAAAGGGAAGTTTATAGAACGATTGTGAGGCCTGCTTTATTATATGGTACTGAGTGTTGGGTAGTACAAAAAAAACACATTAACAAAATATGTGTAGCAGAGATGAGGATGTTGAGATGGATGTGTGGTAAGACTGAAAAAGATAAGATTAGGAATGAGTGCTTGCGTGAGGACTTGGGGATAGCTCCAATTGATAGTAAAATGATAGAAAATAGATTCAAGTAGTTTGAACATGTCCACCGTCGCCCTAACTCGATGTCGGTTAAGAGATGTGAATCTTAGTGTATGCTAGTAAAAGAGCTAGGGGAAGGCCTAAATGAGATGGCGCGATATTATTAGGAAGGAGATTGGCTTCTTGGGTTTGAACATGAATATAGCACTAGATGGAAATATTTGGCAGAAGAGGATTCATGTAGCCGACCGCAAATGATGGCATAAGGCTCTGATGATGATGATGATGATGTTTGAGGACTAGATAGCAAACACATTAGTCATCTCAAGTCTTGTCTTTAAGTGCGACCATGCTGCTTAGCACATTGTATGCCTCTTATGTAACATTTGTTGCATTCTGGTGCTTCTCACTATGGACTCTTTGACCTATCTTAACATGCCTTTTCACCATTAGTGTCCTAATTTCCATGTCAAGGTAACAAGGTTTAAAATCGCTTGATAACGAATATAACTGGAGGAACCAGGCGGTGACTAACCTCGCACAGTCTATTCTTGAGGTTTTCCCAACTTGTTTGGTAAAAGGACTGCATTGCAAAGGAAGCTGAGTATAAAAATTACTTAGTTTGCCAGCCTGGTGTCATTTATAGTATATTTTTTGTTCACAATTTGGATAACATTGAGAAACTTTTTAAAAATTTAGTAAGTGAACATTGTGTGCATCACTGGATTTATTTGCAGTCATACGTGATGTTGTACTGTTTTTCTCCACCCTGAATTTGGTTAGCAGGTTGGAGTTGGAGAGGTGGACCTGAATCAGGAGTATAACTTATTACACTGGTCAGCTGAAGATTTTGAGAATAAATTACAGGTACCTGTCCAGTACTTTCAATTTCACCATAAGGCACTTTATGTTATAGTGCAGCTCTGTGTTTAACTATAGGAACTTTGTTATCATTCTAGCCAACAAGTGGAATCGGATATGACAAAAGTCCTGATAATTTATGTGGCACTGGCACCAAGTTAACAGATTTTCTTCCCTCCTTTCCCACCTACTTCATCTGTCAGGAAATAATGAAGCAGACATATGAGAGGTGCCTTAAGGCAGCAAATGATTACGGTTTTCTTAAAGACAACCCTGAGTAAGTTTTTGTTTCAGAACCTTTGTTGAACTGTATACAGCATACTTTCCCATAATATGAATTTCATTCTGGTGGTTGCCTGACTATAGTATGAACTATTCTGCTGATTGCCTGATAGTAATAGTAGTCCCATTAGAAAATAAAACAGTGTCTTATTTGTCATTGTTGTCATCTATCATCTGAAGATTTGCTGTACCGTTTTGCTAGCAAAATCTCAAGGATTAGAAGATCATTTCCTTCTCTGTATGAAACATGGGATAGTTTGCATGGCACATAGTACTTCTCAGCTGATGTTGTTATTCAGGACTCTCTTTAGTATCGTCTGATTTAACCGAGACAGTGCTTGGTTGAAAACTCTTCTGATTATGAACTGATTCCATGTTGGAGGCTGTGTAGTATATAATCAGTATGACATCTCATACTGCACCTTGGACACACTTCTATATTTGGCCATGCCAAGTTCAATCTTTGGCCAATTTTACTTGACTGATGCTCAGATTATATCGCAGTCTCAACATATATGGTTCTCCTCCATAAAGCTACTTCGATTCCACTGAATGGGTTTTATTTGCATATTGTAGGGCTCTGGTGCATGGTGGGAACATCTGTGCTTTCTTGAATCTTGCTCAGGCCATGAGCGATCAAGGATGTGTCTAATTGTTTGACAAGTGAGCTAATGATCTGGACGAAGATCCACGATTTCCCACGGACGCAAGCCTCTCTGCAAAGCTCCCACAGTAAACATCAAACGATGCCGGTGGCCTTACGCACCTGAGAGAACCATTTTTCCAGCTTCAAATCATCTGGTGGGGTCAGGTGTTGCTCTGTTGTAACATATATTGTTGGGTGAGAAGTAGTTTTCTTTTCTGGGCTGGTGGAGATGCTGTAAACTACAAAGCAGGGATGTACTCTCTGTCCTCTACAGCCTGAATGAAATCTGATAAAAATGGTGTATCATTCTTTCCAGTATTGATTTCAGTTCTTCTTCTTTGTGGATCTCCTGTCGTTCATTTCTATGACCATTTTGTATCTAAGAAATCAAATCCTCCCCAAGAAACTTACACATTTAGTTTAGGTGATGGAGTTCTTATACTTTGTAAGACCCTTCTGTATCTGAACAATTAAATCCACACACAGAGCAACCTTTGTATCTTCGGCTAGATGCCAAGAACTTTTTTGCCATCTTCTTCTTTCCTTCTTTATTTTTTATTTTCAATGGATGGTAACTATGTTCTTGTCCTTTTGACGTCTAAATTGCAATTATTGTCCGTGAAATGCCAAGAAATTGCACTTATACTTTGCCCCCCCCCCCCGGGGGGGGGGGGAATAGCCTAAGGGCCCAAATCGCATCAATAAATTTCAAATGCATATAATTATAATTCATTGTTAATACTCGAAGTCGCCCGTTGTGCCTCTTCCTATGAGTGATTTTCGTGCGAGTATTTTGGTGAAGTCCTTTTTTTGCATAAAAATGTCCTTTAAAATCGTAATATCATATAAGTCCTCCAGACACGGGCAGATTGCCCTTTAAATGTTGTGTATATATAAGTGTAAATTACATATATATACTTCTAAAATGTATCTTATTCAAATGTATATCTATGAAATCTTCATATCATACTCTATATTTTTAAAATCTAAAAAAACATTGGTTATAGCTCTCTGGTTCGCTATTTTTCGTTCTCCATGAGGGAGAATTTAATGTTGCAATCCCTGTCATATCTATGCACCCGAACCTCTTTACCTTAAATCTTCACATGTGCTCGATCCCATGTCTTGAAATTATTCTCATAAATACACTTGTTATTAGTTTTCAAACACCCTTAGTTTCTCTAATTTTCATCATGTATCCATCGCAAATTAATTCGTTGATCCATGACTGTGCATGTTTAGATCATCGAAAAGTAACTTAATCAAATCATGCCTTATACGTACTATTTCTAATTAATTAAGCCCAGAGATAGATCTCCATGTCTAGTTTCGTTTAAAATTGATTTCATGATTTTGGAGCTTTCTGTGATTTTATATCGATTTTTGAAGTGGATTGTGTCATGAAAGGACGAATGAAACCCACCTGAAAGGGGAAAAGCTCTTTTCTGGGCTGGGCTACCTTCTGAAGTCGCGATAGCTAACTCGTCGCGATCTCAGAAGGGGTCGCGGTATGAGGGTCCGCCGCATTCTTAACGCGACGGGTCGACATGTTGCGACCTTTCCCGGTTCAAACCCCAGCGCATGTTCAATAGAACGCGGACCGGACCGTACGACTTGAACGTGACAGCTACTCCTGTCGCGACTTTAAAAGAACACGACCGGATTCTATGTCGCGACCTGAACGCGATAGACACCTATGTCGCGACCTTGAAAGAGCGGCCAGGACCTGATTTTTGCACATTACCCTGTAATTTATGTCGTATAAACTTGTTTAACCCTAATTAAAGTACTGGCGTTATGTAATTCGACCTGTTAATATTAATGAGTATTATTACATTGAATTAATTAATTAAAAGTCACATGCACAATCTTACATGCTCTCTTGATTCATCTACACTTGCACACACTAAACAATCATATTTGCCATGAGGACCTTATTAATTTACTCAATAATATATCTGGTAATTAAGTGAAATAATTACTAAATTTCCCTATTTAATTACTTGACACTTGTCTTCGTTTTATCGCATGGTTCGAAAATCGTGACCGCTTCCCTCGGCCTTCGAACACTCGAGGTACAACGGACCCTGTTTCTACACTCTCTCTTGGCATGGACCACCTCTCTGTGGGTATACTCCTGACAGGACCAGAGACTCTTGTCAAGGCCTCCGTAAGTCTCATTGGCTTTGGCGTACGTCCTTTGCCGATGAGCTGCTTCTACCCTAACCGTTACATCTTAGGGATCAGTATGATCCAAACGGCCTTAGTGTGTTCTCTCTTACCTTGTGATCACGTCGGACCATTTAGGATGTGTTCATAACACGGAAAATGGGCGGATGTGACTTCTACCTGACTGCCGACACTCGACTTAGTGCCGTGCAACTGTGACTATCGTCGTTTAATGTTGTTTGCGATTACATCCCTACTCATCTACTTTCTCTGCACTCTCATCTATTCACGTTCACTCTACTATCTTGTCTAATCATCTAGTACGATCTCTTCGGACCCTTGAGCTGTTATGGCTCTTACTTGTTGAGTTGTTCTTGACTGTCTAGCGCTATTATGGGTCTTGTGACTCTACTGAATAGAATGCATATTGCTGAGGGCACGGAGAGTGTCCGAGGGGCCCCAATTTAGTCTTAGGGGCAGAGAGCCACCCGAAAATACCTGTAGGGGCTGATGACGGTGTCTGCATTTGCACCGGTTCTGACTGATTGTTGAATTGGCTAGACATCTGACTGTTATACCGTTATTGTTAGTCTGTTACTTCAGATGCATTGCACTATTACTGTACTACCACTAACTGTTACTGAGCTGCTACTGTTATGTTATTAAGGGCTACTGTCATACTCTCATATTGCATGCTATGGTTCAACTACTTTATCTCTCCTTGCTCTACATGTTACTTGCTATTGCTTGACCATGATGTTACTTGCTATCGTGACTTAATCATTTTCGTTGTGTTATACTTGATTCACTGGCTATTTACACCATGTTACTTGTGCTAATATTCTCTCGAATTTACATGACTATGTTCTCTAGTTATCCTGCCTTTAAGACATTAATCATTTAAACCATGCTTGTTTACATGAGATATTAAGTCTTATGAGTGTTATCGCTCACCTGCGCTATTGTTATATGTGTTTTCAGGTAAGTCGGATGATAACCTTACACACACCAACGGGAATGGACTGGAGTGATGAACGTCCTGAAGTCATAGCGATGGAATGACCCTAGTATCATAGAGTTTAGTTAGATATTTGCTTAGTTATCTTTTCCAATGTAATGAAGTCTTTGAGCCTATGTTCTGCCTCTAAATTAGTGGTTGTAATAGTTTAAATGAATTATCAATAAAAGAAGAGTTTTATTCCAATTAGTGTTTATTAGATGTTCTGAATTACTTAACTGTGTATATTTTACTTACTATGTACTTTGCTCACGTCTCCCCGATTTATTCCGTTGCAAAATTGGAGGGGCGTGATAGTTGGCATCAGAGCCTAGGATGTGACTGATGTCCTTATTAGGATATTTTAAGTCTAGGATGTTCTAGGTGAACTGTCCTGACACGTATCTAAGTCAACCACCATACATGTGTGAGGATTGGTAAAAGCTTGGGGTTATACTAGGAGCTTAACTATATGAACAAAAACCCTAATTTTAAGAAGAAATTAATAATTGTTATTACTCACAGGAGATTAGAGGAGATGGCCGATGAGTGTGCACAAATGCGGGATTTGCATAGGACCGTACAGGGGTTAACTCAAGCCCTTAACAACGTGATTCAAGCAAGAGTAAGAAATGGGGTGAGAGACTTATATGGAAACTTTCAATGAATGAATCCTCCTAGGTTTATAGAACTCTGGATCCCAATGAAGCTGAAAATTGGGTGAAGGCGATGGAACAAATCTTTAGAGTTATGCAATGTTCAGAGCAGGAGAAAGTCCTTCTGACAACCTTCTAGTTGGATCGCAATGTTAGAACTTGGTGGGAAGCTGCCAGTCAACAACTACCCAACATCGACATAGAGTGGGATGAATTTTTAGAACTCTTCAACACCATTTGATGAGTACGAAAAAGATGAAGACAACGAATGATGCCTGTAGCAGAATATGAAGCATAATTGAAAGATTATCATAGTATGCACCACATTGATGAGTACGGAAAAGATGAAGACAAATAGATTCTTAGAAGGGTTGAGACCTGTGTACAGGGAAAAGTTGGCTCCACTAGACATTGTAGTATATTCAGACATGATATTGAGAGCTCAAATAATAGAGGACACCATGAGACTTCTTGAAAAGATACATAAGAAGAAGGCGTGAAAAGAGAACATGTTACCCATTCCAATGATAATAAAGGAAGAAATACAGTAGATAGTAAGAGAATGAAAGGGGAAGTGGAGCGGAAGGAAGCCTGTGAATTTTGTGAAAAGCCAAGGCATCAGGTTGATAACTGTTGGAAGAGATTGTGCAGATGATTGCGATGTAGAAGTCAACAACATCGAGTCATCGATTGTCCAATAAAGAAGAACTAAACTCCACACCAAGGACGATTACAAGCCCTTGTAGATATAAATCATGCCAATGAAGGTGGACAAGATACCATCACTAAACCCTAGTTAATTTCATATTATTTTCTCGATAACAAAGTCCTAAGTGGGGGAGATGGTGGAATGAAATATTCAGAATAAATTGGTAGTCGTATCATATCATATGAATTTGGGGACCAAATTCTTTTTAAGTGGGAGAGGATGTAGTACCCCGAAAAATCCATTAATTAACACTTATAGATAAATTAAAATTTTATCAATTGATAAATTCAAACTAGTTAAAAGGTACGCATCATTATTGTATACGTATAAAACCCATATAATTTTTTTTTGTAAAAATAATAGTTATACTTTAAATAATGTTCTCTAATGACCATCAAGAAATTTGAGCATAGAAAAATCATTTGGACTAATTTTAAGTATTTATGCTACTTATTATCGTAATTAAGAATAAGTCGAAGGACCCATTACCATATGTACCAAAGTGAAATATAAATCAAATAAACATATGGGTAGACTTTAAACAATATGGGTTGATAGTCCATTATGAGAATTTGACTAATAGACAAATTTGACCCATGAATATACTCTCTAATAAAAGTATATTAAAAACTCATTAAGTAAATTAAGTATATGGTTGTACTATTGAGCCTTACATGTGATATTGGGCCAAAAGCAAGTGCCCAAATAATGGAGGTTAGAAATATTGAGATAAATAATTATTAAACTGAATTAAAATAGAAATTAGTAAATAAATATGATAACTTAGAATAAAGGAATTAAATTAATACTCATTAAGTTAAATTAGTAAATGAGATATTATAACGGTCCAAACATAAGTAAATGGGCCAAGAATCTAAGAACCCATCTTTGGATGGGAGGTAATTTAGCAAATTCGTAATAATAATAATAATAAATAGTAAAGGGTTAAGATAATTAGGAAAACAACTTATATCTATCCTAAAAAGAGCCCTAGACTAACCCTAACCATTTACCCATGAAATTCTCTCTCTTCCCCATCCTATTAGATAGATAAATGAGAGAATTTGGGAGATAAATAAGGAAATTCGTAATTGAGTGAAAGAAATAGTTTAGAAGGGGTAGGACTCTTAAACCAAACAAAACACCCCCCAATTCGTCCCTACCAAACTCTAGTTCGTAGTTGGAGTTGTGGTGGATGAGGACGAAGGAGCAAAGAGGAGAAGCTTGGAAATGTTTCTTCTTCCTATTCGTCATCAACCCTAGGATTACTTGTCAACGCAAAAAGGTAGGTAATCTCTCAAGCAAAAATCCTCTAATTTTGGCCATAGGTAGCCCACACGATCCTCTTTGAAAGTCCTCTGGTTTCACTATTTTTTGTTCTTCCATGAGGGAGAATTTAATGTTGCAATCCCTGTCATATCTATGCACCCGAACCCTCTTGTTTACCTTAAATCTTCACATGTGCTCGATCCCATGTCTTGAAATTATTCCCATAAATACCACTTGCTATTAACTTTCAAACGCCCCTAGTTTTCCTAATTTTCATCATGTATCCATCGCAAATTAATTCGTTGATCCATGACTGTGCATGTTTAGGTCACCGAAAAGTAACCTAATCAAAGCATGTCTTATACATACTTGTTTTCTAATTAATCATGTCCAGAGATAGATCTCCATGTCTAGTTTCGTTTAAAATTGATTTCGTGATTTTTGGAGCTTTCTGTGATTTTATATCAATTTTTGAAGTAGACTGTGTCATGAAAGGAGGGATGGAACCCACCTAGAAAAGGGGAAAAGCTCTTTTCTGGGCTCGGGCTACCTTCTGAAGTCGCAACGGCCCGACTCGTCACGATCTCAGAAGGGGTCGTGACACAAGGGTCTGCCGCGTTCTTAACGCGACAGGTCGACATGTCGCGACCTTCCCCGTTCAAACCCCGGTGGCCAGTTCAACAGAACGTGACTGGATCGTACGTCGCGACTTGAACACGACAACTACTCCTGTCGCGACTTTAAAAGAACACGACCGGGTCCTATGTCGCGACCTAAACGCAACAGACACCTATGTCGCGACCTTGACAGAGCGGCCAGGACATGATTTTGCATATATACCCTGCAATTTATGTATATGAACCTTGCTTGACCCTATTTAAAGTACTATTGTGTTGTAATTCGACTTGTTAATTATTAATGAGTATTATTACATAGAATTAAAAAGTCATATGCACAATCTTACATGCTCTCTTGATTCATCTACATTTGCACACACTAAACAATCATATTTTCCATGAGACCTTATTAATTTACTCAATAATGTATCTGGTAATTAAGTGAAATTAATTACTAAATTTCCCTATTTAATTACTTGACATTGTCTTCGTTTCATCGCATGGTTCGAAAACTGTGACCGCTTCCCTCGACCTTCGAACACTCGAGGTACGACGGACCCTTGTTTCTAAACTCTCTCTTGGCATTGACCACCTCTATATTGGGTATACTATGACAGGACAGGGACTCCTTGTTAAGGCCTCCGTAAGTCTCCTTGGCTTTGGCGCACGTCCTTTGCCGACGAGCTGGTTGTACCCTTAAAATCCGTTACACCCTTAGGGATTAGTATGATCCAATAGCCTTAGTGTGTTCTCTCTTACCTTGTGATCGCGCCGGACCATCTAGGATGTGTTCATAACACGGCAAATGGGCGGATCGATGTGACTTCTACCTGACTGCCGACACTCGACT
>CM024761.1:2753831-3008937 GCA_014218235.1 Colocasia esculenta
TAGATGTTCCACATGACAGGCGCCCAAATGTTCCCCCTCTCATGCCTTTTCCTCCACCGACCCAAGATGCAAGTAATGCTCTCACTTTATAGATTTCTCCACCTCCTCCTTCCCCACCTATTAGTCTTCGTCGATCCTCTCGCACAGTTCGGCCACCAAATCATCTTTCTTTGTTTTCTGCACTTGCTTCATTTTCTATTCCCCATTCGTATAAGCAAGCAGCTGAAAGTGTGGAATGGTGTCATGCTGTGAAGGAAGAACTTGATGCCTTGGTATTTAATCACACTTGGGACATGGTTCCTGCTCCTTTGAACCATCCCATCATTGGGTGCAAATGGGTATACTCAATATGAAGTCTGATGGTTCTTTGGATAGATATAAGGTGCATCGTTATAAACAAGAATATGACATTTTGACTATGATGAATCTTAATTTTGCCCCATTCCCAAAATGACTACAGTTCGAACCTTAATTGCAGTCGCTGCAATTCAACATTGGGACATCTATCAAATGGATGTCTACAATGTTTTTCTGAATGGAGATCTCTCAGAAATTGTGTATATGCGACCTCCACCAGGATATGGTACTTCTCCTCTGGTTTGCAAATTGCGAAAGGCGTTATATGGCTTAATTTTTTTTTTTAATTGATATGACAAAGGAGAACCTCCAGTGTCATTATCGGTTAGTTTTTATATATATTGCTGAAAACATAAGGAAAGAAAGGGGTACATAGATCGTGGAGCACTAGCTAGAGACTCTCTGCGAAGAGGGGTCTAAAGCATGTGACGCAACCGATTAGGCAAACCAGAAAAAACAACAACGGGGCAAAGAACAATGTATATCAGTCCGAGAAGTCTTCATATTCCCCGTCGGAGTCCATGGTAAGAACAGTGGTGATGCGAGTATGTCCTGCCCATGCATTGTGCAGTGTTAACAGGTTGTCTTCCTCCGTCTTGGTCTCGAGGCCGATAACTCGGGTAGGTTGATCTTGTAGTAACCATGTTCTGCTTTTTGTGGCAGACCGGTGCTGCCGTTGAGGATGTTGCAGCAGGGAAACATGGAGGAGAGGGTTTGCTTGTCATCATTTGAATATCTCCTCTCTTCGTCTTTTTGCGGATTGCATCCGCGAAGGACATCCGGGGCGCTATCGAGGACGGCGAGGCTGCCATTTTTGGTGGGGTAACAGTTAGTGCAGGGCGGTTTACCTCACTGAAGGATAGAGATGCTTCAGCTGGTGCGGTTTCCAAAAACATGGCGAACTGCTTCGGGTCGTCAAGGAGGCAGACTTCAGCCCCTTAAGTTCTGACTGTGGGCTGGAAGTGGCCGGCCTCCACGAAACAAGCCCTCCGAACATGGTTTGCTAAGTTGAAAAATGTGCTTCAATCTGGTGGATATCGCCAAAGTCATAATGATTATTCTTTGTTCACCATCTCCACCGCCTTTTGGACGTATTATTATTCTTATTTATGTTTGTGGTGGTGTAATCCTGTTTGGGCCTGAGCCAAACGGGCCTCCACTGGAAAGATGGGGAAGACGATCGCCAGTGTGGACGAGAGCCTGCAAGACCAGAAATGGATCAGGGGGCCCGGTGAAGACCGGGGAAACCCTCCGATGCCTAAGTCAGTGGAAGCTTGCAAGGCAGAGGGTTTTGGAATGTGGAAGCGTGTTCGCGTGAGAGAGAACGTACCAGTGCATGGTACTGTACCTGTGCTTTTATAGGCGTCGGTGCCAAGGCGAACGTGCGTAACATGGTAGATCGTGCCTGAAAAGGCGCCTTGATGGGCGCGCATAACGGGAGGAGTTATGCGCTCTGGTGCCCGTTGGGATGCCAGGCAGTTAGTGCCTCTTGATGATGGAGCGCGTGGCCTAGAGCGGTTACAACCGTGGCGTAAGCCAGAGAACCTGCTCGGCACCCTCTGGACACACCTTCCGAGCAGGTGACCCACATGGGAGCTCGAACGTGCTGTTCGGTGATATCCAGGGCCGTTCCGTGCAGCAGGATTAAGGTCCCTGTTCGGAAACCGTCCGCTAACGAGCTCGGCAACGCTTTGCTAGGGATGACTGGCGCGTGGGTCCCCTTTTCATCCGATCCGTACGGAGGCGTGGGACCGTGCAAGGAGGCCACGTTAAAAGGGGAGGCGCTGATGGGCTTTGACGCAATGGGCTTAGGTGGCAGAAAACAGCCACCACAATGTTGACAATATTTTGATTACTGGAGCCCCTTAAAGCTGTTCTCTTGACAGTCTTTTCAGATGAAGGATCTTGGTCTTGCCACATATTTTTTTGGCTTAGAAATATCCAAACATCCACATGGGTATTTCCTGAGTCAACAAAAGTATACGCTTGATTTGATTGCATTATCTAGCCTCACTGATGACAAATCTGTTGATACTCTTGAGTTAAATGTGCTGTATGGTAGCACACATGGTGATCCCACTCTTTATCGAAGACTTGTCGGAAGTCTGGTTTACTTACTGTCACACGTCCTGATATAGCACATGCAATATTGCATCTTACGTGTCAATTTGTGTCGGATCCTTGGCGACTGCACTTGACGGCTATTCATCATAGAGAAAGGCTTAGTGCACTTTTCTATTGCACTTAAGTGTAATATGACTAGGCACTCATCCCATATGACACCACTCACATGGGAGGTGATAAAGTGACAACTCAATAATTAGGTGCCACATGAGATGAGTGCTTAGTCATATTACACTTTAAGTGCAATATGAAAATACACTAAGCCTTCTCATTCATCATATCATTTGTTATCTTCGTTCTACTCCAACTTCGGGCTTATCATATCTCACTACCTCACCACCAGAATTATGCACAAGCCGGTCCACTACCGAATATTCCATATTCTTTGGCAGTTCTCTACTCTCTTGGAAATCCAAAGGGCAACCTACTGTGTCTCGGTCTTCCACTGAAGCGTAGTATCGGGCAATGGCATCAACTTATGCTGAAATCATTTGGCTTCGTCAACTTTTGTCTGATTTTGGCATTTCAATCTCATCTCCCAATCCATTATTTTGTGACAATGAAAGTGCAGCCAAGATTGCTAGCAATTCTGTGTTCCATGAACGCACTAAACATATTGAGATCGACTGGCATTTTATCCGTGAAAATCTCACCAAGTTATATGGAGTGTTTGTTGTGTTTATAATGGAAAAAAATTACCATCTATTTACTCCAAAGCAACGGGGGGCTTGCGGAAGAATACATTTGCTAGGCTAGAAATGAACAGATCTTTGAAGGAAAACATCCATTAGCCTTGAACAGGGTATTGATTCAGTCTTCAACAGTGGAAAAGAATACCACAGAGCTGTCAAGAATTGGTTGATTCTGCACATGTTCTGGATAGATCACAACAAATTAAGATTGTGATCCAACTGAAGGATTATAATGGAGGCAGAAAGATGGCCAAATGGAAAGCTCCGGCACCATTACGTCTCAAGGTGAATTTTGATGGGGCTATGGCACAAAATTCTGGAAATATGGAAGCCGAGGTGGGATAAATCATACGAGACTGTAATGGGATAAGCAGATCGGCCGGGAGTCGATACGCAGGAAGCGTCTCTGTGTTAAAGGCTGAAGCTTTAGCAGCTGTCATGGCTATTCAGGCAGTGAACTCAGTGAAAACGCAACAGATATGAGAGCATTTGGTTGAAGGTGACAGATAATATTCAAATTATTCAAGCTCTACAAGGAAACATCAAGGTGCCCGAAGAAATTATATATATTATTACAGGAAGCAAATTAAAGAAGGATTAAAACAGTGAAAACATTGGACAACTTCACACATTTACAGAGATGGGAATTAGGCGGCAGACTGGCTAGCAACAGAGGCGAGGAACTAGACAGTCAGTGACGAGATCTTAAACATATATACCGACATGTGATTGTGGCGATTACTTTGATTTGCTTCGGACAGTGGAAGTAACGTAATCAAGAGGATGATTCTGGCCAAAAAAATTGTTGTCTCCTTATAATATCTCTGAGTGTTACAAATTAGTTGGGAATTTAATTTAGTTGATCCTATCTCTGGCTATAATATATATATTATATATATATATATTATATATATATATATAATCCTTCGTACCTACCTGTAAATTACTGTCTCCAATTTAGATGTTGTTTAAAGAGTCTCAAAGTCCCAAGTTATTTACCTATCAGAGCCCTGTATATATTAAGAAAGGCGGTAATTAATTAACAAATAAATTTGCAACTGCGAGGATGACGAACAATAAAAAAGATTGGAGACAATAATCATGGCAATGCGGAAGATTAGAGGACATTAAAGGAAACTAAAACTCCGCGAGTGACATGATTGTGGGGAGAGTTGCAACAAGAGTAAATTGCAAGAGCCAGCATACCACGTCATCACTTAGTAAGTAGATCTAAAGACAGACTGGCTACCTAGCCTACTACAGCGCACACCAGGTTCTGCAGTGTGAACACACTAGAGGAGCTGTTGCTCGATCGTTCCCTAGGTCGGAACCTTATTTATTAGTCGATACAAAGTAGTATGATAGGACTAGCCGCCTATCGAAGCAGGGTGCCCGTACGTGCGCCGTCATCAACGGCTACTGGCAGCCAGCTCTTCCTTCACCTTCACAAACCTGATGACGTACGGGCGTTCGTCGTTGGTATTGAGTAGGAGGTTTTCCTGGTCCTCGGTGAAAACCAAACTGCCGAGACATGCCATCCTACAGGAAGGCCATTCCACCCCAGTGCTGCAGGGGCAAAACTCGATCTGGTACTCCCGCTCGGACGAAGCATCCCCAGCCCTGCGTATGGCGAACCGGCTGTTGTGAGGGGCGATTGCCGAGGACGCGGTTCCGCCGGTGGTCACTACGCCCTCCGACATGTCGAATGTCCACACGGTGGACTCGGGGCACTCCGTCGGCTCAGGGAACATGATGTATAACGTTTTTCCCTCTTGCACGGTTTCATCCTTGGCGTTCTCCGGGAAGAAGGCCAGAGGTCGGCCAAAGTCGTTGGCGGACGCCTGGGCCACGTTGAGAGGGCACGGCGCGTTGGAGCCGGCCACCAGGGTCAGACCATTGACGGGCCTCCTCACGGATATCGCATAATAGCGATGGCCCCGTCGGAGCTCGTTGCCGTCGACGTCAAGGATGGGGTTGGAGGCGGCGGCGGCTCGGGCGGTGAGGAGGAGGAAAGACACGAGGAGCAGGATAAACTCCATGGTTGATCCCCGGTTAGGAAGGCGGCGGCAATGAACTATCCAAAAGCTGTCTTAGGTCGGTGGTTCCAAGTGGATGTGTGTGACCATCTCCATCGGCTTGTGCTGATATTTATAGACACCTCGTGTGGGGAAAAGTGGAGGATCCGATTACACTGATACGTACAGGTAGATCTTGGGAAGCTCGACTCAATCGCACCTCGTTTGCCGAGCAGGTTCTAGATCGATAACTAGGTCGGGTAGGTCTTGTATGGCTCGGGGAAAGCGAAGGTGACTCCACGCTCCAACCCGAGCTGCTCATCCTCAACATCAAATAAAGAAGAGAAATACTAACCTTCCGACTAATCGAGAGTTTAGAAGGATGTGGAGGGGCCGTGCCCCTCCACATGATGAGTAGTGCATTAAATGTATTTTTTTGGCACTAACAATGTATTACATAGTATTTATATAGTGCATACAAATATTTATGTAGTGTATTATTGTGTTATTTATGTGTACTACATGCGTATTTGTGTATATTATTAGTGTAAAAAAAAATTTACATTTAATGCACCGGGGGACGTGTCCCTCCACATGTCATCCTGTGGAGGGGCACGGCCCCTCCACATCCTCCTAAGCTCCCGGCTTACTCAATAAAGAAAATCTCATTTTCGACCTCAACCGGGGCAACACTGAAAGACTTTCTGAAAAGGGACACGTATGACAGTCGGAAGAGTTGTTCATTAGGGGAAAGATTTAAGGATCACGCTCCCGATCAGAACACAGTCAGCACGAATTAACTTGTCATTTATGGCCAGAATCAGTCTAGCTGACTTGTCGTTTATTACCTCGGCTCGCGACAATCAAGGGCGCATCTGCAACAGGATTTCTAGGATCACTCTCGAAAATCTCTTTCAAGCAACCTCTATAAAAAGGGATGAACATCCTTCGTCCAAAGTACATATCTCTTAGACACAAAACTCTTGTCTTTTAACTCCTAAGTTGACTTGATCGTCGGAGTGTTTACCCATCGAGGAGTCTCGGTGGTCCTGTAGGTCGGGAGCTCGGCAATGTCTATCTCGCCATCTTTTTTTGGATCTACTCAGTTTGAGCCGACTCCATTACTCCAACAGCAATACACTGGATTTAATTTCTTTTTTGATTTATTTTAAAATTCAAATCTAAAAAAAATTAAAACTTTTGTGATAATCACATTGATCTAAGTCGGATGATCTTGTTGAATGATCTCATTGAGTAATTTTACTGAACAAAATTATTTATAAAACTTTAATTCCCTACATTCGAATTTTTTATGGAATTTCAAACATCTAAGCGATGACATTATAGGGGGTAGAAAATTACCTTAAAAATGCAAACTCTACATTGCATTGCTTGAAATATTGTAAAATTTTAGAGATGAAATTGTCTAGAAAGAGTAACTCAACATTACACCAAAGGAGCCACATGGAGTCCCTTTGGTCGAGATATAAAAGAGATTCTAAATTTATTTGTGCTCTTGTTGTTATGGATTTAGATATTAAAAGATTTTTTTTGAGATCATCTTAAAATGTCTAATTCTTAGACCATCTTTGTAGATTTCTATCCTAATGAGAGAAGAGTGTCACCCTATTTTTTCTGATCTCAAGACCATCTTACGGTCTATAATCAGATTCTAGATCGCGAGTCTTCATATGTTATGATCTTTACGTAAATCAATCACGCTACTCACGTACGCCAATTAAATTTCAATGAATTAAGCAACTAAATATTGGTAATTTCACATCTCCTTGTTACGTCCGAATGCCATCACCTCTTATTTAGGGCCATGTTTATATAAGGTTAAATTATTCATGAATAATTTAATCAGAGGTCCTCTATTTCAAAAAAAAAAAACCTTATTTTAATATTTATTTTTATCATATCCCACTAACCTAAGATAAATTATCTTATTTTTTATATTTTTTTAGTCAACTAAAATTTTTGACTCAACTTATCTTCTTCTTAAAAAAAATAAAAAGTGAGATAATTTTAAAAGATATATAATAAAATAATATTTTAAATTTAATAATATTTAAAAAAAATTAAAAAAATTTATCCAACCTACCTCACCTCTTGAGGTGGGTTAAAACTACACAGACTTAACTTGAGTTACCCATGACACCCGTAAGTAATCTCATTCTCACCCTCCTCCTTAAAATATGGGGAGACATCTATTTTTAAATAAAAAATAAGATAAATTAATTAGAAATCTCTAATTGTAATAAATTTTTTTTTATTATAATAAGATTTAACATATACTGTAATATATGATAATATTTACTGTAATAAATTACGATTTTAAAATTATACGAGATAAGATCAAATGGTAGCTGATCCGTCTCCGTCTGAACACCATTCATATCCACAACTCATCCATCGTCCATGTGTGGCCCCTTTCTGCCATCGGGCATGTGTATTGTGTGGCCGCATCACGAGCTCAAGATATCAATCAAGATGTACGATCCAAATATCTGCGTCCAAGACAGTTTAGTGACATGTGTTGGAATCCCTTGTGTGGACCCCACTCGTCCTCGGAACTTTCTCGCGACTTTTAGCCCTTGGAGTTGGAGGCATTCTACCTCATCCCACCGACACAAGGTTTGTTCCATGAAGTTTTTTTTCTCTAATGTTGAGGTGTAGGTGGAGGGGTTCTACAGGTACATGAGATGGATGGTAAACCAGGCTATTATTTGGGTAGAAACATACGAAGAAGATAGAGTAAATGCAATATATATGGTCATATATATATATATATATATATATATTATATATATATATATATATAGAGTAATGTTATGGTGCGATCGTGCGGCCCGGCCACACCATAGTGACGACCGTTAGAACAAGATTTAACGGCCGCGATACAGGGATCTTGATCCACCCGCGCAATACATCGCGGCCGTTGGATCAACGGTCACCACTATAGTGCAACCGGGTCGCACAACCGCATCATAACATATATATGGTGAAATCACCATTTAACGGGCGCATGGATAACAAATGGTCGATGGTTGAAGATGCCAAAGATGAACTAACCATGTGGAAAAAGATCAAGATTAATTTTCCACACGTGTGTAGAGGGGAAAGCAGAGCAATGAACTGGCTGGCAATACAAGATTGAAAGGCAAAATGATCTGCTGCGTAGGGGTGCAGCAGCGGAAGGACCCTAATTGGGCTGAGACATATAATAGGCTACGAAAACATAATCCGATAGGACAATCCATTAGTGTTTGATTCCCTATCACACTAAATGATCAGTTGGTATTGATTGATTTGTTGGGATTTAATTGATTAGTGAGACTTCATCAATGTTCTTGGTCATCAACCAAAATATTTCAGTATACAAAAATAAAGGGGTTTAAAAAAAAATGAGATGCCCCCATCGGATTTAACTTTTATCATGGGTAAGAAAGGTTCAAACCCGATCATAGTACAAAAACTCCACTGCAACACCATGAGCAAAAGTGGAAAGTGGATAATCTATACGACATATGAGCAAAAGTAAGAGAAGGTTGGTTTGGATAAAACCCAGAAGAGCGGTCAGATCAAAAAGAGGACTCCAAAAAAATATGCAAGGTAATTTTTTGATAGTAAATGCCCAATACGACTGTAAACGGATCTGGATAATATTTAAATTTAATTCGAATTTATATCTGATTGTTCAGATATTATCTGTTTAGCAAATATCCGACGGAGCGGATTTTGGACACAAATATTATCCGGATAATAAATGGAGCGGATACGAAAACAGGTGATCCGCTCCGTTTAAAATCCGCTCCGAAATGAAATTTTTTTTACCATTAGATCTTAAACACAATGATCTATATATAGTTATAATATATATAAATATCTAATGTTAATCCTTTGTTTAGAGAATATTTTTTATATTTTTATATTTTTAGAACACTTCATATCTTTTATTAAGCATATATTTTCGAAGTAGATAATATGTGTATCCGCTCTGAATCTTAAAATTATCTGATTAAATTATCCGCTCCGTATTCGAATTGTATTCGGAGCAGATACGAATTATCTGATTAATTATTCAGATCAAAATCGAAAAACCTATATTCGCTCCATTTACAGCCCTAATACTCAGTCCAAAAGAACAGAAAATGAAGACTACAAAATAACGGTGGCCAAAAGTGCAAGATCCCAAGTTGAAAAGACAAATCTCATGTTCGAATACAAAGTGCCACCAATTCAGATATCAGTCAACAATGCAAAAATCAACTTTCAGCAAAGCTCACTATTGACCCCTTGGCATTTGAAGATCTAGTATCATGAAAAGTTGGTCAATAGAAAAAACCAAGTTTCAATGAAGTATGCAGTTGACTACTTGGTGTCTCAAGATCTAACGCCATGGCAAATTCATAGATAAAAAAAATCATGTTTCAATGAAGCTTGCTGTCAACTATTTGGCGTCTGAAGATATATATAACATCATGAAAAATTCCTTCATAACAAAATCAAGCTTCAGTGAAACTCGTTGTCGACTCCTTGGCACCTGAAGATCCAATTAACATCATAAAAAGTTCATCGACACCCAATCATATTTAGTAAAGCCCGGTGTTGACACCTTGGAATATGAAATTAATTCAACATTTTGAAAAGTTCGTCAATAAAAAAACCAAGTTTTAGTGAAATATTGTCAACTCCATGACATTTGAAGATCCAGCATCATGAAAAGTTCATTGATAACCAAATCAAGTTTCAATGAAGCTCTTTGTCGACTCCTTAGCATCTAAAGATCTAGCGTCGTGAAAAGTTTGTTAATAACAAAAGCAATTTTCAATAAGACTCATTGTCGACTCCTTGAAATTTGAAGATCTAGTACCATGAAAAGTTCGTCGAAACAAGAAACAAGTTTTGACAACCTCTTGGATGTGAAAATTCTCCCTCAAGATTGCTGATCAAAACCCCACCATTCGGTTGCTTCAAACGGAGAAGCTCATATGGGGATATAAGAATGGGGGTAAGTTGGCAACATCAGTATTGCTGCCCACCGTAGCAGGGAGAAGGGGGGCAGGTGGGAGCAAATCCGCTGCCCCCAAAAGGTGTGGGCTGCGCTGGCAACCCATGCTACGCAGGCGGCCCAAAAGGGCCCATGGCCCATTAACAGAAAGCATGTGCATGCTCTCAATTAGCAGTAAAGATAAAGAAGAGGAGAAGAAGAATAGATGGGGAGAGAAAAATAGGAGGAAATGTTGTTCAAAGCTCCTAGAGGTTTGAGGGGAAGGCTTTTGAAAAAAAGGAAGTGAAGAAGTTATTGTTTCAAATCTTGAGAAAAGAGAGAGAGAGAGAGAGGAGAAAGAATGAGAGAAAAGAGGATAGACGAGGAAGAGAAAGGCCATGTTTCTAGGAGATTTTTAATTTAATCGACTGTCCTTGGAGATTCGACAACAGTAAAGTGATCCCCTTTTTAAATCTGAGCAACTCCTTTAGTTTCAACCCCCACCCAACAACTAAGCCACATGTTGCTTCCTCTTCATCATCAAGGTCATCATAGCCCCCTCCATTTGTTCTCGATCACTGTGACATGGGGAAGTGTGTGGATCCTAGATCCTCTCCAAGAAGCGAATGTAGTAGCTGGAGAGGTGAAGAGTGGATTACGCTAGTCTTTACCATTTCTCCATCGGCCTCTTCCTTTCTTCTTAAACATCAACTAAGTTTCTTTTACTCCATCATCTATGTTGCCATAGGTTTGTTGATAGATTGAAAACCCAGAGGGGGGGCGCATAGATTGCTAAAAATCATATTTAAGATTTTCTATAACAAACAACTTTAGAAACACTAAATGTAGAGGTTAGAATGAGTGAGCAGCATAAATAATGATAGAGGCAATCACACATGCAAAAATTTTATCTTAGTTCGGACCTCCTATCACTAAGAACCCTACGTTCAGTCCCCGAGAAACAACTTGAGATTCTACTAACCAAGGGTACAGTCCCCCTTAAGAACACTTACATATCCAGCTTGTAACGGAATGCCTCGGCCAAGCCCGTTAAACCGATAACGTACTTGATCCGAGTCCGCCTCCCGCGAACGGGCCGAAGCCTCGCAAGGGATACCAAACCACAGTCCGTGTAAACACAAAGGAAACACACCCACTTTTATATATATTTCACAAGTTACATAGCCATAATTTCTCAAAAACTGAAAGGAAGTATAAGAGCCTGGGGCATATCCCGAGGTACAACTGAAGAAAGTAAACAACTAACTACAGTACACTGCTGGAGCTGCCACTACACAGCTGGAGGTACCGACCCTGTACCGCTACGGCGCGGTTCTGAACCGGACGACGGTCGTGAAACGTCCTCCTCGCTCTCACCTGTGGGGGTAGGGGTGAGCCTCGCTAGTCACTGGCTCAGTAGGGAACTCCCCCAACACCGAGCAAAACCAAACCTCAAGTACGAAAGCAGTAACAATACCAACAATTCATATAACAGCTAAGCAGGATATAAAAGCTGTAAAAGTACTCACCGACTGCCGACTACGAGAAACAACTTTAATAATTAAACGGCAAACCAGTACATGTGTACAAGCTAAAGTAGAGACAGCCAAACACGAGCCACGTGAACTGGTTCGCGACCAGAAGAGAACTGACTCGGACAAGCTAACACATGTCTACCTCTCAGTCTCGCAGCCACGGACGAAAGGTCCAGCTGCGCCACGTGAAAAGGTCAAGCAACTGTGGAGACCAACTAAACACCAACTTGTGTACCACACGGTCACAGGCCCATGCCTGGCACCTCTAGAGATCCTGGCCCAGAACTCTCTAGAGTGAGGCACTGGAAAAGGACTAGCTGGGGTCCAGTACGTCTATTAGTGTCCGTACCCCCAACTACGAGCGCGCTACAAGTGACTAAAAACAAACACAAGTGTCACTGTCCCACTGTCGTCTTTCCCTCAGCCGGACGTACAACTCAAGCAAAGGAGTGAGGGTGTCCAGGTCAGACGACACAGACCTCGACGGTACAACACAAGTACGGGACAAAGCCCCGAGCTAACAGCCTGGCTCACAAAGAACCTGGGGCACCCAACTGGAGAGGTAACCACGGTAGGCGTCGTACTACTCGCCACGTACACAAAACCACGTGCACGTCACACACAAACCACGTGAAATCTCACGTAAACCTCAAGTAGCAATGGTCCACTACACGTGAACCCAACTGGACTCGCGTAAATAACGCGCAGCCACGAAAGTGAGTAGCTAACTGCATACCGTGAATGCTAAACACAAAAAACCACGTGCACTCAGTGCACCACAGGTGCCTACGCACCACTTTATCGCTAATATAATAAATAGTCATTTCTGTTTATAACCAGTAGGCGGCACATCGATTGCCGCTTACAGCAAGTTGACGGCAAAGAATCTGGCCGTCTACATCCTGGCTGATGAGACTGGCGTCAATCGACCTTGACGCCAAGCTCTTCAGCCTCCGACCCTGCAGAAACCCTAAAATGATTCTACAGATTTTCCAACCGTTAAAACAATGGAAAAACATACTGTAATGATCCCTTTAACATCCATGTACCATATTTAAACCAAAACAACATGTTTTACTACCTAAATTCACCAAACCACCATTAACCCCGCATGGTGCAAATCAATCCGAAATGCATTAAATCTGTTGTTTCAGGTAGTTAAGTCATATTTTAATGATCCTACAGAGCTAACAGGGTTCGTCCCCTACCTCAGAACGCGCTAAAACCTCCCGCAATCCCCCGGTTACGCCGAACTCTCCGCGAGTTTCCACGGAAATTGCACCACGCTACGACGTTTCCTCGCGCAATTCAGCAACGCCACACGTCCTACGATCCTCTATAATTTCAGGCAAACTTGCATCTGCTCTGTGAGCCTCTATAATCTGCCAATACAAAGATTGTTCTACTGCACTAGCAGCTAGAATTGCCCTTCGCTGACTACTGGGCACATACAAAGAGTTTTCCATTACCTCTTCATACAACTTCCATTCTTTAATCATCATTAGATTCATATATGCCTTTCTGCTCAAGGCATCTGCTACAACATTGACCTTACCCGGATGGTAAGCCAAACTGAAATCATAATCCTTCAAATATTCAATCCATCTGCGCTGGCGAAGGTTCAAATCTTTCTGCGAGAAAATATACTTTAAACTTTTATGATCTGTAAAGATCTCAAATCTCTCGCCATACAGATAATGCCTCCACATTTTCAAGGCAAACACAACCGCTGTCAATTCCAAATCATGAGTGGGATAATTCTCCTCTGCTGGTTTCAATGCCTGGACGCATAAGCTATTACTTTGCCATGCTGCATAAGCACTGCGCCAAGTCCTTTTCTTAAAGCATCAGTATATAACACAAAACCACCACTCCCTGCCGGTAATGTCAATATAGGTGCTGATGTAAGTCATTTCTTCAATTCCATAAAACTTTTTTGACATTCACCGGACCACACAAAAAGCACACCTTTCCTAGTCAATTTAGTCATAGATGCTGCAATCTTAGAAAAATCTTGAATAAAGCGCCTGTAATAACCTGACAATCCCAGAAAACTTCTAATCTCAGTTATTGTCTTAGGCACTTCCCATTTCATCACTGCTTCCACTTTACTTGGGTCCACTGCTACTCCTTTAGCTGAGATTACATGACCCAGAAATTGAATTTCTTTCAACCAAAATTTACACTTACTGAATTTGGCAAACAACTGGTTATCTCTTAGCAATTGCAAAGTAAACCTCAAATGAGCTGCATGCTCCTCTTCAGATGCTGAATAAATTAGAATATCATCAATAAAGACCACAATGAATTGGTTTAAATATGGATGAAAAATTCTATTCATCAGATCCATAAAACATGTAGGAGCATTAGTCAACCCAAATGACATAACCACAAACTCAAAGTGACCATATCTAGTTCTAAAAGCTGTCTTATCTATATCCTCCTCTTTGATCCTCAACTGATGGTATCCGGACCTCAAATCAATTTTAGAAAACACTTTCACTGACTGCAATTGATCAAACAGATCATCTATTCTCGGCAACATGTACTTATTCTTAATGGTCACATCATTCAACTTTCTATAATCAATACACATCCGAAAACTTTCATCTTTATTTTTCACAAATAAAATCGGTGCTCCCCACGGGGAATGACTCGGTCTAATGAAACCTTTCTGCAACAACTCTTATAACTGCTTTTTCAACTCTTTAAGTTCTGCTGGTGCCATCCGATATGGAGCTTTAGAAATCGGCATGGTACCTGGTAGCAACTCAATGGTAAAGTCCACCTCTCTATGTGGAGCTAAACCGGGCAAATCCTCAGGAAAAACATCAGCAAATTCCCTAACCATGGGAACTGCTTCCACTGACTGACTGGCTTCTACCAGACTTACTGAGGCTAAATAAGCCACACATCCAGCATTTACCAACTTTCTAGCTTTAATTGCAGAAATCAGAAACTTAGAGGTATAAAAAGGCATACCTTGATATTCAAATACCGCACCATTAGGATGACAAAATCTGATCCTTTTCTTTCTGCAATCCAACATTGCTCCATACATCTCAAGCCAATCCATGCCCAAGATAACATCATAATCTGATAACTGCAGGACATACAACCGACCCGACATCTGGTTCCCTTCAATCATAACAGGAGCTTCATCTACATAGCTTGAAGTGAGCAGAAACTCACCTGAAGGAACCTCCACTACTAACTCACAGGACTTCTCTTCTAGAGGATGAGCTATACAATCCAGAAATTCTTCGGAAATGAAAGAATGAGAGGCATCCGAATCAAATAAGACTCTTGCTGAATAATTATAAAGAGGTAAAGTACCTTCTATCATATTCGATGCCTCCGCCTGGGCTCGGGTGATAGCCATAACCCGACCTCTTCCTCGCTGCTGCGGTATTCCTCTGCCACGACCTGCCTGTGGCTGCTGAAACTGCTGAGGCTGCTGCTGCTGCACACCTCTTCCATACCCATATTCTCTCGGATAGGGACAATTACGGATCAAATGCCCCGGTTGATTACAATTATAACACCGATATCCTGGTGGAGTAATAGGCTGCCTGGCAGTGCTCTGCTGTGATTCCTCCACCTCAGGCTTACCTCGGCCTTGCTGAAAATGCTGACGACTGTTGGCCCTTTCGATATGGCAGCAAGCTAACCTAGAGGGGGGGTGAATAGGTTTTTCTAAAATCTGAAATAGAAACTTAAACACAGAAATTAACACTTGAAGGTTTGGTTAGTTTAGTGTGATAAAGAGTAGCAGTGCGGAAGCAAATAAACAATCACACAAATAACACAAGAGATTTATCCTGGTTCGGCCCTTCCCACATGGAAGTCCTACGTCCAGTCCCCAAGTAACCTCTTGGGATTTCACTAACCAAGGGTACAGTCCCCCTTAAGGACACTACAACACCCAGCACCCCAGCTGGTCTTCTTCTCTTTCCCGGGCAAGAAGGCAACCCACTTCTCTTACAGGTAAAGAAGCCAACCTCCTGTACAAACCCCAGTGCGGTTCTGCTAGACACTAACCCCTAGCTAGGTTAACAACTGTATACAGTCCTACAGCCGGACAAGGATCTTTCTTAGAAAAGAAAGAACAAAGCTGAGAGTTGGAACAAATAAAATCAACTAAAAGAACTCTCAGCAAAAGACTCTCTCCCCCAGATTACAAGATGCACACAGAGAGAGAGAAGAGAGGAGAAGGAGCTTGAATGCTTCAGTGCTTCAGATGCTTGAACACTTCTTCTTGGGCTCAGGCTCTTTCTCTCTTTTTCTTTGAGTGTATTTGGAGTTCAGGTCCTTACTGGTTGTACACTCATTCAAAAGATCTTCAGGAAAAGCTCTCTATGTTCTTCAGCCATTCTCATCTTTTATATGAGCAATTTGAATAAATCCGTTGGAGTTCTAGCCGTTGCTCATCTTCTCTTTCTTCTGATAATTTGTGGTCTACGAGGTCTGCAAGCATAGAAGAAAGTGTTTAGATAAAAGAGTGTTTCTGTCAAAAAGGCTCATACATCTATGTTTCCTGTTGCCACCCAGAAGTGGTAAGTAATCTCTCTTTGTTGGCAGGAAAGAAAAGATTTAGAGAGATAAGCAAAAAGATCTCCTGTCAGAAAGATAGAGGATTACGCAAATCAAGAATATTTGACTTTTTCACTAGATGCCAAAAAAATATTTTGAAATATAAAATAAATCTATGTTTAAGTGAAATCCATATTTTACAAAGGAATCGATGTGAGAGCAAATCCTTATGAGAGATACAAAGGAATCCATGTGAGAGTTACAAAGGAATCCATGTGAGAGTTACAAAGGAATCCTTATGAGAGTTACAAAGGAATCCTTATGAGAAGTCTGTGTGAGTTACAAAGGAATCGTTATGAGAAGTCTGTGTGGGTTACAAAGGAATCGTTATGAGAAGTCTGTGTGAGTTACAAAGGAATCGTTATGAGAAGTCTGTGTGGGTTACAAAGGAATCCTTATGAGAAGTCTGTGTGGGTTACAAAGGAATCGTTATGAGAAGTCTGTGGGGTTACAAGGAATCGTTATGAGAAGTCTTGGTGGGTACAAAGGAATCGTTATGAGAAGTCTGTGTGGGTTACAAAGGAATCGTTATGAGAAGTCTGTGTGGGTTACAAAGGAATCGTTATGAGAAGTCTGTGTGGGTTACAAAGGAATCCTTATGAGTTTCAAAGGAGTCTGTGTGAGTACAAAGGAATCTTATGAGAGTCACTTATCAAATCGTTATGAGACCAAATCGATGTGGCACTTTGAACTGAAATCCATTATATATTGAATGGAATCCATTTATCTGTTAGTGCAAATCATTATAGAATAATGTCATAAAATTATATTATGAGAAAATCATGATATTTAATTTATTATTAGAAAATTCATGCTAATAAATACATTTAATATTCAATTAATCATGTAAATTTATATTATTAAGAAAAACATAATATTAAATATTTTTAATAATAATATTAAACATAAATTTTATTATCACCAAAATAAAAGGGTAAAATATAGGGTGTGTTCAACAACGACCTCCCCATCCTCTTCCTTTCCTTTAAATGCTTGTTTAATTTCTGACCCCATTTACCAAAGCCTGATGAAGAAGATCCTGCTGGTGCTTTACCCTTGCTTGCACCTACTGACTGCTGCGGTAGCCGAAAACTACCTGAACCTGACTCGCCCACCTGACGAGTCCGAATAGATCTCTCCAAAGTAGCTGCTCTCTGGGATGCTTCTTCCACTGTCTTGCACATAAGAGGTACTATCGCATCCTGTAATTCCACTCTTAATCCTCTGATAAAATACTCAACCATCATATTATTATCTGAAACCACATAAGGTGCATAACGGCTAAGTGCCATAAACCTCATCTGGTACTCTAAAACTGAAGAGTTACATTGCTGGAGAGTCCGAAACTGCTCTCTTTTTACTTGCTGCACTTGAATCGGAAAGAATGTATTGTTAAATACATCAAGAAATTCCGTCCAAGTAATAGCCTCTTCTGTCTACCTGCAAAGGTGGTCTGCATCTTCAGTCGCCACCATTCCAAGGCAAAGCCCCTCAACTGATAAGCGGCTAATACCACTCTATCCGCTGCCGGACACCTCATCGTTGCAAAAACTCTTTCAATTTCATGAACCCAGTGCTCTGCTGTATCTGGATTCGGCCCTCCTGAATAAGTAGGTGGCTGCAATCTCAGAAACTTTTCAACCTGCATCACTGGTTCCTCCGCTAACAGCACTGGTGGTGGTGGTGGCACAGGTGCTACAAAAGGCACCTCCACTCTTGGCGGAACTGGAGCAACAGGTACAGCCTCTCCATCCCTAGGTGGCACTGCAACCGGCGGTACTGGCGCCTACTGATCCATTCTTGCCCGAATATCCGTAAGGCTTTCCCAGATTCTTTCTATCATACGCTGGGTACTTTCCTCCGGATCATCTCCTCCACCACCCCAATCTCTTCTATCAGCCATTCCAGAAATTTCTACATACACAAAACACCAACCAGAAATCAAACAACAATTATCAAAAACCAGGGTCCCTACCAGCAGTGTACAAAGACCGAAATAAGGCTATGTAGCCTACTAATTCCCTTATATTAACACGAACCTTGCTCTGATACCAACTGTAACGGAATGCCTCGGCCAAGCCCGTTAAACCGATAACGTACTTGATCGAGTCCGACTCCCTGCGAACGGGCCGAAGCCTCGCAAGGGATACCAAACCACAGTCCGTGTAAACACAAAGGAACACACCACCTTTTATATATATTTCACAAGTTTACATAGCCATAATTTCTCAAAAACTGAAAGGAAGTACACGAGTCTGGGGCATACCCCGAGGTACAACTGAAGAAAGTAAACAACTAACTACAGTACACTGCTGGAGCTGCCACTACACAGCTGGAGGTACCGACCCCCTATACCGCACCGCCTAGCAGTTCTGAACCGGACGACGGTCGTGAAACGTCCTCCTCGCTCTCACCTGTGAGGGTAGGGGGAGCCTCGCTAGTCACTGGCTCAGTGGGAACTCCCCCAACACCGAGCAAAACCAAACCTCAAGTACGAAAGCAGTAACAATAACAACAATTCATATAACAGCTAAGCAGGATATAAAAGCTGTAAAAGTACTCACCGACTGCCGACTATGAGAAACAACTTTAATAATTAAACGGCAAACCAGTACAGGTGTACAAGCTAAAGTAGAGACAGCCAAACACGAGCCACGTGAACTGGTTCGCGACACCAGAAACTGACTCAGACAAGCTAACACAGGTCTACCTCTCAGTCTCGCAGCCACAGACGAAATGTCCAGCTGCCGCTCCACGTGAAAAGGTCAAGCAACTGTGGAGACCAAATAAACACCACCACCTGTGTACCACACGGTCACAGGCCCATGCCTGGCACCTCTAGAGATCCTGGCTCGGAACTCTCTAGAGTGAGGCACTGGAAAAGGACTAGCTGGGGTCCAGTACGTCTACTGGTGTCCGTACCCCCAACTACGAGCGCGCTACAAGTGACTAAAAACAAACACAAGTGTCACTGTCCACTGTCGTCTTTCCCTCAACCGGACGTACAACTCAAGCAAAGGAGTGAGGGTGTCCAGGTCAGACGGCACAGACCTCGACGGTACAAGCTAAAGTGAGTATCTAAACGCATACCCTGAATGCTAAACACAAAAAACCCACGTGCACTCAGTGCACCACAGGTGCCTACGCACCATCATTATCGCTAAATATCATAATAGTCATTTCTGTTTATAACAGTAGGCGGCCACATCGATTGCCGCTTACAGCAAGTTAACGGTAAAGAATATGGCCGTCTACATCCTGGCTGATGAGACTGGCGTAATCGACCTTGACGCCAAGCTCTTCAGCCTCCGACCCTGCAGAAACCCTAAACTGATTCAACAGGTTTTCCAACCGTTAAAACAACGGAAAAACATACCTTAATGATCCCTTTAACATCCATGTACCATATTTAAACCAACAACATGTTTTACTACCTAAATTCACCAAACCACCCATTAACCCCGCATGGTGCAACTCAATCCGAAATGCATTAAATATGTTGTTTCAGGTAGTTAAGTCATATTTTAATGATCCTACAGAGCTAACAGGGTTTGTCCCCTACCTCAGAACGCGCTAAAACCTCCCGCAATCCCCCGGTTCACGCCGAACCCTCCGCGAGTTTCCACGGAAATTGCACCACGCTACGACGTTTCCTCGCGCAATTCAGCAACGCCACACGTCCCACGATCCTCCAAGCACCCTTCAGTACCTGTTGGAAGCTTCAGGAACACTGGGACAAGAAGCTGGGGCAAGGGAGAATGAGAACAGGGTAGGAAACCTGCCCTCGGGTGACCCTATAACCTGCAGAATTCTCAGGTTGGCGTCAACCCCCTCTGCCGCCAATAGCAACCGCCACTCTAAACGTCCACATCCGATGCCGTTAAGTTCATGCAGTCAACGGCAACCTATCTGGACGCCAACAGGTCAACGACTACCCCTGGCCGCCAACTCCAACTGAACTGCAGCAGGTCCTATTTCATTTCAGAACCAAACCTGCACTTCACCTGCTCAAGCCACACATCCACACCATGCATTCCACACAATCAACTCACATTGGCCTCACAACGGCCGCCACAACCACAACACACATGATCCGCATGGATCCGAAAAGCACGCGACGTTACACAGCTCCCGCTAGCCTTCTCTTCAACCTACGAAGAGGTAATACACCACATGTTGCAACAAGTCTTTGTTCTACAAAAGGGAATAAACCACCCACTTACACAGTAGGTCTTCTCTTCACTTAAGAAGAGGAACACTTTATGAAGAGTATAGAGGTAGTGGCTGTAGACACACGAATTCGACTCCATCACGGGTAAATTCCAAGTTGCACCATAATGCCACAAATGACCCTCATTTGCCTTGCAAGAGTAGTTTTCCAACATTTCTAGATTTCACCCATTCTTCCCCGGTGCTTCCCCCTTCATTCCAAGATCATCGGGGGTTATAGGCATCAATTTCAAGTCGCGTCGGGTATGGCGGCTGCATCTCTAAACGCGTCCAGCATGGTGGATGCGATTCAGGATCTCTTGACCTTAACACGACGGCTTTGGCGGACGCAACCTTAACGCGACGAGCATACTGGACTCGACCATCATTAACGTGTCTGGTATGTCGGACGCGTTTTTCGGCACATACTCAAATGGAATCACGTCCGAAATGTCCGACGTGCTTAAAAGTCAAAAAGGCTTCGACCCCGACGTCGTCGCATTTAAGAGCCCACGGTCTGAAATCATTATAAATCCTTGAATCACGTCCAGCTACATTGTTGTGACTCAAAAAGTCAAAACCTAAAGTTTGCAACTAGACCGGCGCATTTATGGGCCCATGCTCTGAAATCATGATGTTTTTGAAACGCGTTGGATCAGGACGTTGCGTTTCAAGTCGTGGCGGCTTGACCCGACGCGATTCAAAGCGTAGCTGTGGGCTATGATCATCATGCGGCTGTCCATCAAATTGACATTTTGAATCGCGGCAGCCGGACCGGATGTGATTCAACCTTATAGTCGCGGTGGTTATACCCGACGTGATTCAAGAATCTATTGCCTATAAATAGACCCCCGAGGGTACCCATTTTAACCAATCCCTCTCCACCCCAGCGGAACCCTACCGGATTCTTCCCACAACATCCCCACGGCGGAAGAAGAATATATCTTACTTATAAACATATACTTAGTTTTACTATTTTTAATGTAAGATTAAATTATGTTTCCACACAATCTCTTTAAGTGAGTATAAGAGTGTAAATTTATTGCGATAAAATATTCGAACAGAACATATGATCTTATTTAATTTTTTACAGACGATATCAATGAAACTACATCATAAAAATTTTCAAAAACTTTCAATAGTTAAAATCTTCTTGATGACAGAACAATGACTATGCTCTTAGAAACTACAACTTCTAATAAAATTAGTTGATTAATCATATGTCATAATGAGCTAGTTAATTTTATTCAGGGTTGGTGAAAATTTCTATTTGTGCATACTGAGTAACTGGGGATTTGTGTCTAACCACATGTCTCCTCACATGAAAAGTTGTACACAACCCTTGAAACAAGATGATTACCCTAATTGAGTAATCAGGAGCTTTGGTGTGTGAAAAACATGGGCTCTTGCATGAAAAAGGAAGGGAAAATCTAATTGTTCATCTTTTCACAAAAATATAGATAATCAGATTAATTGAAGTTCAAAAATCTAGAAATTTCAAGCTAGATGTTTTAGCTCAATGCATCTTGGTTTGTTTCTTCATCTATCCAAGGTTATTCTTTTACATGGCTTGAGTATGGTTTGATAAAATTGTAATTTTTTTCACCTAAAGGATTAATTATTCGTCTGTTGTTTCTTCTTATGAGTGTTTTAGTGTTTTTTAATGGTTAAACTAAAGTTTATAATTTTCAAACCATTAATTTCACTAGTAATGAGAATAGGTGAGGAAAGAGTACACATGTTTTTAACACTCTCAAGATTACCTAAAAAGTACAGTGTATCATGGTGGGTTGCTCCTGTTTCAAAAACCATCCAAGCACTGTCTTGATTTCAACTTCAGAGAGTCAACACTTTTCATGATAGAGTCAACTCTACTTTATCACTCTTATCATTGGTGCACGGTATCCTTCTTTGTTCCGCAGGAATTGCATATGGTCTAGGGCAGGTCGACGCTTCACACGTCGCGTCTCTTCAAAAACCTCAGCTCTAAAGGCCATTTGACCTTTCTTTGAACACAACTGCTATCGTTTTTCTCGTGTGTCCTCAAAACCCCTTTTATGCTTCTGCAACTTTCTCTCTCTCCAATACTCTGCAAATGGCTCCTAAAATGCAAGCTCATCATGGAGGAAAGCGGAAGGAGATTGATTCCTCATTGCTAGAATGGGGCACTAACGCGCTCAATGATCTTGCAAAGGGCAAAGAAGTTTTGGAGAAGAAGCCCGCAATTCTGTTTTTCTCAAGCCGACGGTTCTCTCACCCTCGCACGACAAATGAAAAGAATTTTTCGACGGGTAAGAAGAAACATGAATTCATGGACTTGAGTAGTTCTGATAAGGATGAAGCTAGTCAACAAGTTTCACGGGAGGTGAATCCACTGGCATGTCTCGAAGGAAGCCCTAATCTCTAGGGTTCTAAAAATGGCTCGAGTGAACAGAAGATTGAAGAGCAGAATGAGTCTCAGTCACAAAACCCCAATGCCAGTGAACCAAAGAAATATGATAAAGTCAACAATGAAGAAATATCGATTGATGCTGAGGATGAGTTGAGAATAATACTGAGAATGAGGATGAGTTGAGAATAATACTGAGAATGAGGAAGAGGTTGAGGATGATACTGAAAATGAGATTGAAGATGATGTTGAGGATGAACCGGAACTAGAAAAAGAAGCAAGTGGTGAATTTGGCGGTCAGAATACTGTTCAAGCTGAAGTATCTAAAACATAAAATGGTGAATCAGATGATGGGTCGCAATATGAAGGGTCACAAGTGCAAGCAGTGGTCAGCCGGTCAACTGAAAACAAGCCGATCTTGCATCCCAGAATCATCAAGGTACATGATGAAGGTATGATCACCGCACTTCTAGAACTTCTAGATATGCTAAAATTTAAAGGTTGGACTAATTTTGTCCGTGAGCATAGGATTTTCTATTCTATTTTAATCCAAGAATTTTTTCGGAATCTGGTTAGCAAGAAGAACACCTTAGAGTCTAAAGTCAGGGGAGTATCCATTATGAGTAGATTGCTAGACATTCCGAATGAGGTCATAATCCTCAAGACTTTAAGTTCTATGCTCATAAAGCCTATTCTGTGTTGACTGGACTGCCAAGTGATAGAAATAACATTTTTCAGACTAGAGTTTCCACTCTGAATGCTAACAGGTTTCCTCCTGTTAATCGAATTCTGCATCATTGGTGCACCACAATCTTGACTCCTCAAGGAGGAGGGAGACACATAATAACAAGTATGCAAAGGTTTTTAATATTCTGTCTAATTAAAAGAGAGAAAGTCAAGTTGGCAACCATCTTCTGTCAGTTGATTCATGAAGTGACTAGGCTGGAGTTAAGAAAGAGCCTACCTTATGCTGCACATATGTCTACTATTTTTCTGCAGATAAATATCCTTTGGATAACACCAAAGTCCAAAAGATTGCTAAGTTTCACACATATGACTTGGCTCATATTGACAAATTCATGAAGATTAATCTGGCACCTCAAGAAAATGTTAATGAAGAGATGAATGTGGATCAGCCACAACAAGAACAAGATGAGCAAAGAGATTAGAGAGATGATGATCAAGAGGATATCCAGTTGGAAGAGGCACTGTTTGTTCCCTCTCCTATTCAAATACCTAATTTTGAGGATCTAGGTGTAGATCCTCCACACCTTTCACCTACTCATCCCACTATTTATGGACACTTTACATCTGAGTAGGTTCCTTTTTCCACATCTTCAGCTGAAGCTCATTTCCATTTGGGCTTCTTACTTTCTTGCAAGATCAATTGCTACTGTCAATGACTCTTTTTCTCAGTTGAATACCAGATTGATCAGCAATCCTTACAGTTTGAGAGCAGGCTGGAAGCAATTGAGAGAAGCTCACTGAAAACATTGATAGACAAGAACAGATTTCAAGATTTACAGCCGTCAGATCCAATGAATTGATAAAGATAATTGGGTATGTTTTCAATTCTGCTGCTTATGCCCAATCTGAACTTTTTGATAAAGTGCAGTCCATTGAAGAAATGATACAAATAGGAACTGAAAGATTAATGATATTCCACATTTAGTCTAGACAGTTCATCAAATTTCTCACATGATGAATATTCTAAGAGGGTGTCATGAAGAAATGTCTAATAAACTTCAACTGGTAAGAGATGAATCAATCAAGTCTGGAGGTTACATGATGTGTTAGAAACAACTGAAAGTAATCAAGCCACCTCATCTGCAGCTGTCCCTCTAATGCCCCATGGCATTGATCATGTACCAGTTGTGATTGAAAATCAGTTTGAAAAATTAGAAGATTTTCTGAATACAAGGTTCAATGCAGTTCAATATTATCTTCGAGAATACTATGATGATCTGCATTTTCGTTTATCCAGAATTGAGAATATATTGTTCCTAAAGCAGCCACCTCCACCTCCTTAGTGTTTACCTCTTTTTGATTATGTCAAAGAGGGAGACCAGCCATAAAATTTAGAGTGTTTGTGATGTTAGTGTTTGATATATATATATATATATATATATATATATATATTTTTTTTTTTGCTTGTGGTTGGACTTGGTTATGTGAACTTTGATGTATTTCTTTTGTATGAAATCACTCTTATTAAGTAATGAAATCATCAAAGTATGTTTGTGTGAAATGTTTCTATGTGTACTTGTGTGAATGGATTGAGTGGATTGATACTTGTGTACATGAATTTCTTCTATCAGTCCAAACTTTTATGATCAAAGGTTGCCATCATCAAAAAGGGAGAGATTGTTGTGTCCCCTAGTTTTAATGATGTCATAAATCAAGTAAAAAGCTATACAATGTCTAACATAAGGTATTTGTATCATAGAAACATTCATAAAGACCAAGTCAACTTGTTGCATCAAATGGAGAAACTAAGTTCTGTTCATAAGGTCGACTCTATACAGAGGTTAGGTCGACACACTATGAGTGTGGTGACCTCAATTTTTAAATTCTGAATTGAATACAATTTTAATTCATAAATGTGATAAATAGAATTAAATAGAATAAAGAGGGATTAAATTGAAATAAAGGGGATTAAATCAATACCCATTAAGCTAAATTAATAATGTGTTTTAATTAATGGTCCTAACATTAATTGTTGGACCCAAATGAGAAGAGCACATCATGGGATGTGAGTTAAATTAGTTAAATTCGTATTTAAAAATAAAAATAATTAATAAAAGGGGAAAATAATTATTTAATAGCTTATATCTATCCTAAAAAGAGTTCTATACTTATCCTAACCCCCTACCCACGAAATTAGATATCTTCCCAACCCTAATGAGGAGATAAATGAAAGAAATAAATATGTAAATTGAAGAGACGTGATTTAAGTGTGCCTCCCAAGAGGTATTGTCCCCATGCTTGGGGTTTTATCCTTTAAAAGGACCCTCTTGGGAGAAGAGGTGAAGCTCTTGCTGATAAGCACACACTTGTTCTCACTATCTTTCAATGTGGGACTAAAGAATACCTCTACACAGCCCCCAGTGATGATAAGAGTGTGCGGGTCTCATGAAGATGAGACGCTCGGGTAGGGCGCATGGCCTCTCGTTCGTTCCCACAGACGGCGCCAATGAAGAGACGTGATTTAAGTGTGCCTCTCAAGAGGTATTGTCCCCATGCTTGGGGTTTTGTCCTTAAAAGGGCCCTCTTGGGAGAAGAGGTGAGGCTCTTGCTGATAAGCACACACTTGTTCTCACTATCTTTCAATGTGGGACTAAAGAATACCTCTACACAGCCCCCCCAGTGAGGATAAGGGTGTGCGGGTCTCATGAAGATGAGACGCTCGGGTAGGGTGCATGGCCTTTCGTTCGTTCCCACAGACGGCGCCAATGAAGAGACGTGATTTAAGTGTGCCTCCCAAGAGGTATTGTCCCCATGCTTGGGGTTTTGTCCTTTAAAAGGGCCCTCTTGGGAGAAGAGGTGAAGCTCTTGCTGATAAGCACACACTTGTTCTCACTATCTTTCAATGTGGGACTAAAGAAGCGAAATTCGAGGCGGGCCCTAAAACGCCGCTCCTTCTAGTTTTGAAAATTCCTCCTCGGGTGCAACGTCGGCGGCCGTTCGAACGCGGCGACGACACTCCTAGCTCGACACGGCTTTGCACCATCATGATGGGTAGCCGTCTGACAGGACTCCAAACGGCGGCATCACGCAACGGGCCATCGCATTAAATGCGGAAGCGACGCCCTCGAAGCGCTCGTCTCACCGAGCCACTCGAGAGCGTGGGGGGCAAGTGTGGTGGCTAAATCTGGCCACCTAGGCCCATGATGGCTCGTTACGGCCTGCTCGCGTCCTGTCAACGAGCGTGGTCCTTTGTCATTATGCCACGTCCTCATCAGGGTGGTTCAGAGGCCTTCGAAGACCTTTCCCCCTACGAGCGGGCTTCGCCAAGCCCCTCTGCATGCTTCCGAGCAGGTCACCTGTCTTGTTGTTCCGAACAGCTACAGGCAGCACTGAACAACATTCTCGTTCGCCCCCATACGGGTCACCTGTTCGGATATCATATCCAGAGCTGGCCGAGCAGGTCTCTTGGCCTGCGCGACGGTTATAACCACCGCAAGCCACGCACCCCACCATCAAGGGGCGCGTTAACTGCCTGGCATCCCAACGGGCACCGGAGCGCATAACTCCTTCCGTTATGCGCACCCATCAAGGCACCTTTTCAGGCACGATCTACCAACGTTACGCACGTTTGCTTCGTCACCTACGCCTATAAAAGTACAAGTATAGTCCCATGCACAGAGATACGTTCTCTCTCACGCGAACACACTCTCACGCTCCAAAACCCCCTGCCTTGCAAGCCTCGTACTGACTTAGGCATCGGAGGGTTTTTCCCGATCTTCATCGGGCCCCCTGATCCAGTTCTGGTTTTGCAGGCTTCTGTCCACACGGCATTCGTCTTCCCCATCTTCTCTAGTGGAGGCCTGTTTGGCTCCGGCCCAAACAGGAACATACCACTACAGAAATTTAATAGAAAAGAAAATTTTTTAGAAGGAAGGACTCTTGTAGCAAGCCATACATAAACCAATTCGACCCTATCATCCCATAGTTCGCTTTTGGAGTTCTGGGAGACGAAGGCAAAGGCTTGAGGACGAAGAAGCAATGAGGAGAAGGCTTGGATCAAAGGGGGATCTCTCTTCTTCGTCGTCAAACTAGGATTTTTCTTTACTGCAACGAAAGGTAGGCAATCTTTCAAGTATAAAATGTGATAATATGTAAAAAAGAAAGAATATTTACTAATATATGAACATACTTTAAATAAAGGGTGAAAATATTGAAAAAAATCAAGAGACAAGAGAGAGAGATGACCTAGAGAGGTCAAGATTTGTTGTACCATGAGATCCGATCATGTCAAAGTTCACCTGATAAGATATAGATCAAAGTGTATCATACTAGTATGTTTTGATCCACCTAATATGCTCTCAAAAATAATAATAAATAATTTAAAAATAAAACCACGAGGTTCAAACCATCCATGGTAGAGACTCACCTACTCCTTGGCACGACATGGTATGCTCGGGACTAGAGAGAGAGAAAGAGTTATAAAAAAATTATTTTATTCTTCTTACTCTCTTAACTTAATTACAGCTGAATTAAATGATATAATTAAATAGAAGGATATATGATGAAATACATAAAATATAAAGATATAAAATATAATATGTAGATTTTAAATATGTAATTTGAAAATGATGCATCTTAAGGGTACATATGTAATATTACATATATATTATCGATAAAAAAACGTGATACCTCTAATCTATATTTCAAAAGAACCATATTAATATCTTGAAAATTAGGCATGTATATTATATTACTTACTATAATAACTAAAAGGTCTCCTATGCTCATTTCAAAACAACACCAACATTTGTTACCAGTGAAATAGATTAAAAAAGTTATTTAACCTTGGCGCTAATTAATCGGACACTCAAATTTCATACATTAACAAGACGCAGGTTCAACATCCAATCAATCAAATGCGATATCAGATAATATTTTACTCATTTTTACGAGTAAAAATATGCTCTCAAAATAATACCTATATCACATATTAAATTTTTTTCGAAATCGTTTTTAAAAAATTTTGGATTCGCCGCATTGAGACGGGAAAATTCCCACTCCACACCCCGCTGCTTTTCCCGGGGCAGGGAAGGATCCAACGGTCAGGATTGTTTAAGGAAGTCACAATCGACCACGTCCGTTCCGGCCTCATCGGACGGCTGTCGTGCAATAAGGACACATCCGTCCTTTCGAAGGGTTTTTTTTTTGTAATTATTTGCCCCAGGGCCAGCGCCTCACCAGCATCCGCGAATTAGGGTTTTCCCCGCCCCCTATAAATAAGCGCCTTCTGCCCCCTTTCGCCACTTCCCTCGGTGAAAACCCTACGAAGGCTCGAAGAGCGGCGTCGGAATCCCGCACATTCCCGCCGGTAAGCATGAGATCCTCCCCCCTCTCCTTCTCCATTCCGATCGCGGCAGCAAACCTTGGATTTCTTTGTGCAATTACATGCTTGCGAAGATCTGGGATTCTCGTCTTGCAATATGGTATGAAGCCAGCTTCGTTTTCGGTAGTGCTCGGCCGGAGTTCTCTTCCTCTTTAGGCTGTTGTGATTCTGATTGGTAGAGTCTAGGTTTGGGAACCGGTGCTCCCTGTGTTTGATCTGAGGAGCTTTTGCTGCGAATCTGTGTCCTTGTTCCCGAGTTTTTGCTCACCCTGATCACGCGCTTTGCGTCGGTTGTGATCTGATTAGAAGCTGTTTTGCGCGTTTCTCTCGTTGATATTTCAAGGTCCTTGGATTCTCCTAACAGATCAGTTTCCGCATTTTCGTACTCGCACCGGAATTTCCACGGTATCGGCTACCGCGCGTGTGCGTGGTTCAGTGCTTTCTCTTCCGAATTTTTGTTGTTTATCTCATCCGGTGTGCATGCCATTTGCAGTTCGAGATGGCTTCCGTCCCAGGTGACCTTATTTGGGAGATCGTGAAGAGGAACAATGCATTCCTCGTGAAGGAGTTCGGGAACGGCACTGCCATGGTGCAGTTCAGCAAGGAGAAGAACAACCTCTACAATGTCAACTCCTTCAAGCACTCCGGTGCGCTTCCGACGTTTTGATGCCGTCTTTTCTTGTTAAGGTTTGATTGTTTTTTGTTGCTGCGGGTTCTAATGTTTGTTTTGAAACAAATCAGGATTGGCCAACAAAAAGACTATCTCGATTCAGCCGGGTGGGAAAGATCTATCCGTTGTGCTTGCTACTACAAAGACAAAGAAGCATAGCAAGCCAGCTAAGCTGTTTCACAGGTCGGTCATGAAGAAGGAGTTCCGAAAGATGGCCAAAGCTGTTGTGAACCAGGTACCTGTCTCGATGGTTCTGCTTCCACCTATCCTTATCGTGTCCCAATATTTGTGCAATCTTTTTATCTTAGTAGCTTGTCCGTCACTGGCTTCTTCTCAGCTTTAACTACAATATGCCATTTTAACTGCCTGCCGCCGATTTAACTTCCATTGATGGTGTGAGTTTGTTCTGCTTGGTCACGTTTGATCCCCCGTCACCGGCATTGCTATTTTGTCATCAGGAATTTTGTCTACATGAATATTCTTATAGAGTGAGCGTGACAAATCCCTTCAGTAAATGTACATACTGTATTGTTTGTCTACTTGAATTCTATTGGACAACAAAGGGACGTGCTCAGATTATTCGAAACAAGTTGATATTTCCACAAAAAATGAGTTGTCATTGGCTGTTCTATCCTTGTTGGTTGTTTCTAGGCTATACTTTTTTAACAAGAAGAGAGCCATAATGTTTAAACTTACGAGCAGATATCCAAATTGGTTTGAGATGGACTTGCTGCCAGTCCAATTTGCAGGCCTTCTTGCCTGCCACAGAGACAAGGGAGGACCAATGTGCTGTTGGGCACTGTGGGGCCCGCCCTCTATGTCTAGGGCGGGCAATAAGGCTTGCAAATTGGCGGGAGCAATACTTTTCACTTGGTTTAGATTTATCCCGAATTTCGCGGCAGACAACATTGATGAGGGTATACATGTGTATTTCTACAAAATGGACTTGGGCATTCATCTCTTAGTGTTTTCATGCAAATACTGTTTATAACCATCATATATGCTTCCTAAATCCATCATGTTTGGCTATTTCAATTAGTCCTCTAGGTTGTTTTTTGTACTGTGTATCTGTTGCTACTTCTCTACTCGTTCTACCGATGCTATGATGAGAAGCTAACACGTAAGAAGAACCCATGAAATGATTGGGTCTTCAATGAAATATACTTGTTACGCTTGGCTTCTGAGCTGTCTCTACCCAGATCAGTCCGTCATTTATGTTCCCTAGATCCATAATATTTTGTTATTTCAATGAATGTTCTAGGTTTTTTTGCACGGTGTGTCTGTTGCTTCCTCTGTATACTCGTACTGATGCTATGATGATCTGCTAGCATGTAAGAACCCATGAAACGATTGGGTCTTCAATGAAATATACTTGTTACGCTTGGCTTCTGAGTTGTCTATACCACATGTTCATTTATATTTGTCTGATGTCCTGCGGAAGGGCAACAAAGAAGCAATTGCATGTATTTTCCTAGGAGATTTGTTAACATGACTGCTCCTGCAAGGCCACTGGAAGCGGTCCTTGTGTTAGAAGGCTGGGCATATAGAAACGGGAAACGGAAAACATGGGCATGGTCGATAACTTTCGCAACTACGTTAAAGTGCAGTTGGAGTAGGAGAACACGTTGCAATATATACCCGTAGGTTGAAAATTTTACCTTTTTGTTTGGTATTGCTACCTTCGGCTTCAACATCCGTCTCTGTTCCCGATTTTTCGCGAGCGTTTTGGTTATGTACTACAAGTATTCGAATAAACTATGGAGTCAATAAAATGCTCTCAATTAGTTTCTGAGATGCATTTGTCCATGTAGTTGTATAATAAGTATGAGAAAGACTTAGTACATTTTTTTTATTGTACTGAAGTGTAATATGATTAGACACAAAATTCAGGTGGCACCTCTCACATGTGGAGTGATAAAGTGGCAATTTAATTATTGGATGCTATATAGATTTAGTGTCTAGTCATATTGTACTTTAATGTAATAGGAAAGCGCACTAAGCTTTTCTCAATAAGTATACTTGACCGGTGTCTCTAAACTATGGGAAATGTTGTGTCCGGCCGTCTATATCCACGGACACAAGTAGAATGGGTGTTACTTTCATGTTGGCAGCGGACCCACCTTGTCTCTGCGGCGCCCGGCACATCCTGCATCCGGGCACAAATCATTTTGCTTAAATTATTCTATTTGCAATTGTGCGTGATTGCATGCAACGACATGGCAGGGTTCATTTAGTTCCCCAATATATCAGAAAAAAAATGAATGAATTGTTGAAGTGCTAACGGCTGATATCTCTGTACAGGTTGCAGACAACTACTATAGGCCTGATCTGAAGGAGGCCGCTCTTGCAAGACTAAGTGCCGTGCACAGGAGTCTGAGGGTTGCCAAGTCCGGCGCCAAGAAGAGGAACAGGCAGGCGCAGAAGTGAGTAGTATATGGTAAAAGGATGTTACGAGTGGCAGAACAGTCTCCTCAAGCTTTTCTTTCATCGGGATCTGTTGTTAGAAGCAGGTTTTCTATATCTTAATCTTTCTTTTTGGACGGTCCATTTGTACTTTCGTCGGTTGCAGCTTTGGGTATTTTGCTTAGTATCTCCCTGCATTGCTATTCCGAAAGTATCCGTTTTTGAACAAATAGTTTTGACCAAAATTTTATTGCAATGACGAGTGAGTATTGGGTATTATCATCTGTTTCTCATCGTCATGACATCTCTACATAAGTTTAGTGAGATTGCTGCTGTTCAAAGTTCAAACATGTCCGGTGACCTGCATGTGTTCTTGATATTTAGCCTCATCTTTTTTTTGGGGAAAAGCGAGTACATATTATTATGTTTGTGCGCATCTCCTCTATAACAATAGCATATTATGTGAATACTTGCAAAATTGTCACTCCTGTGTACGTATTAATTATAATGAGCTTTGTTACATGAATGCAGATAGATCTCTGCGGTTAAGTGTGGTCTATAAGGACATAAAAGCCTCCTAGCTGAAGGATATTTTTATATGTTTTATTTTTTGTGCGGTATTATTTTCGCACTTAATATGCATTAGAGTTATTTTTGTAGGCATTAAATAACAAAATTATTTCGTAATTATAGTTCGATTCTAACTCGTCCTAATTTCACTTCTTTCACGATAAGTTCAGGTGCGTGGAACATTTTTGAAATTTAATCGTTTATATAGAGAATATGTTTTTGAAATTTTTAGAGGGTCTATATTGAAGATGTTTCGATTATCTGTCGGAAAAAATGCACCTTTTAACACATCAATCAAAAACCCACCACAACCCCCTCTTTTATGAGATGTTTTGACCTCACATTTTTATTAATGCGTTTAGAAATGTCATTTTCCTTGCTGTCGTCCTAGAATAAAGTTAATTTCTTTTCTTTTGGTTGGAAATCGCGCGTCTTGAGTTAAGAGAAATCCAGCTTCGAGAAAAGCAAACAGGGGTTGTACAGCAATCCAACTTTCGGGATTGATCTCAAATTTCAACGCTGGGACAGACTTTGCTTTGGTGGTGATGCACAGAAATCACACAACTCTGTTTTTTTCTTTTCCTTTTTTTGGTCTCCGAGACCCTAAATTTCCTCACCAAAAAGCAATCCTTCGCCTTGCCTTCGTTACTAAATAAGTTAGCAGCCAAGAACACGCCGACGTCCAACTCAAAAACTGGAAAGCTGAAACCCTAAGAATCGTTTCAACTACCCGTGCGGCTACTACTGCGTTTCAGCACGGCCATTAGAACAACAAACCGATGAAACTGTAAGGCATATTTTCTCACTATTTAACTGGACAGACCCAATGGAGAAATTAATAAATCATAATACAGTGCAAACCACAGAAGTTGTTGAAACCACCATTCCTAGTCCATAGAGAAGGGTCACAAGTCTACATGACCAAACATCCGGTCATGCATCACCAGAATACATCAATCCATCCGTATGTACACAACACATGGTGTCAAATCAGCAGGAAATAATCAAATCGACCTTGGATTTAACACTTGATGATATGCAGAGGGAGAGATTGTGTGCTTGCCTTTTCTGGAAGAGGTCGCATCTAGGAGCAACAGCTGCTCTTCTGCGCCACGGGCTGGCCCCTCATCTGCACAGTCGCCGGTCGGGCGGCACCAGCGGCGGCTGGTTGGCTGGCCATTCTGTTTAACGAGAGAGGTCATAAGGCGTTTAGAGCAGTTTCCAAAAATGAAAGGACGGAAGGAGACTGCTTTCATCTGCAGGCCCACCAAGCAATCACCATTACTACCCTTAATATCTGTTTTGAGATTCAACGTCACAGATTAGGACTTATAAGAATCACACCTGTGTAACTTCAGCCACATAAAAAAGAATGGGAAATGTTTACTACTCGAGCTGCACAGGTAGGAGCTACCGAACCACCTGTGCAGCATACACAAGGGCTCTGAGGCCTGTGCTCCCGGTAGAGAAGTTTGGTCCAACTCAAAGAAACGAACCAACCGACCGGTTCGGTCGGTTTCAAGCCTCTTACGGTTCAGTTTGATTTTACATTGTGAAACCGAAATAACCGAATATATATATAATTATATATATATATATAATTAATAATACATAGTATCATAAGAGAGCTTGTAACGCAGTGGATTCGAGTGCGGGCTGCGCGTGACCTCCCCTTGGACGTGGTGAGTTCGACTCCAACCCTTAAAATCCAGTTTTTTTTGTCTATTTTCGGTTTGAACTGAACACTTGGGACGCTCGGTTCATTTCGGGTTAGATAAAAATAGAGGTGCGCCGACCCGACCCGACCCGACCCGTGTACACCCCTAACTGCCTCCCGGAGCTGCACCATGCACATGTCACTCTGCCGGACGGGTAGGAACTACCCGTGCAGCTGGATAGCAAGCATTGCCCAAAAAGAATTTGGTGCAACAGAGAAAAAAAAGTGGATCAGAACTCACCTGTTCTTTATCTCAGCTGCCATCGTCATGAACGCCTGCTCTACATTGGTAGAATTCTTGGCGCTCGTCTCCAGAAATGGGATACCAATCTCATCAGCTAAAGCCTTTTAAAATCACAAAAGCAATCAAATCAAAGATCGACTAAAAAATGTTGTTCGAGGATAGAATTTTGGCAAGTTTTGAATGAGTGAAGAAGGGCGCCTTTCTAACAGTTTGCTTACCTTGCCAGTTTCATAGGAGACCACTTTATTAGCGGCCATGTCACATTTGTTGCCGACCAGAAGCTTGTTCACATTGTCACTCGCATAACGATCGATCTCATTCAGCCACTGCTTAACATTGTTAAAACTCTCCTGGTCCGTAACATCATAAACAATCTGGCAGAAGCACAAGAGAATACCGTTGCATACACTTTAGGACAACAATACCAAACATATGATGTGGAAATCCGCAATGAGTATGATGGCTTACAATGATGCCATGGGCACCACGATAGTAACTGCTTGTGATTGTTCGGAAGCGTTCTTGGCCAGCAGTATCCCACTGAGCAAAGAAGATGACATCAGCAAACAAAGAGAGACATATATCGACCAACAGAAACTGAAAAATGTGAAACTTACTATTTGAAGCTTTATTGTTTTTTCATCCTGCTCCACGGTTCGGATTTTCTGAGAAAGAAGTGAAAGTCATGAAGGTGGATACATAAAAAAGATATTGAATTAAGATGCTGCATTTGCTATGCTTCAGCATACTCACAAAATCGACACCGATCGTACTGATGTAGCTTTCTGAATACGAATCATCCTGCACAATGGAAAAAAAACAACAGCCAATCTTATGGTCCGTAACCAGAATGAATTTCACATAATGTAAATAAAATAAGGCCTGGGTTCTGTTGCCCAAAAAGAGATGCTATCCATACTTATGAGAGTCTACTAACTCATACCACAAATATTTAATCCCAAATTATGTAAAGCACACCAAGGCTACAAATCATTAATATTGCCGGCCCTAGAAAGCTAAAGCAGCTAAAAGTTCGATACAATCTCCTACCACCCTTACATTCTTCTTTTGTTTGTGTGTGTTGATAGGACCCATTTGTGTTGATAAGACCTTTCGATTGAAGCATGCACCCAGAGGAGGCAGTTTACAAAGTGGCCCAGACCCCCTGGCAGAACAAGGTGACATCAATAGTTGCAACATCATGGGATATATTGGTAAGCCAACTAGCATTCCTCATGCCTTAAAAGGAATATCAATGGATGCAAAGATGCAACCTGCCTCCCCGTTTATTGCAAGCTTGGCCTGGCCTGCCCGTGGCCAAGAACATTTTCCTTCACCAGGCCCAGCTACTTGCCCATGAAAGCCCTAGAAAATGGACCCAGGCTAGAAAGGCACACCATACCATTATTATGGCACAGCTGCACAGGGTTGTGGATTCCATTACATCAGGGCAGGGGAGAGGAGGGGAGATGCGAGGAAGGGATGGGAAAGCCTCTAACCAACAACCACACTAACCACCACCAACTTATCTAGCAAGACTTCAGCAGTATCTCTCCATTAAGACAGGAAGAAGACAAGGAATGGGGGAATAGAAGGAGAAACAATAGCAAAGAAGATGCTGCCCTGCTGGTGTCCAGCAAGATCAGGCAAGGGCAATAGATGATGGTAATGAAACCTGCCTCTTTGGCAATGTGAGCTTTCCTCTAACAATGGCAGTGGGCCAGTGGCTTGCACAAGCAGAGGCTTAACTTAGAGTTTAAGGGTCAAGACAATCCCCGTGCATGGAAGGCAGAATCAGTCGGCTGAAGAATCGGCCAGATCCGAGTCCGATCCAATACAGATCAGATCCGCCGAATCGGCCGATCCATAGGAAGTCAGAAAATCAGCCAAATCAGGCAGGATCAGCCCGGATTGGCTGATTCCGGCTGATCCTGACTGATTCCAGCCTATTCTGATCCTTGATGATCTAAATCAACCCAGCTGATGCCAGCCGATTCTGCCAGATCCCAGCCTGATTGTTGCAAGATTGGGTCGATGCAGACTAATAATTTGAAATTCAAATTTTGATTGGCCAGATCCCGACCGATCCCAACCAATCTCAGTCAATCCAGGCCGATCCAGGTGGAATTTAATTGATTCCTACCCCTAACCCCTTGGAATGGATTGCATTGGGAGATCCAACAGGAATCAACCAATCCCGATCCGAATCAAATGATTTTGCCTTCCATGTCCTCGTGCACATGGAAGGCCAAGAAGGATGGAAAAAAAGAAGCAGACAATAGAGGTGCAAAGGATTACTTCTTTCAAATGCCATTCTTGCACCAAGATCAGGCAGGACATAGAAAAGCCCAACCTTTGCCTATGATGATACCAGGATGGGTGGGACTGCACCAACAAAAAGACTGGTACCTTTTATGGCCCTGTTTAAAGCTGGCCAGGCCTGTCACACATCTGGTTTGGCAGGCCCCATTTACATCTCTATTTAAAATCCTAAAAGCAACCAATATCTATCCCTGTAGTATTTGTACCGAGGTAACATCAGATCCATCCTCCTTTTCCTGCCCCCCCCCCCCCCTCAAGGCCCGAACCCTACCCCCATAATTATCAAGGCACCCAAGGCAGTGGCCCACCGCCTTACTGCACAGATGACAAGGCAATGCATCCATGTGAAGCCAGTTTTTATCACTAAATTGTAATGAAATAGAGCTATTACTCTACATTTCTATAGGTAGTTCACAAAAAAAGTGATACTCGCAAATCTCCGAACTATAGACTTATAAAATAAAACACAAAAATGGAATAAATGGAAAATAATAACAAATTAATCAGGATCAAAGAACAGTTGTGAACCCCACCCATAAAAAAATTGTGCACCCCTGTCAATCAAGATGAAAACTTTATCTGAAATTTGGTATTCAGATAACCACATTTTTTTGGGGAAAGAAGAATTAAAGTGAAAACTTTCAAAGTAATAATAAGCACTCTGTTATAATATGATAACTTTCCACTTGTTAATTGCCTGACAAAGTTGCCTTGAAAAAAGAGCAACCTCCAACCGACTCTCTCCCAGTAGCGATCACCACACACCACCCTCCCTACTTTGCGCAGAAAGAAAGAGATGGTGGATTTGTTTTTCGAAAAAAAAAGAGAGGCACTAGATGCAACCCTAGAGATGAAAATCAGTCATGCCATTGCTGGGGGACAAAATGAGTAAATGGAATAAAGAAACCAGACAAGAAGGAAGCTGCTGAATGGAGGATTGAGAATGAGTGACTGCTGTTAGAGGAGGACTAAAATGGAGGGAGGGGAGCACCTGCTGAGAGGAAATTGAGGGAGCTAAAAAAGCTCAAGGAGCTAACGAAACCAAGCATAAGCACAAGCAAAAAGGTCTTGGTGCTGTTAGCATTGAGTTAATGTTGTACTTAGTTGAGATAGCTCAAATGTTTAAAACCAGCTTGATCAAGCTTGAAAATACTTGGCTGGATTCAGCCTGATTGCAGCCCTGGAGAATACTAGAAAAAGACATTCTGTACATTGGAGATAGAGGGGTTCCACAAAATATTGGATTCAGGAAAAATAGTAGTTCTGAAGTGAGATATTAGAAAATTGTGGGCATGATAATATGTGATTTCCCAGATTGTTTGAACCTAAGCCCAACAAGAATTGCTACTTTCCTATCATCCACCTTCCCGCAACCTCCCACCACCTAACACGCTGACTTCAAGAATACAGTTCTTCAATGGTGGGGAAGTGAGAAAACTTGAAAGCTGTGTTTCTTGGTGGAGACAGAAAAGGTCATAGGCATGGACCAAATGCAGAACATTTCCCGATTGTGGATACAGAAAGTGTAATAGTAAGTTTGCGGGTGCATTCTCAAATATTCCTAAAAATGAAGGCTCGTTGAAAATATTTATCTGGAAAGTAAAAATTCAAAAAGAAAAATACATGCTTGCAGGTTTTGCAGGAAAATCAAATAAAAGTAAAAGCCCATGCTGGCTCATTTGCACACATTTTGCAGGTCACAGGCATGGACCAGTTTTGCAGGATCCATTTGCCCATGTGCTCGCAAAGTTCATTAAAATCAGTAAAGGAAATAAAAGCACAGGATGATGCAAGGAACTAAAACCACCATCCTCCCCTCCCCTTGTCCCCTCCCCCCCCCCCCCCCCCCTGCCCCACCAAAAAAGAAAGAAAGAAAAGCATTAGTCTACAAAATGCTGAACAAGGAAAAGTACAAAACGGTAAACATGGTTATACCACAAACAACTGATTACCGATGGCAATTTATGGCATACAGGAAAGTAAGTAGAAATATTTACCGCAAACCTCAAAAGAAGGCTTGACTTGCCAACACCAGAATCTCCAATTAACAAAAGCTTGAAAAGGTAGTCACTGCACAAAAAAGCGATAGGGGCTAAGATGTTGAGTTTATCTTTCCACATGAAGGATGAAGCAATCAACTCTTTACTATAAAGGGAACAGTAAGCCAAATCCTTATCAGGTAATCTCAAGCATATATTACAAAAAGTTATTTTTCACAAAATGTACAAATCAGAATACAATTTCATGTTAAAATGACAAACACAACCCAGTTGAGTACGAGACAGGTGGCTGTGAAGTTGGGAAAAGGATGATGTCTTCTCAAATCCACTTATTAGAGTGAAAGCAGATAAGGGCAAGAAGCAGCCTCGTTCTCATGAAATTTGGAAGCTTTGGACTCTTTGAACATCAAAGTTTCTTGTTTGACGAGTGCCAACTTCTAGGCTTCCCATGTGCAACCATGTGGCTACCCACTTGAAGGTTATGAGGATCCACATGACTTATGTGATGAGGAGGAGAACTTGGACAATTTGCTGCCACATTGTTGCTTATTTTCATTAGTGCAGTCAGCTTTTTCAGAAAGTGATCCTTTAACAGATTATGGACAGCAAAGAACAATTTTTTTTAAAAAAACCAAAATTCAAGGTGGCAATCAACGTCCACACAAATCCATGAGTTAAACCAATTCCATCAAAAAATAAACATTCCAAAATGCATTTCAGAGGTGAAAGTGAAGGGCTGTTACATGCCCAAGGCCCTCTTTCACGAAGGCGTACTAAACTCCTTTTATAACAAATAATCAGGATCAAACTGCTAAAATCAAATCAATCTCCGATATACCAATAAAAAATGTTAATCGACCAAAAAACTCTGTAAATGAACTCCCTGTGTCATAGAGCAGTTTTCTTCGTGCCAAGGACTAATCCTTTAGCACTTTGCACCATCACCATTTGGTGAGAAATATGAGATTCTGAAGGGATTAAAGATTTAAAATTTTCCACTCCTCCCCCACTTCCTTTCCTGCTCCTCTCCGCTTCTTCTCCTTTCTCCTCCTTCCTCATCTTTTCAATCTGGTTATAGATCTCATATGAGACACAGTGCAAAGAGAGACATAAAGAGGATTCAAGCAATGACCATCCATGCTAAGATGAATATGTATGAAACAATAATGTAATAATGGGCTTTTAGACTAAAGACAACTTCATTCAAGCTCTAGCAAGTATAACTTAGTATCTAAGCCCACAGCACACAGAAACATTCTACTCTCTTCTATAAACACAGACCTCTTCGCCTCAACCCAGAGCAGGAAGCCGAAGTAGCTAACAAATATATGAACATTCAATTTGTCATTTCATATCCAGGAGCAGCATTGTGTCCATTTGATGAACCTGCGCATCTTTCCACTCCTTCATGGACCATACATCCTCTATGGTTTGTAATCTAGGGTTCAAGCTTGATCAAGACATAACTCTTTATACATATCTAGTGAAACTGGAATGGAACTTGATCACGATCAAAGATCATTTTCCAACTTGACAACGAAATCTCAAAAACAACGGAATCACCGAGCAGCTGGATCCCAGCGCACATTCAGAAATGTGTCACTAAGCATCCTAGAATTCCAAGCGTTTTTCACTTTAACATCTCAAACTCCCGTCCACGTAAAAAGGTCCACGGTTTGCCATAGCCAGAACTACCAAATTACCATCACTACTCCTTCGATCCAACCGGATCAACCACCACGACTACCAAGGCGGCCCCCACAAGACACCTCCCAGGAAAGCGACGTACACATACACATACAGTACGATACACTTCTCCCCGCCGCAGAAACCCCGGAAAGCCAGGAAAAACGAGCCAACTCTTCCTCCACCTCGCCGCCTACAATCTAAGAACCTAACCAAACAGGCACGAAGGACAAGGCACACAGATCCAGATCCGCCAACAGATCAAAACCACCAAATCCAACCGGCGACGCCACACAGAGCCGCAAACAAATCCGACCGGCGAGCGCCTAAAGATCCGTGAACGGAAAGGAAAACCCTAGCGGAAAAGAAGAAACAACTGCCGAACGCGAGAACAACCGGCGGAATTGCGATCGCGGAGGGAGGAGCTTACTATTCGGGATTCATGGCGGCCGAGTTGACTCCTGCGCGGCGTCTGTGCAGCCCTAGCAGGATCCTCCCACACTCCTCCTGGAAGCGTAAGATCCCACCGGCGGAAACGGGGGCGACGACGCGTCCGATGCGATGGAGCGGAAGAACAGCGAATTAAAAGAGAGAGAGAAGAGGGGGGGGAGCGCTAGTTTATAGGGCAACGAAACCGGCCGCTATAATTTTTTTAATATTTAAATTAATCGCGCGGCAGGAAAGGGAAGTGTTGGGGGAGTTAATAGTTTAATTCCGTAAACGGGAGTTAACCGTTGTTTTAAGTGTCAACCTATTTATTATTATGGATTTATAATTATGAGAGGGTAGATAAGGCCGGTTTAATTGTTTTTGTCGTTATTTTAATTAATGTGTTCTAAGATGCCACATCAGTAATTAAAGATATCAACTTGTGTTTTCTGAGGATGCCACGTGGCAATAAACATTTCCCGTGTGAAATTGGCAAATGCCGTGCGTTATGGTGGTCCCGCGAGTGAAAGATGCATTCTTTCTAGTGAATACTTATTTTATAATGGGTTGTGTGTCACATTTTTTTTTTATTGTGTTTAATTTATCACGTAAAAATGGAATAATTTTCCCCTATATGTTGTTGAACTTTAACATATAATATAGTTTGTGTTTTAAGATTTACGATTTAAGGGGTTTTGGTTTACAGCATATTAAATCAATTCGATCTGATACATCTAATCATATACCATATATATATATAATATAGAAAATAGTGCAATATTTTAGTACGTCCAACCATGTGCCATATATACTTGTCATATATATACACAAAAATGGCACAAAAATATCTATCTTACGCCGTACATAAATTATATATACTACTATCTTATGACATATAAAAGTCAAAATATATGTATATAAGCACTTTGAAATTTTATTTTATTTTTAAATAATTGAGCAACTCCCACATTACACACTTATACGGAGAATTACAATTCTCAAATTTATATGTTGGATAGTAACTTTTCCCTTCGTAACTGTTAGTTTTTTTTACCATGGTTCAACGAGCAATTGAATTGGTGTGAATTGGAATCTTCGTGACACGGGTACATACAGAGTGTATCATGCTGCACCGGTTCGCATAGTTTAGCCAAAACAAGGTTGTGGAGTGAAGTATATGGAGGAGAAGGTAGCGGCTGTGAATAGGGAGTTGGACCAGGCAGTCGCCCCCTTCCCGAGTGCATCCATGAGTTCATATGCTACTCCCTCCTCTCGTTGGCAGTAATTAAGCACGTCTATTCCCGTGCTCTATTTTGCCGCCTGTAAACTCGTGGGTGGAGACAGTGACATGGTGATGCCCTCCACTACACCATCGAGATTATCCACACCATGTCCCTCTTCCATAACGACCTTCCTTGCATGGACAACGACAACCTCCGCTAAGACGTCCCCACCAACCACTGCACCTTTAGGGAGGTCATCGCCATGCTCATCGGTGACACCCTCATCGCCCTTGCCTTCGGCCACCTGGCCAATGCCACACTAGTAGATCACTTCCTACCTGTCTAAGTTCACCCCTTCCTTCTCCTCCTCTCTAATAGTAAATAGCACCCTCAACATGTACATGGCCCGCCAGCTCTAGCTCCATCTCGACAGCGTCCTCTATAGGCAACAATGGGAAAGTTGGCGCCTTGGCGAGGAAGGGCAAGAGCGTGACGACGACGATGGAGACTAGCCCAACGTGGAGTGATTGTGCTTCTAAAAAAGGAAATTGAGAAGGAGTTACTTGGGGGTGGGACCATGGAGTGGTGGTATTGCGGCTGGGGAGGATCGGATCTTCCTGGGACCGACCTTGATGGTGTTACCCAGTCCTGCACTCATGCCCCAATGCATTCTCCACCTCCGCTAACGTCACATATGATAGTCACCTGATCTTCTTCTCCCTCGGGCTCTTCTCTTTTTCCTCCTTATTTTTGTGTATATCGTGTTTGGGCATCATAAAACCCCCAAACACAGGACGACAAGACAAATCATACTTTTCACTAAATTCGAATATATCCAAAATATGTTAATATTCTTGTATCTACAAGAGAAAAAAAAGTCATCTCTATAAAAACATTATTTGTCCAAATATTCAGATAGAAATAATAATAAAATACTTGACACATATTGGAGAGAGGCAACACTAGAAAAAAGTATTTTATGTGAATTTGAGTGAACAAACTTTGCTATTGAAACATAATCTCTAAAAAATATCTTAACACTTAAATAAGAAGAACAAATCTGCAAATAGCGAGGATGGTATATTTGCAAATATTCATGCCAAATATATCTCATAATAAATGGCATATTCACCTTGAAAATAGGATATTCCACCTTGTTTAAGAAGGAAAGAAAATTAAGAAGCTCCCTTCTTTCCCCGACACAACATGACGTGGACTCCATGACAACCTCCAGAGGTGGGCCCCGTCCCAAGCTTCCCCCCGATGGCCTTCTCTTGTACGAAACACCACGGCCATCCCTCGGATCTCCATCTAACGGTCTAGAGATCCCCGCGTAGTTGGCGTAGCCCCCGGCTTGGGCCGCAAGTCCATAATGGCTTCCAAGAAAGGCCCTCCCAGCCCACGCGTGCGGAGAACTAGAACGCCCCTAACATCCGAGTCAACCGCGACTTGGTGAGCCGAGTCCATTGAACGAACCAATAGACTTTTGCCACGTTACCTTTTAGTGGAAACGCACAGGGATATTGGCGCAGAGGATTGCAGTCGCGGAGCCGTAGGCCCGCACACAAAAGCCCGCAGAGGCCCATATAAAAGCCCGGATCCTTCTCCGTTCCGACCAATCGTGTCAGGAAGGCTGCTCCTCCGGGAGGGCATGTCGGAGGAGAAGGAGGCGGCGGTGGCCGCTCGGGGCCGCGGGGGCGAGGGAGGCGGCGGCGGCGGCGGCGGCGGCGCCGTGGCCGCCTTCGGGAGGTGCTTCTCCGGGCTGGAGGTCGCCATGGAGGGGGCCCCGCTGAAGGAGCTGGACCCGGAGAAGCTGAAGAACGAGATCAAGAGGTGGGCGAAGGCCGTGGTGGCCTACGCCAGGCAGCTCAGCGGCAGCTTAGCCGGTACCGGGGACAAGTCGACGGAGTAGCTTTCAGCGCCGGGGGGATGCTTCCCGCGAGCTCTCTTCTCTTCTCGGTGATCTGCGTGCTGAGGTTCCAGGAGTCCGTAGTTCTGGACTGCACGTCGTCGTTCCCGGCGATGTGGTTGTGAAAAAAGTTGGAGGATTTGATCGGAGGAAGGCTGTCTAGGGCTGTTCTCCGGCGAGCTCCCTCGAGAGCAATAGAGCAATAAATGGTGATGGCTGGGGGGCGGCAGCACCTCCTTCGGCGCACAGAGGGGATATGCAAATGGGTAATGGCAAGACCCATATCATGCGTGCACGTCGTCGTCGTCTTCTCTCTCTCTCTCTCTCTCTCATGAGAGGACAAAGAACTCATGTACAGTGATCATGGTACATTGGTTTAATCTTGGATTTATTGGTTCTTTTTTTAAACTGGGATTTATTTACTTATTTTTTTGTTTCCTGTGAATACTCATGTGGTTTTAGTTAAATCTTGATGGCTACGGCGTTGTTATTTGTGGACGTTACTGGTTTGATCTTGTTTATAATTGCTAATTATGTCTTGTCTTGACGACATTTGATTTTAATCTGTAAGGCTATATATATATATATATATATACACGTTGTGAAGAGATGATGTGCAGAGAGTTTATGTTACATTTGATTGATCTTTATATACATGAGAAGGATACGATGCGAGATAATTAAGTAAGATGGGGAGAAATAAAATCTTATATTTCATCGCACCCACATGAATTAATTAACTACTTGGAAATGTGTTGAACCTATCGTTCATTCATAAACTAGACCTCTGTTCAGACGTCTATTCAGATGTTTTATCAACGGGTCTGCAATTTAAGGTGTCTGAGTATTTCATAGAGTACTAGAACTTCAATAAATTTTGTCAATTAACAGGCTCCTCTTAGTTGGGGGTAAATAATAATGGGTTATGTGGAAGTTATTTCTGGTCTCTTAAGTCCACAGGTCCATCATGACTCAGTAAGAGAGTAGAGTAACCGCTATTTAGTCACGTGTCTTCGGAAACAGTAAAAACTCCCGAACACGTCTCAGCCACCACGTGTCCTCGGGCACCACGAAGTTTGCCCTCTGAACATCTTCGGATAGGACGTGATCATCGAGCACCAACTGCTCGGAGGCAGGCCTTGAGCCTCACCGAATAAGCCTATACGGGCTTCTGTTCGACCCTTCCACATTGATCAATGCGGGCCAACTCTTGGCCTTTCGACGACTATTAATAAGACGGTACGACACGTCTCTCCATATCCAAGTCCAACCCTCGCATGGGCCCCTAGGAGTCTTGAGCAGATAATCTCGATTGGGGAACCCAACGGTTCGTCCTTGAAGATACCAACCGTCGGAAGCATTCCTTTCTGGCTCTGCACCTATATAAGGAATCATAACCTTAAGACACATGTACGCGAGTTGATCCCCTCACAATCGCTCACGCGCGAGTGTCTGCACCGACAATCGTTTTCAGTTTGAAACATGTTCGACCCGTTATCGAACAGCGAAAACACTCCTATAAGTTCAAAGAGAAATTATTTGCACACGTTTTAGAATTAATTAGTGTTCACTTTAAATACATACACTTTGTCCATTAGAGAAATAATTTTGTAACACCATTTGATAACACATTAAAATAATATAACCATTAAAATTATGTCACATCAGTAATTAAAATAAAAATTAAAAACACCTCATAAATGATGAAATTGTGGTACATTTTAATTGATGTGTTATTTTAATATGTTATCAAATAATGTTACTAAACTATTTTTCTATCCATTATATGTAAAATATTACTCAGCCTCTATACCAACACTCAAGTCATGGGACATGCGTGTATGCTTTGCGAAATCAACTAAGAAAAGTGCACAAACATGTATATCCATGCTTAGGGCCTTAGGCAATGACTTGAATGAGCAGAAGCAACTAGTTTGATGTTTCTTACAAGTATGTTATGGTAGTCTCCTGTCTGTGGTTGGGGTGGACATGAGGAAGGGTGAGGAGACGGTCGAATTCGAGTTAACGGGGTTTTCGCCCGCAATCTTGGCTATTAAGCTATTAACAAAAAAAAGAAAGAAAATTTAATAAATTGACAAGAATATCTCATTTTACTTATGAGATAGATTATTGCAATACCATACGAAAAAGCATATAAAAATTAAAGTGGTTCTAGTTCTAACTTTTGTTGAGAGGAAGTCTCTTCAGGCCAACTATTTTCAGGGTGTCCTTAATTTGGTGAGCTCCCTCGGTTTTTGATGGAATCTCTCTTCTCTTCTTACAAACTCCATTTGGTGTTGGCATTGATATCTCTAAAAAAAAATATTGCAGTTAAAACAACTAAGAACCTTCATTTTCTCTTGTCTTTTTTGGGCGGGGAGAGGGAGGGCCTGAAATTTTCTGCAAAAATTGATGGTGAAAAGTGAAAACTTAAGTAAAGTTTTCTCTTTCATTTTTATGTTTAACCCCTACAGTTCAGATATCCATTTATAACGCCTCAACATCTCAAGCTATTTAGTAAAGCACTCTGAAATGTGAAATTTCAAAGTACCTCTTAAGAGGTATTGTTCTATTTAGAGTTCTATCATTTTTATGAGAAAAAAGTCCTCTTGAGGAATGAGTCGTGTTTATAACCACACACTTATTTTTATTACATTAATTTGGGGCTAAACTATGACTCTATATATAGCTTCTTAGTGTGGATATGAGAGTGATACTCTTATTGTGATAAGACATTTGGGCAAGAAAAATGACCTTTTGTTCAACTTTTATAGACGTCACTAATAATGATGTATGAAATTTTAGCATGTCTCTAAGGGGGATTGACTCTGTTTAAGATTTTGCTATTTTTATGAGAAAATGACTTTTTTTAAAGAAGAGTAAAAAATTTTACTTTATAAGTCCACACTTATTTTCAATACATCTAATTATTATCATCATCATCATAAAAATTTTGTCAGCTACAGGAATTTTATTTTGTAAAAAAAAAAAATTATCAAATATTATATTCATATTTAAACCTAAAAACTAATACCTCTCCTAATATGGGACCAAATTATGCATCTAAACACTCCATATTTAATGTGCTCGTTGCATGCTTGAAAGAAGCAGCCTCTGATAGGTGCTTGTCAGCTAAATATGTAATTGCGAGAGCTTAAGAAATAAATATTTGGAATAAAAAGAGCAATCCATAAATGTAAATTTCTTATAGGGGTTGAAGGTAAAATCCGTACTTGCAAATATTCTTGAGAAAATGTAAAAGAGAGCATAAACCCCTCCTTCCGTCATACCACCGCCGAGCAATTCCTTCCACTGCGCAGACCGTTGCCCCTGTTTCCCCCGCCGCAGAGTGGTGGTCGACCCGCTGCTCTTTGAGATCCGGCCAGATCGAGGTGGCGGCCTGCGGCGGGTCACGCGGTAGGCTGACCTTCGTTGCTTCTTGTTGTTTTGTCTTCGGAAGAGTTTTTTTTTTTCTGGATTTGCTGCTTGATTACCTTCTCAGCTCCTCTTGTCCTATTTTGAATGATTCCCTCATGTCTTCTTTATATTGATGTACAAAGAGGCAGTCTTGCTGGGGCCGGAGTGGGCAACGATGAACAAGATTTTGGATTTTGGAAGGAGGGCCTTGTTCGTAATCAGGGTCATATCTGGATACGAAGAGAGAAGGATTAGAGCTCACAGATTGGAGCTCCAGAAGCAGATCGAGCAGGCATGGTCTCCTCCTCCCCCTTGTTGTATTGTTTGTTCCTCTCCCATGTCGGACTGAACATTGCAATTGCTCTCCCATATCGAAGAAAACTGCATTGTTTCTTGATGTACCATCTTAACTTATCGTACAGAAAGCGTAATGCTTCTGGAAGCCAGTAACAAGGAAGGAGCCAGATGAATTTATTCTTAACTAGACTAAAATTTTCAAAGTAGTCTGTAAGAGATGACTTATTAAGTATTGAGTTAATCCAGAGTTAGTAAATGCCCACTGATGTCTCACTTTTTACATTACTGAGCCTTCTAGATTTGTGGGTCATTAACTGGAAAGATTTCCATTCTAGGCTGCATGCTTTTAGATGGGGCATTAACGGAAAGATGTGAAGGGCGCTTATCCTATTAGAAGTGTGCTTTATAGGTAAATGAGGAGGGAACTAGACTATCTGTAAACTGAAGGTATGGCAAGATGCAAGTAGATACAGCTACAAAGGCATCTTCTACATGCTCGAGTTATGTGTGTTATATTGCAAAGTGGTGAGCCTTTTGAATCATAGCAAAATGGGCCAACATTAAGCAAGCACAGATATCATTGTTGGAAGATGGCTCATGGAAAAGATGATATTCTGAGCTTCTTCTTTACATTAAGCTCAATGAACTAAGCATATGTGCATATCCACTCAACTTGTCCGCTTAAACCAAAGACTTCCATTCTGATATCTAAGTCTAGCTGGTCGGAAACCTAAGATAGCAAAATTCCTTGTCACGTATGTAGCAACCTGCACGGACTCTAGGCAGTTAGCTTCTATAGTACAAAAAACCATACTTCTTATTTCATCCACCTGATATACGAGACCAGTTTGCAAAGTCAATATTGCAAGGTTAAACCTAGGAATACCGCATTCAGTTGCATCAACACTTCCTTTTAAATGAGATGGTCATTATTCATTGCTGTTGAGCGTTGATATACTTTTTTGCGTTATTTTTCTGAGTCGTACACATGCTTTTCGTGTCCTAGGAAACTTTTTTTCAAAAAGTACCTGAATAGGACAATAAGTACTTTTCTGACATCTCCCTGTTTTGACAATGATGAATCCAAGTTTTTCTTCTCGTTAGTTGGTCAGTAAAAATTTTGGCATCACAACTCAGAACATAGATCACACACAGATGTTTCATTGCAATATGATTTCTTTTGTTTCGACTTGTGAGCATTATTCTTTGACTGTTTAGGCACAAGCAAGGAAGCAAAGCTTGAGAAAGGTTCCAGAACAGGCCATTTTGGGTGAGGTTCGGCGCATGGTTGAGGAGATGCAAACAGTTTTACGTAAATTTGAAGAGACGGTATATGCCATTTCAAATTTCATGCATTCCTATAATCTGAGTCATACATGCATTATTCTAACAAGAAACCAGTTTATTTCATCTATATCACAGTTTTACCATTGGTACTTAATACTTATTGATCATCATCATTCCCTAATATGCTTATTGAAGTACTTGAGAAGGAATTGTTATGTGCAGCCATGGGTTGGGTATTACTGTCTTTTGATCTTTCAAAAAAAAAGTGTGGATGGAGAAATAGGTCACTTATACCAGCACTTGACCTGAATTTTTAAAACTGGGGATAAGATTTAAGATACATTAAAATGAGAACCCCATCTTCTACCGCCGCCCCCCCCCCCTCCCGCCTGATGTACAAACTGTGTTTGAGGTGAAGTCACCCCTATCCCTGACTTATTCCTAAGAATATTTGAGCTAGTGCCTACTATAACCTATGAAGATCTTCACATGATGTGTAATGGTTACTATATTGTGGTGACCTGCTCTGATCAGATCAGACTGCCCCAGAACACAGGTTCTCTTACTAGCAGTTTGATTGGACTCTAACTAATAAAAGGTGAAGAAAAATCCACGTAGGGCTATTAGGGTATTGAAAGTTTCCATTCTGAAGTTTACTGTATAAGACTTGTGCTTGTGATAGCCACAGACCTGCCTGTCATCAGATCAGACCACTGCAGAACACAATGATATCGAATTTCTCAACACCAACCACTATCCTGACAATCTATCATTTCCCCCTCCATTGTAGAACACAATAATATTGAATTTCTCGACACCAACCACTGTCCTGTAAATCTATCATTTCCCCCTCCATTGCCCCTCCTTATCTTGCATCTTGCCATCAACATACCTGGCATCCAACTATCACAAACCTACTGTGTCCTGTTCACCATTGCAAAGGTTGCTCCCACAGCCCATCAGGGAGGCCAGGATTTGCCTTTCTGCTACAGACCTGCATACAAGAAATGTACTGTCTAGAGAAGGTCACCCCAGCATCTGCTGATATTTTTAAGCTTGCACATGCTTGCTCCTTGGGGTTCTCCCTCTGCTGTGGTGTCTGTTTCATGAATGAGAAACCATTACCACTTTGAAGATGCAACTGTCTCCTTGTCTTCAGTTTTTCCCCAATCAATTAGACCCTCAGCCATGAGAACCACAATCCCTATTTTCTTCACATGCTTGGATTTCTACATTCTGACTTGCACTACAACCCATGGTTAACCCATCCATCATGTTGTAACTTCTTCAATGTGGACATTGGAAATGTAGATGGTTTCCCAATCACTGGAGGATCTCTTGACTTGGCCAAGTCCTTGGTGCCCCACAGCTGAAAGAGGAAGAACAGTCCATGGACAGGTGGCTTGAATATAATTTCCTTTACTTGATCAGACTAGATTTGGATAGGAATTTGTGGATGGTTGATTCACGTCAAATTAAGTTTTCTGGGACTGGAATTCATCATGTATTCACACATCAATATATTATTTTCATCACTTTTCTGCATCATGCTGTGATCTCTGGCCTCAAAGGTACATTGCAAACCCAACCTGTGTTGCCTTGTGGTTAAAAACTTAAAACAGACCCAACTTCAACAAACTGGTGGATTCCACCCAAGATTTTGATGATTCTAGTCCAAATTCGCATTACAGGTTAACCATTTCCCCTTTATATCTCTTGCTTCTCTGAACTGAATCCAAGTGTTTCTGATTCATTCTACCCACTATCAAATTGTTGCTTGCATTGGCGGGGAGTTTATGTTCCTCGAGTCTCTGTGGTGAAGATGCTGCTTTTTCCTATTAGCACATGCTTATAGCAATGTATGCCTACCTGCAGGAAGCAGCTATTGAGGAATACTTGAAACCTTTTGATAAAAATGCCGAGATCATTATGAATACGCAACTTGAGAAAGAAGAAAAGAGTGCAAAAGAGATGCTAAAAGCCATGCGTGACCAGGCAATTCTACAGAAGTTTGAGCAAGAGAGAATAACTACTCTTAGGAATGCAACTGTAAGCCAAGAACCAGCGGTGAATCCCACGGGTGAAGAACTGACATCCAATACCACAAGAGAGGAGGTTGACAATCTCACAAGTCCGAAACCGGAGTTGTCTGGCACACCCCAAGAGCAAACCAAGTGATCCCACACCGGCATACATTTAACAGAGTATTTGCATGTTTTATGTGCAAATCTGATTGAATAATGCAAGTGAATCACATAGTTCATTTTGTATCCATTTTCTTTGTTCTTTGAAGTGTAGCAGTGTACCAACTTAACCTGTGTAGACCTTCTGGGGACGTCTCTTTTTGTAACTTTATCATGTGTATCAATTGGAAAGAACTTATAGAGTGTCGAGATAGTTTTAAGATGCCAAGTTATTACTGAATGACATCTCAACCCAAGAAATAAGTGAGCCACCTTCAATTGTGAGGTGAAGTAACATATTTTGTGGTTTCACCTTGGTTAGTATTTCACTGCTGAAGCCTATGAAAGGAAAAGAACTTTGTGCCGATGGAAAGATTGCATGTTGTGTTTAAGATGCCAAGTTATTACTGAATGACATCTCAACCCAAGAAATAAGAGAGCCACCTTCAATTGTGAGGTGAAGTAGCATATTTTGTGGTTTCACCTTGGTTAGTATTTCACTGCTGAAGCTATGAAAGGAAAAGAACTTTGTGCCGATGGAAAGATTGCATGTTGTGTTTAAGATGCCAAGTTATTACTGAATGACATCTCATTCCAAGAAATAAGAGAGCCACCTTCAATTGTGAGGTGAGATAACATATTTTGTGGTTTCACCTTGGTTAGTATTTCACTGCTGAAGCCTATGAAAGGAAAAGAACTTTGTGCCGATGGAAAGATTGCATGTTGTGTTTAAGATGCCAAGTTATTACTGAATGACATCTCAACCCAATAAATAAGAGAGCCACCTTTTTTTTTTTTGTAACGAGGAAACCCCACCCCGTGTGGCTTTGTGGGTTCAGAGATTGGTGTTCGTGAACTCTAAGGTCAGGACTTGGTAGCTCCTACTTTCCTTGTACCATATTGCCTTTACTTCACTTGATCGGAAAAATCTCAGATCTACACATCTCGAGGATTACATGTAAATCAGGTAAGCTCTTCCCCCCAAGAATCGAACTCGGGACCTCCTGTTTTTAAATAAGAGTTCTAATCGATCGACCCAACCGGGATCCTCTAGAGAGCCACCTTCAATTGTGAGGTGAAGTAACATATTTTGTGGTTTCACCTTGGTTAGTATTCACTGCTGAAGCCTATGAAAGGAAAAGGACTTGTGTGCCGATGGAAAGATTGCATGTTGTGCTTAGGCATGTGTTGGAAGGTAGTCCTTGGTATTCCTTAGTATTCATTCAACTTTGCAAGCGAAGCACAAGTGCATGGAATGAAGAGTTGTCTTGTCTGTCCATGCCAGCGGACAAACCAAGCAAGGCGCAAGTGCAGCACAAGCATGGGCAGCAGAACAGCTTAGAATATGCGGCAACCTAATGTGGTGCACATGGGAGCCAGAAATTTTATGTCCTTCACCATAAGTAACAACTTATCAAACATTCGGGATTATGTGAGCTAGAGGTGGATACTTGTAATAGCTGGATAGATATCATGGATAGGGACTTATCTTTTTTTTTTAATGGGTAATAAGAATTAACCTTTACAAAGAAGTTAAAACAAAGTTTGACAACTCGAATAGAGAAAATCCATAGATTAGTCCCTTGTTTAAGATGAATCTCCCAATTATATATGAGGTTAGCCATCCTATACAAAGCTATCTTATTCGATAATCGGACTTTACACTTTAATATAAGTGGCTTAGGTGATGTAGATCTTTTAAATTAGACAAAATGTCTGGGAAATAGTACCTTCCCGGACGGATCAAGATAGTAATTATCAACATTCCTAGTCAAAAACAAATTAAGAACATTCTTTTATGTCCTCATTAGCTATAGAGATAGTAATCAAGGCATTGCGGGACTCTAGAATTATCTCTGAGGGATTTAATTATGTTACTTACTGAGCATAACAAATATTTTTCTATGATTATAACGGAGACAAATCAGATGCCATTAGAACGTAAGCTTGGGTTGACAAAGAACACCGCTTGGGAGTTTGCAACCAGCTGGTTGCAACTTAAGCCCTCATTTGAGGTGGGCACAACCCTAGGATTGTGCCCACCTCCAATGACCTCAGCTCCTCCAATGGGGGGAGCTGAGTTTGTTGCCAACTGGATTAGGCCAACAACCAACAAGAGCTGACGCGTCACTCTCCTCAGTCGTACACTTTCCAACCTGGCATTAACCATCTGCCGTTAAAACTTAAATGCTTTTTTTTAAATAGAAAAACGCAACCCATGTGACTCCCGCCCTCTGCTGGGCCCATCAGCGCCATCTGGCCCAGAAAGCCAACCTGTCAACCCCGGCCCAGCCACCGACGGGGCCCACTGCTACCACTATAAAAACTGCTCTCCCGCCCTTTCCTCCCCAGACCTTGTTTGCAAAACCTTAATCTCTCTCTCTCTCTCTCTCCCTCTCCCCTCCCCCTCCGCGATGGCAGCAGCGGCCGTGGCGCTCTACCTGGCGGCGGTCCTCGTCGCCCTCTCCGTCACTGTAGTGGCGTCCGCTGCCGAGGCCCCCGCCCCAAGCCCCGCCTCAGGGGCCGGCTCCCTCTCCCCGCCGCTGGCGGCCGTCGCACTCCTCGTCTCCGCCGCCACGCTCCTTCTCGGATCTCTCCGCCAGTGATCGCCGGGATCTACTCGGCCTGGTGCCTCTCTCGGATGGGATCTGCGGATTTCTGGGGTCTGTCCTGGTGTGTACATCTTCTGATAGTAGGATCATGGCATTCCTTCCATCTCATTCTTTTGGAAAGTGATCTGCTCTCCGGAGGGGGTCGGGGTGTTGTTGGCGTTAGGTTGTGGGGAGATCTGGGGGTTTAGCGTTTCGGGTGTGCACGAGGTGTATGTGCGGTGCTTTGAGGAAACGAAGAGGGTGGATCGGGTTTGAACTCCACGGATTTGTATGAATTCTTGATATAGCTGTCAAATATCGCATAGTAATATACATTTGGGGACTTCGTATTCCACATTTTTTTCCCTCGTCTGCATCCTTCGGACGAATTTACACCACACGCCGTCTTTACACCGCCGCGCTACGTTCTCCGTCGTCTCATAATCGAGATCTTGCTTGGCTGCCGTCGCAGTTCTCCATCGTCTAATAAATTACGTGTGGGATCAAATTGATAACTTTTTAAATTAGGGGTCTGATTTGATTGTTGAGAAAATTTTGTTTTGTGAAACTACTTAGATCGATTAAGTGCGTTACTGCGATTACCGCTGCTGGATGCCTTCCAGAAACCACTCCTGCAGCCCTGCTCGATATTTTCCTTACGGAAAGCAGAAACTTACCTTGTTATGATCCATTGCAAGCCATGCGAAAGGACTGATCCAGAGGGACCGTTGTGTACAGGGATCTTATGTACGACGGTTAATAAAAAAACTTGTTTTTTTTTCAATTTTTTTTTTTGTAGAATTCAAGTTGTTAATATTCTTTCTTCTTAATTTCATATGTCGGGCACATATATAATACATGATAAGTATCATTAAATATTAAAATAAAAATAATATAAGAGGCATACGTCATTTCAAATATTCAAAATGTTTATAATGTAATAAAAGACAATTTATATGTACAAGTCTAGAACAATTCAATCTTCTCGTGAATCGTTCAACTCAAAATTAGATAAAAATAAGTCTGAGTGTTGTGATTCATGGATCTGGAATTCGATGTACATGTGGGTGAGTAATAGTGAACGTGGATTTGTGAATAATATTCTGATTATATGAACAAATGAAGTTGCATGAATTGTAACAGTTGGAGTGTTGAACTCTGTTGGGCGTATCGCTATGTTAACATGTTATTTAAGACGATGGTTGATATCCTCCGGTGGAACATATTTAAGAAAATAGTTAAGACAAATTGAATTGACACATACAGCATAGAGAATGTATCTTATTATTTCATCATATTTAATTACTCATATTTTGGGAGGTTTAATTGTCTAAGTGGTGATAGAGTTTCAATTGATACTGTTTATTGAGAGATACATAGTGTTAAAATCAAGTGAATATTAAGAGTCTGAGGTACTTATTGAAGTTATGTGATCTGTTAGTAAGATGACGATTTAATAGAATATTTGTTGATGATTCGTCAAATCTCACAAAAGTTGCACACTTTATTTTCTGTATAACCCTTGATGTTGAATATCATATAGAACGATAGATGTGCCGTCAACCTTGAGTGGGTAAGTGAATCGTCAACTCTAAATGGGTAAGTGGGAGCTTGTTGGACGTATGCCTCGCGGGGCCTACCTCCGCAGCCTCTGCGAGTGGCATTGGGCCCACCTCTGTTAGACATATGTCCATTGGGCCCACCTCCGCACCCTCTGCCGGTGGCATTGGGCCCACCTCTGTTGGGCATATGTACATTGGGCCCACCTCCGCACCCTCGCGAATTAATCGTTTTGCAACCCCACAAGAGTTCACCACCTAGGGAAAAGTTATAAGACCTCTGCAACTCCAGGCTCACTCCAAACACCAACAAAATGGCATTCTTGTTCATTAATATGCAGGGAAAAAGCAGCCCCTGCAGCTACATAAACTTCAAACTTTTCCAAATTAAGAGCATCAGGAAACTTCGAAGGCTATCAAATCTGGAAGCTTTTGGACCCCTTTGGAAAAGAGTTAGGATAGAATTAACCAGGGTTAACTCAGAGTTAGGTCTAAAAGTGATTTGAAAAATCATAAATTTTAACCCCAGTCAAAATAGATTAAATTACATCTAAACTGGGTTAATCCAAATAACCCTAATCCACCTCTAGAGGAGGAGTAGAGTTAACCCATTTTAACTCTTTTTTATTACCCTTTCGTCCTTACTTTTCATACCCTATTAACACATTTTGTTCCTCCTTCATTGTACCGATCATCCACCTTTTTTTCCCTCCTTACACATTTATACGATGATAGCACAAGATATAAAAATAATAATGTTGAATAATAATATATGATAATCTCAATATATTACAACAATTTATTTATAATATATTTTATATAATATTAATATGTATCTAGATAGCATAAGGAAGATAGTAACATATAGTACAATAAAAATGTAATAAAAAAAGTAATAGAGGGTATAAGATAAGGGTATTAATTATATTATATATGATAATTTCAATATATTCCTACAATTTATTTATAATATATTTTATATAATCTTAATATGTATCTAGATAGCATAAGGAATATAGTAGCACATAGTACAATAAAAAATAAAAAAAGTAATAGAGGATATAGGATAAGAGTTTTAAGAAAAACAATACAAAAAGTAGATGAGTTAGTCACTTTGACCTTTCAAATCACTAAGACAAAAAGTAGGTTAACCTACTTTAACCCATAAAGTTAACTCTTACATTACCAAATCAAACTGTATTTTAACCCGATCTAAAATTATGCTTGGGGTTGAGTTGTGTAGAGGCTATTTCTAGCCTCCTATGTCCATGGGCCCATCAAAACCCAGCAAGGCAAAGCGGCAATGGCCCTCGCGCCACGTGTCCTCGACTTCAGCCAACCGGCTGCCAAACACACTTCAGCTACCAAACCCCCAAGGGTCCCAGCGGCAGTTTTCGAACACCGCGCAAGGCTACTCGAACATGATGTATCCTTATTGAGCAGATCAGGTGGCTCCTGCTCAAGCCCGCAATCGCCAAAGCACCCGAGCACCGGGCACCGCGCAGTCTCCGCACCCGACGACCTCCAGGTCTCCAAGGGTGATCTCCGGATACCCCCCAGCCTGTTTGGTCTAACTCACCGAGCAGACCCTGTTTGAAGCACGATGCGGCCTCGTCTGCACAAGCTATGCCTCCGGGCACCAGGCACTGAACAGTCGGTCCAGCTGCCGAGCAGGCTGTCGGTCCAGTACCTTCGGACCAGGAGAGCAGAGAAGCTCCTCACCACCTAGCAGCGTTACTACGGCAGCACTGCACGAGCCCCACGTTCAGAGAGCAATAACTGCAGAGCCCCTCAACGGGCGCCTCAACGCATAACTCACCGCCAAGGGCGCCAACCGGCGCATCCTTTCCGGCGTCATGAAGGGACTTTCTGTCCCCTCTCTCAAGACCTTCGCCTATAAACAGGCTCAGGTAACCTCCATACAGAGGTACGTGGTTTCACAGACTCACACCTCGTCCTCGAGCGACACACACCACTGAACTTCCTTCCTCAAGCCTCTCAAGTCTCCTACTGACTTAGGCATCAGAGGGTTCTCCCTGATTCTTCAACCGGCCCCCCCTGATCCCATTATGGTCTTGCAGGCTTCCGTCCGCACCAACGTTCATCTTCCCTATCTTCTTCAGTGGAGGCCCGTTTGACTCTGGCCCAAACAGGAAAACACCACCACAGTTTGGCGCCGTCTGTGGAACGACAACAGCCATGGCTCGCGGACGTTCCTCTCACCAGAACTTCAGAAGTAGAACGACGAAGTCTCGACAGCCGCGCGCTGACTCACGTGACAGAGTCCCCCCTGTCGACGCCGCCGTCGCCCCCACGGTGCACCCGACGACGATCCTGCTGCTGCAGTACCTGCGACCGCCCTGGAGATAGCAAAGCTCCAGCGGCAGATGCAACATCTGACAGGAATCTATCAGGGCCTCCATGCCCAGTTGGCCAGACAGCCTGCCCTGACGGTTCCCCCGCCACCGGAGCAACTGGCGGAGTCGTCTCACCGACGGTCTCGTGCCTCTCCAGCGCCGCAGAAGCAGCATGCAAAATCCACCCCTTCGCACGCCGAACACCAGTGCGACAGGCCAACTCACCCCGTCGTGTCGCGCCGGTTCAGGTCCCCGCACGTTTCGATGCCGATTCCAACGCCCACACGTCCAGGCGCGAAGGCCCAACTTCTGCCAACCAGGAATTGGTCAGACGCCTCCGCCGCGTAGCTGACCTTGAGCGCCGCATGGACACGATGATTCGAAAGGCAGAAGGCAGACTCTTGGGGGACGACGACCTGGACTTCCGCTCCCCGTTCACCGCAGAGATCCTGGAGGCCTGGGTCTCCCCAAAACTGCCTCTACCTTCCATCGCGCCCTACGATGGCACCACTAACCCAGCGGATCACCTCCATGGGTTCGAGTCGCACATGGTGTTCCACGGAGCATCAGACGCGGCCAAATGCCGGTCTTTCCCGACCACTCTGAAGGAGACTGCGCGAGCATGGTTTGAAGCCCCCCGCAGGCTCCATCTCTTCCTTCCACCAGTTGAAAAGGTCCTTCCGGGACGACTTCCTGGGCGGAAGGTCTCAGCCGCGCCACAAGGCATATCTTCTATCTGTTCGGCAGAAGAAGAGCGAAGCACTCTGGCCTACGTCAAGCGGTTCCAGACTGAAGCGTTTCGCATCCCGTGCCTCGACGTCCCTTTAGCCACCAGTGCCCTCATCCGAGGCATTCGCGACGACTTCCTTCAAAGGACGCTCGGGGTGCAGCAGCCATCGACCCTCGCCGAGCTCCTCTCCACTGCCCAGTGCCACGTTGCGTGCGAGGAGAGCTTAGCTGCCGGCCGAGCCGACCAGGCAAATTCGCCCCGAAATGGGAAGGACCTTATAAGGTCATTCGGGTTCTCGCAAGAGGTTTCTACAAGCTGTCTACCCTTGGCGGCAAAACCGTACCGAGAATCTGCCATGTAAGGGCTTATTATTTATAAAAACCTCTCTGTTCGGTGTCCTACTTCTCTTTTTCCATTCTATCGGTTTATGTAAAGGACGAACGGTTTCACCCCTGGTAAAGAGCTCTTCAGCTCGGAGGACCAGCGCGGTACCCGTCCTAAGACAGAGGTGTTTGGTACAACCTCGGGTCGCCGAGCTCTTCAGCTCGCAAAACCTGCGCGGTACCTACGAGCCTCTAGACACCGACGAATTCCGATTCGATCAGAATGCGACTAAGAAAGAGATAGAAAAAGGACGACACAAGTAAAGATCTCAGGTCCGACGTCCTCGGCATCGTGTGGCATGCGCCCAGTCCGAAAGCTCGCAAGGCGGACCCCGTCCGGGCAAGGGTCCCGCGTCCTCCGACGACGCCTCATCACAATCGAACGGTTTCACCCCTGGCAAAGAGCTCTTCAGCTCGGAGGACCAGCGCGGTACCCGTCCTAAGACAGAGGTGTTTGGTACAACCCCGGGTCGCCGAGCTCTTCAGCTCGCAAAACCTGCGCGGTACCTACGAGCCTCTAGACACCGACGAATCCCGATTCGAATAGAATGCGACTAAGAAAGAGCTCCAGATCCATCTGGAATCCATGCCCCGAGCCTCTGCCTCATGAAGCACCACAACGGTAGCCTTCTTCTCGGCTTTGGCTACGGCAACCTTCAGCTCGGAGGCCTTCAAGGCAACACAAGCTCAGTCTCGCAGTGTCGGCCCTGCTCCTCTCGCCTCACCGACGACATCATCGTCCGAGCACACCTCCATGCACTACAGGAGTACGCCCAGTCATGCAATCCGCTTCGGACTCCGCGTCCACTTCAGCCGCCCCGGCGGTCCGTTCGGCAAAGGACGCAACCTCACCTGCCACCAGTTCGGCAGCCACGCTCTCCAAAGCGGCCTCTAGATCTCCGACCTCGCTTATAGGCGCTCCCCAGAGGACGTCGCCTCATCGCGATCGGACGGTTCCTCCGCCGCAGACACAAAGTCCCTCATCCGACGACTCGGACAGACATTCCCCCTCTCAAGTGCTCACGATCACGTCCGAGCAGACTTGAGAGGGTGGGGAGCAAGTGTAGAGGCTATTTCTAGCCTCCTATGCCCATGGGCCCATCAAGACCCAGCAAGACAAAGCGGCAATGGGCCTCGCGCCACGTGTCCTCGGCTTCAGCCAACCGGCTGCCGAACACACTTCAGCTACCAAACCCCCAAGGGTCAGTTTCCGAACACCGCGCAAGGCTGCTCGAACATGATGTATCCTTACCGAGCAGATCAGGTGGCTCCTGCTCAAGCCCGCAATCGCCAAAGCACCGAGCACCGGACACCGCACAGTCTCCGCACCCGACGACCTCCAGGTCTCCAAGGGTGATCTCCGGATACCCCCCAACCTGTTCGGTCTAACTCACCGAGCAGACCCTGTTCGAAGCACGATGCGGCCTCGTTGCACAAGCTATGCCTCTGGGCACCAGGCACTGAACAGCCGGTCCAGCTGCCGAGCAGGCTATCGGTCCAGTACCTCCCGACCAGGGAGAGCAGAGAAGCTCCTCACCACCTAGCAGCGGTTACTACGGCAGCACCGCACGAGCCCCACATTCAAGAGAGCAATAACTGCAGATCCCCTCAACGGACGCCTCAACGCATAACTCCCCGCCAAGGGCGCCAACCGGCGCGTCCTTTCCAACGTCATGAAGGGACGTTCCGTCCCCCTCTCTCAAGACCCTCGCCTATAAACAGGCTCAGGTAACCTCCATGTAGAGGTACGTGGTCTCACAGACTCACACTCGTCCTCGAGTGACACACACCACTGAACCTTCCTTCCTCAAGCCTCTCAAGTCTCCTACTGACTTAGACATCGGAGGGTTCTCCCTGGTTCTTCAACCGGACCCCCCTGATCCCGTTTGGTCTTGCAGACTTCCGTCCGCACCAACGTTCGTCTTCCCCATCTTCTTCAGTGGAGGCCCGTTGGCTCCGGCCCAAACAGGAAAACACTACCACAAGTTGGGTTAACCCCAACCCTTTCCAAACAGGTCCTTAAACTGTTCCACCTCCTAATGAACAGCCAGCCTGAATAGCAAATTGCAATCAACTAACAACTCTTTGTGAATGCAAGAAGGATACATACAAGCAATGTGTGTGTGTGTGTGAGAGAGAGAGCACAAACACAATGCGAGTCCACAACGCCCTAGCTCCTTCGGATGCCTAGAGCAAAGCTAGTTCCTGAAGAAGCCAACCACATAATTCATCCCAAAAATCCGCCTCCTTATGCGACAGAGCTTGAGCAGCACTAGGTATTGTAATGACACAAAGTCACAATTCATCATGAGCCACTGCCTTTGCATCAATGTCGGCATGAGCATTGGTGAGGTATCGTCCGGCGAGAGCTGCGTGCAGAGCTGCACCATATGCAAGTACTTCCTCATTGATCTTGAAATAGGGGGAGTGCCCAGTGATGGGTTGGCCCTGAGACCCATTTCTCATCCCCACAGAGTAGAAATATGCAGCAGGAACTGCTCCACGGTAGAAGGCAAAGTCCTCTGCCCCCATCACTGGCTTCTTGTCTCTGACACTGCCTGGTCCCAACATCTCACCTGCGATCTTAACAAAGTATTCATGAAGGCTTTCACTGTTTACGGTCACCGGGAAGAAAGGGTATCGTTCAGTGAGGAAGTCCACAGTTGCACTGCATCTCTGCACAGCTGCTTGCGCTATGATGACCTGCCATTGGAGCAGGAGCAATGAGCATAGTAGTAAGCATCATACTCCCCAACTGTGAAGGCAATTTGAAGCTTCTAAGTTCAAAAAGCAACAAAGGGTACCTCCTCGATTCTCCGTTTGAGTTGCTCAAAGCTTTCTTCGGAGAAAGCACGGAATGTGCCACCGATGGTGACCGAATCTGGGACAACATTGTATGCCTCGCCTCCTTGGAATTTGGATACTGTTATCACCTGCATGGAGATGTAGAGTTTATTTGGATGTCAGAGAAATGTTTACTTTTTATCCAAGACGGGTAGGTTTATTATCTATCCTAGATATCATTAGGTTACGTGCGTGGGTCTCATCATTTTTCCTTTTTTTATACAGACTCATATTCCCAATGTAAAAAGTTATTTGTCTTTTTTAGTTGGCTATTTACCACCCTTAATATTAAGAGTGACAAATAGCCAACTAAAGAGAACAAATAGTTTTTTTCTTTGTTGAAGTTATTGTCACCTTTAACTTGTTATTTGCCACGCTTACCATAATATCATGTTAAAGGTGACCAATAACTTTATGGAGAATGATGCATGAGCATTTAAGGAGCATTTAATGCTCTTGCTGGATACGACTCATGTGCCATTGCACAGATCAATAACCCATTAGATGGGTACCCATCTAGATGTGCAACTAGTATTTCTCTTGAATGTAAAAATTGTAAAACGTGGTGTGGAGTATTGTTTGTAACACAATCTGAATGAACAGATACAACAAAGTCCTTTCTCACCAAACAATCTGGAGTGGCAAACAGATGCATATATTCATGCATTTCTTCTTCAGGGGTTCCCCACACCAAAGAACAGCATCCACCCTCTGCATTTATATGTATATATGTGCACCCGCATATGTGTATGTAGTGTCTACATGGCTACATGATTAGTACGTGAAGTAGCTGATGAAAACTTTAGCAATCAGGTCAATTGTTAAACCATTAAATACCATTTCCATGACTAACCCAAATCTAAATTCGGGGAGAACGACTTCCTACCCGGCTGGCCGGGTGAAAAACTCACCCAACCGCACCAGGATTGGCTGGGCATGGGGCTCGTGCCTGCCAAGCAGCCGTGGCAGGCGTGGGCTCCATGCGCCAGCCAATCCCGGCGTCCGCCGGGTATTAATAATTTTCAAAATTCGGGATCAGCCAGCCTGTGTTGGTGTAGAGTTAGTGAATCCCAGTTGGATGGTTCATTGAAATAATAAGTTGCACAAGCAGGAAAGGAAAGCATTAGATTAAGCATTAAAAGACAATATATTTCCTTGCATTTAACGGCATGTTTGAATACAACTTATGAAAACCACGAATGGGTTTATCATAAACATGTTTTTTGTAACATATTTTATGTTGGCTCATGTTTGGAGTTTTTCTTAAACACAAGTAAATTTATATCAAGCTCTATTTACAAAAAAAAGTCTTCACCATAAACCAACTCAGAGTAGGTTAATGAAAACGTGTTTATAGAGGAATCTTGAGTTTATGATAACCTCATTTGTAATTATCCAAACTAAGATTACAGTATAAAACTAGTTTAAGATAAACCTAAACGTGTTTATGATGTGCATCTAAACAGCCCCTAAATGAGGTGGGAACCGGTTTGCTAACACATTTTTTTTGACACCAAACTTGACACAAACCAATAAAAATGTGCCCACATCATCACTTGTCAGAAGCAATACAATAAACACTTCATAAAGATGAAGTGGTTGCAGTATGTTTTGATAGGTGGGAAAAAAGTTGCGTAAAAAAAAAGTATGTTAAGCTATTATCCAAATGAGTTCTAGACAAATATGGGGAGAAAGAAAGAGAGAACATTACTTGTGGATCCAGTGGATCTGCTTCTCGAGAAACAAGATGTTGCAAGCTGACAATCACTTTGGATGCGGCCAAAATCGGATCTGTTGTGTGCTGAGGAATTGCGGCGTGACCGGCTTCCCCATGGATTGTGGCCTCAAAGAAACCATTGCTGGCCATAATGGGGCCAGGCCTTGAGGCCACCATCCCAACAGGAAGATTCCCATCTACATGAAAACCAAAGATGGCCTCGACATTGTTCAGAGCTCCATCCATGATCATCTTCTTTGCTCCACCACCTCCTTCCTCTGCTGGTTGGAAGACAAGGACAACAGTTCCCTGAGGAAAAGGAAAGGAGAGCTTTCACGTTATTTGGACTACGAAATTACCATTTCATTTCAGTTAAGAGAGTACATAAGGAGAACAGCAACTGGTGGAGGGGAGGTGAAAAGAAAGCCCAAACTTGAAAAGTACACCCAAGATTCAAAAAAATGACCAGTGGTCCTAACAATCAACCTCAAGTTACACAAAGGAATCAGAGGATGTATAGTGCAGCAACAAATTGATCTCGGTCTCTCCATGGTACTCATGGTTGTGGTTTTAATGCTTTGCATTCCTTCCTTTTTGTGGTTGGCCTTATGGTTGTTCTTCTTGTAGCCCTTGATGTTGTGTGGACTATTCTCATGTAATCTTTTGTATTTGACTTCATCTAATGGATGGAGCTTTTAGCTCCCCCATCCCCCCCCCCCCCCCCAACCAAACACAAAAAAAAGGAAAACGACCAAACAAGCGTGCCAGAGAAGAGAGGGTAGAGGGAAGCCCAAAGGAGCTGGATCTTGGTCTCTATTGAATGAAGCTCGATGCCTTCTCCTCTACGAACAAAAATCTATCTTGGAGATGGCAACACACTGAAGGCAAAATATGGCTACCAATAGGAGGTAACAAGACAAGAGGGGAACTTGGAAGAGCATGTTGTCAAATGAACTTGTGAAGGAGCGCCATACAACAAGTTCACGGTTACCAACCCTGCAAGGAACCCACAATCTTTCCCAAACCAAATGAAATCATCCAAGACAGCAGCCTTGGATCTCAGAGAAAATTCCAACAAGATGGTACAAAATGGTAAGAAGGGAAAGAGGGCAAAGATGAGGGGTACAAGCATCTGTTGGGGAAAGAAGGTGGAGAGGAGAAAAGATTGTTAGCAACCAACACACAAGAGGAGAAAGTTGCGAAGAGAAATGGAGACACAGGCACCAAACAACAAACATATAGAGGTCGAACAAGATTCCACCGACGTTGGAGCGAATGAAAAGGTGGGAACAAACTGCATATAGAGAACAAAAGTTCTTAGAGAAAATGCCTCCCATCTGAGACAGGATTCCTCCCAAGGGCTGCCGATAGGCTCCCCCTCCCAAACGAAGCCGAAGGGGAAGCAACCCAAAGGAGAGTTTTCATGCCATCTTCAAAAGCATTATGGATCAATATGGCATATTATAGGCATAGCTGTCTTTGTTGAAGCAGCATACAGGTATGATGTTATGATTCTTGGACACATGATGCACCATATAGAGGGGAAAAAACCAAGCAAGAAGGTTATGCATATAAAGAAACAATGCATTACGGATGCAGATGGCAACGGCAAAGGTGATGTTAGATTAAGGGCTCCTTCATCCTACACGAGTTATGCATTAAACCCACAACAGATCTAGCTATTCTCAGAAAGACTGCTCAAGGTCTAATAGACCTAACCCAATTAATGTTGGTTGATGAGAGAGGGGAAGCAGAAAACCTGCAAATGCTCGCGATGTTCTTGAAGAATCCTTGCGGCCCCAAGCAGCATTGCTACATGAGCATCATGCCCGCAAGCGTGCATCTTTCCTGGGACTTTGCTTTTGTGTTCCCACTCCACGCTCTCCTGCAACATTTGTCACAGTCTTCATGTGAAGCTGGACTAATCAACAACAAATTGAGGAAAAAAGTGGAACAACTTTCACAAATATTCCAGAAACTGAATAGGGTCGTAAGAAAAGAAGAAAAAGAGAGCTTCTTTAGCAAAATCCGCCTTTTCTGCTTCTATGGGTGGTCTCTCCCACTAAAACATGAACGAACGATCCCGGGCCTCCCGGCCGGTTCGAACCTGTATTGCGAGGGCGTCCATGTCTGCCCGCAGCGCGACGAAGGGAGGGCTACCGGTGCCCACAAACCCGACCACGCCGGTGACGGCGAAGGGGTGCTTGTAGGGGATGCCTATGGCGTCGAGCTCCGCCCTGATGAGCTTGCTGGTCTCGAACTCCTCGTAGCCCAGCTCGGGGTTTTCGTGTATTCTCCGCCTCACCGCCACCATCCACTGGAAGAGCTCCTCCTCCTTCGCCCGCTCCAGGAGCCTCGCGCCGGCCAGCCCGGCGGGGGCGGCGCCCGCGGGCTCGTAAAGGTGGAGGAGGATGAGGGCTAGGAGGAGGACCCAACCGCCGGAGGCCATGTTGCCGCCGGGTTCTCTCCTCCTCCTCTCTCGCCGTCGGCTGTGTGACGCTGGCAGTGACAAACTGACAACGTCAGGAAAATCTACTGATATGCTCGAAATGTTTATAAATAACGTTTTACCCTTCTCTTTATCCGATATGTATGTCTACCCCTGAGATGCTTAAGCCTAAACACCTCTAAATTCTTATAGCGGTGATCAAGGTAACACGAGTTGTGACAAGTGATAAGTGTTATATCACTTTGAAAACCTAGAAAAACTCTACTCTAGATAAAAAGGTTCAACGAGGATAAAACGAAGTTGGTGGAATTATTGTACTAGGCTAAATTGGACTTTGTCTGTACGGTCGGTTCAATAAATTTAAAATTTTATTATAAAAAATAATATTTATAACCAATCACCTCATAATTAAAAACTACACGTAGCGGCAAATCCTAGAATAAAAGGGAGATAACCAATAATATCTAGAGTATGGATAAAATTTATACACTGTACTAAGGTGCATAAGGTGGAATATAGTTTCTCTCAAAGTTCGCCGTACCGATCGGATCGACCGTACCGTATTCTCCATGGTACGGTACGTATCGAACAGTACCGTACCGTTGAGATACGGTAAAAAATTGACATGTTGTGTTGAAACTCATTCTGTACCTTGTAAACCTATTCAAATAATGTCCATTTGTGGTGAAATTTTAACTATAAACTAATGTAATAGTTTTACAAATTATGGTGATTTTAGTTTAATTTTTAAAATTTATTTTATATTGGGTGAAAAATCACCCGGAAAATAGTTGCATCGGCTTAATATCGAAATCTGTACGTCAACAATTCGGATATTTACATTTCTGATATCACCATATTTTTTAAAAATTATGGTGTTCTCAAAATTTATTTTCGTTACAGTTTTTTCATGTCGCCTTGTCGGAGCGCGCACTTCTGAATATGGTATTGGACTATCATTTATTAATATTAATTAATCCTAAATATTAATAAAATTACTATAATTTGTATCATCTCTTAATTAGTTTATGTTTAAAATTTTATCTCAATTAGACACTAACTAGACTACTTAAGTGCAGACAGAGTTTGTCGCGGTATGACGAACTCTCTGTGCGCGTATTTCAACGGGACGATATTTGGCTTCGAAAATAAAGTCAAATATGAAGTCATCATAATTACTAAAAAAATATACTGATTATAAAAATATAAATATCATGAGTTATTGATGCATAGATGTAGAGATTAGGTCGACCTAATGATTTTTGGGATAGTTTTTACTTTACAAAAAATTAATTAAAAAATTAAACTAAAATTATTACAATTTGTATCACATATTAATTAGCTTGTGTTTGAAATTTCATCTCAATTAGACACCATTAGATCTCTTAAATGTTGAGATTAAGTCGATTTACTAATTTTTGAGATAATTTTTACTTGATAAAAAAATAATTAAAAAATTAAACTAAAATTATGATAATTTGTATCATCTCTTAATTAACTTATGTTTAAATTTTTATCTTAATTGAACATCATTTACATCATTTTAATATACCTAATATAAAAAATTATGAAAAAAGAACCATGGTTTCTCTACTATTTTCAAGGTGATCACATAGTATCGTATTATCATGGTACTTCATCCACTACATAGTGTCCACACTGACTATTCTTAGATTTATCTTTATTTTTATTATTGTCAAAATCACATAAATAAAGAAAATAAAAGTAGAGTTGCCAAAGCAAAAATAGGGATTACCGAAGGGCCCTTATATCCTGCAATTAAAAATATCAATTTCATGCCTCCAAAATCTAGGGGTATGTCCTACATTTAAAAATAATAATTATATACCTCGGAATCTTGTCTTTAGACTTTAGAGCAGAGAACTCTATAAAATTTTGGGTGGGTATTGCGGTAAATTCGATAAATATAGGATACAGAAGTTACACAACAAGATTTTAGTGGAATAAAGGCTAATTGACCCCATCAATTTTGGGCAAAGTTGGATGTATCGCCATTACCTAATGTTAACCTTATGTTGGTATGATGTGATATATAGTATGGTATATCATATTGTATTGATAGTTCCAAAAGTTTATAGTTAAATCTTTTTAAAAAATAAAAAATAATATTGTTGATGCTTATTATGCCTAGCTATATAAAAATCGATAAATTTATAGTAAGATAAGATCCCACCTCGATGCACTATAGTTTTGACTAGGGATCAAATGTACCTACCAAGTGTTCCCTCTAGTAAGATGAGATTTTGAATATTATTAAAAAGAGAAGAATTTAGTACACTTGAGTTATATATTTTTCACTTATATTTCTCCCCTTTCATTGGCCAATAGAAAGAAGATATAATACACTCATCTAATAAGAGGGAAGAAGTATAAGTTAAAAATGCACAACTCAAATACATTAAATTATTCTCTATTTAAAATATTTGTCTGTTAGCGTTCATGAGATTGGCTAGATGAAAGAAGAAAAAAGACTGTAAAAATTTAATTAATATTAGGTCTATCTTTTTACTTAATGTTGGCTAATGTATACGGTAATATGTAAAGAAATTGGTATGCAGTAAATAAGCCTTTTGGCGGGTAAAATATAGAACAAATATTATTGGTAGAATATAGGGTTGCAAAAGGAATTAAAAAAATAGATATTTTGACTTGATTTTGGTAAAAAAATATTTGTCAGAATTGAAAAATAATATTAATAAATTATCAACTCAATATGAGTTATTCGGATATATCATCGGAATCAAAATTAAAATTAAAAAATAATCAAATCAAAATAGATATCGATTATTTTGATAAATTATCTATAAATTTAAAAGACAAAATTATAATAAATAAGAAAATTTAATTAGAAATCTCTAACTTTAATGGAAGAGTCATTACTGTAACATGATTTAACATATACTGTAACTAGAGATAACATTTACTGTAATGAATTACAACTCTATTCGAAATTAAAAAATAAATTAAATATTTATTAGGAACTCTTAATTATTTTTTTCTTCTAATAAATATATTAATTTATCAAAAATTTAATTCTGATAATGTAATGAGAATCAGATCAAATTTAAAAATAATTCTTTTAATTATATCAAAATAAAAAAATTAATAATTATCAAAATGGATATCAGAAACTCATATTTCTAATAACGAATACGATCCCGGCCCTAAGATAATAGGGCTTTGTCCCTTTGGGAAGCAAAAGAGGGCCCACGGGCAATCGCAACGACCACTTTGGTTGGACGGAGGACCGCAGTGGGGTCACCTAAGTGGTCACCTGTCGCATCTCCCGCTCACCCCCTGCGATGTCGTCCCAAACGGCGCAGGTCGGGTCTTGGAAGATTCCACGGCGCAGTGGTTCTCGGGGTCGTGGAAGCTTCCTACTCGTCGGGTACAATGAGCCTGGCATTCTTCACGTGGAAAACGTGAGATACGAGCGCCAGCGGCGGCTCCGGTGTGTCCGCGTCGGCGTCGTTTTCGCGGTTCGAAGTCTCCTCCTCTTCTTCCACGCCGCCCCTGCTCCTCCCCATTCCCCTCCTCCGGAACAAAGTTCTTACGCTCTTCGCCGCGGAGCTCTCAGATCGGCGGCACGCAACTGGTTAGATCGCGAGAAGCAACAGGTGGGGAGCAAGGAGGCGGTGATCTATCGCCTCCCCCCACTGCGATTCTTCTACTTCTTCGTCTTCTCAGCAGCATGTGTCCTTTTGATCTTTTTCCGTTCCATAGTCGTCATCTTGCCTCGTGAATTTGCCCCCCAAATCTTCGCGGAATTCTGGCTTTCCCTAATTCTCTTGCCGCCACGGGCATCCGTTTGTTGGATTTTTGAGCGAGTCGCGGTTTAGATGATTCTCCGTTTGGGGATTCCGTGTTTGGGGTTTGTGTGGCGATTGCTTTGATTTGACCGGGGGGGATTTCTCTGCAGGAGGCGATTGATAGGGAGCGGAGGCTGTTCCTCTGGTCTGGAGCGATGAGTGAAGTGTTCGAGGGTTACGAGCGCCAGTACTGTGAGCTCTCGGCGTCGCTCTCCAGGAAGTGTTCGTCTGCCGGGCTGCTCGATGGAGGTAACGTGAAGAGATTGGATGGTACGGGGAAGAGTGGGAGTTACTCTTGGTTCCTGTGTGTTTGATGGATCTTGGAGGGGATTCATCTGATGCACATAGTCTTGTGCACATCAAGAGTGTTTGGTAAATTGGGGTTGCTGAGTGCCGCAATATGCCCCTTTTTGGAATCATGCCATCTAACTTGCCTCTGTGCTATTCGGCTTTGCAGAACAGAAGAAAGGAAAAATTTTCCGAAATCAAGTCGGGTTTGGAGGATGCGGAAAATTTGGTATCCAATTTTGATGCATTTTTCTCTTTATTCTATGGTCTTACTTCTTGTCCAGACCTAACTTTCCTTTGGGATGGCCTTCCCAGATCCGGAAAATGGACCTGGAGGCTCGTAGTCTGCAGCCGAGTGTGAAGGCCGTGCTCCTCGCAAAGTTGAGGGAGTACAAGTCTGATCTGAGTAATTTGAAAAGCGAAATAAAAAAGATCACGTCTGCCAACGCTGGCCAGCTCGCACGAGAGGAACTGCTGGAATCTGGAATGGCGGACACGCTGCTGGTATGTGAACATGCACTGACATCTATCTGGCATGATGAATGCCATTTGAAAAATTCCATCTTACATATTAAGTCTGAATTCATGTATTTTAGTTGGATTGTTTTGGACGAAAAAACTTTGGACCCTCAAGAGATGTTAATCCTTTTTAAGAATGATTGATTCAGTAAGAAGTTGTATGCCATTTGACGTGTTTTGAGTGATTGTGTCTGCTCCTAAAAGCTGTTGTAGGTTGATTAGTGCGTTAGATGCTGTGTTTCTACTATTAGTGCAGACATTTCAATTCAACTCTTTCATTACGTTTCCCTCTTTTAATGCTGCACGAGTGCCTACCTTATTTTTATGTAACCAAGTGCCTTTGTTGACCTGTTCTTCTTTGGGTTGGGTATCAGAAGGGGAAAAAAGTGATGCTAAATGGTTTCCTCTAGGAAACATGGGGAGCAGAATCCTAGTGAGTGGCTATTAGGTGGAAACAAGCACAACATGAGAGGAGGGGAGGGAGAAAATGTACGAAGATGGCAACATGGAAACTGTACGACAATGTCAGTAAGAGAAAGATGGGAAAATGTGTGGAGTGATAGAAGGAACCAGACAACAAAATACCCTGGTGTACACAAGAAGGGTAGGGAGAAAACTGGATAGATAACTAGATCGGATGCAGATGGGCAGAATGCTTGATTGACAGGTTTTTTTACTGTTGCACTGAGTGAAGTTCACACTCTTATATGCAAGGTTCGCCGCATCGGAGAATCGGGGTGAATCGAATTTTTCCTGATCTGCCACGTTTCGCTAGAATTAGACCGATTCGTATGGAAATCAGATGGAAAACGGTTCGATTTGATTCGATGGGAATCGAGCGAATTGAGTTTTCCCTGATTCGATTTGGTCGAATCGGACCGATTCGATCCGCCACGGCAAACCATACTTATATGAATATATGGATGTCAGTAATGGGCGGTGTCTCATCTTCTGTATGGACGCCTTCCCATCCCAGAACCTCAGTTCCACAAGAGAGAATGAACCACTAAAGCTAACCGCTGCACCAGTCCCATTTCCCAAATTGGTGACAGTATGCACACATGGAGTCGCCTTAAATCACCTTTGATCTTTGATGCAGATTCTCCTCCTTTGAATTGCCTTACAGTGATATGATGGTTCAGGTGTCTGCGGATCAAAAAGGAAGACTAGCAATGTCGACAGAACGACTTAACCAATCAAGTGAGAGAATCAAGGAGAGTAGAAAGACCATGTTGGAGACAGAAGAGCTTGGTGTGTCAATTCTTCAAGATCTGCATCAACAGCGACAATCTCTCTTGCATGCTCACAACACGGTATGTGTTCTGTTCTCGGTTCTTTCCGTTGCCATTATAATCTCAGAGAGATTGCACATTCTTTCTCCTTCTGCTGGATATTTGCTCTGGAATTCAGGAGCTATCGTACTTGTTTGCAGTCACGTTTGATCAGTTTCTGGTAGAAACTTGGCGGTGGTATTAGTTAGTGGAAGAACTTTTGATTATTTAAAGAGAAACTCTTGATGCCGTCGTCTGCCTCATACACTCTTATTAAATGTTTCACTCTCTTGTTTAAATGGTTCACCCTTGGTTATTCCTTGACAAAATATCTGTTGGAATAAACCTTTACTAAAAGAGTCCACAACTTTATCTTGCAGCTGCACGGGGTGGACGACAACATCAGCAAGAGTAAGAAAATTCTGACCACCATGTCCAGAAGGATGAGCAGAAACAAATGGATAGTGGGCTCTGTGATTGCTGTCCTCGTTCTCGCAATAGCTCTAATATTGTACTTTAAGCTTTCCCGTTAATCCGTGCGATGATGCTTGGTCTGCACGCCTTGAGCACTCGGCCCCTAAATGTCTCTAAATGTTGTAAGAGAAAGGTTTATTGCACTTGCATATTGTACTAAGTGCAATATGACTAGATAATAGTCCATGTGGCATCCCTCACATAAAGAGTGATAAAGTCACAATCTAATTATTGGATGCTACATAGATTTGTTACCTAGTCATATTGTACTTAAAGTGTAATATACAAATGCAATAAATCTTTCTCATGTTGTAAATATATATTCGAATATTTTCTACTTGTGATTGAATCACCATAAAAAAGGTTGTGACCTTGTCCAATGACAGACCACTTTGATCCTTTTTTTTTTTTTATAATGATACCGTTTATTGTTGAATGAGATATGGTGGAGAATAGAATCTATAAGATGGTTGATGTCATATGATAGAGAAACACTTGTCACACGAGAGACATATGCTCTGCATGAGCAGTGACACATTCTTCCCCCATTTTATCTAAGTGGGCACAATATACCATCCGCAGTTCCGCACATTGGTCGCGCTCCACATGCAAACATCTCTCCATGTGATAATATTTTAACTCGACATTACACCCAACTTACGAAAAGTGCAATAAATATATTTTTCATAACTTTTTATTAGGTGTGCACGACACGATAGTGCATTGATCAATAGAGATGTATGAGAAGTGATTTTACTGTAATTTTGTAAGTGTAATAAATCTCTCTTTTATTGGGAGTCTGGGGAAACGACATGCATAGGCTACTTGGAATTTAAAGATTCGACAGGACACAACACCCATTTGACGATTTAACTAGAACTCAGTTCATGACTGAAGCATCACCAACAACAGATACGTCTAGGGTTCAATATTGTGTCAAAAAAACTCTAGGGTTTAATAAATCCCAAAAATCTGAACAGACTTCTCTCCAGTTTTCTAACTGAAAATCTTTAAAACGTGATTTTATCTTTCATCATGACTTCATTATATACTGCAAAACTAGAGAAACACTTGCCACTTAGAGATGCCAAATAATTGTTAAAGGTGACAAATAAGTTGTACAAGAACTATCCGTTCAGATGGATTGACAACTATTTGTCATAAAACTATTCTAATGTACCCACAGTAAGCTCGTAGAACTACTCTGTATACTACGTTAGAATTATCCATCCGGTTAAAATCCTCATTGCAGATAGTACAACACACCTTTAGTTCCATCACCGCTCAATGTAGAAAAGATATCATCCCAGAAATTTAGATGAAGAAAGGAGAAAATTAGAGTAAGATAGAGACAGTGCATTAACATAGTTTCTAGGATTGCTTTGTTCAACTCAACCTTCTACAAGAGTCCAAACATCTTTAGAGCAGTCAGCAGGGGCAGAGTTAGCATGCCAAACCAAGACCAGCATCTTATGATAAGCTTCATGGGGTCTGTGTACCTTCTCATTTTGCTGTATCTTATGTGGCAACCAACCATGTTGTTAAATGAATGCAAACCCTATGGATGTTTTTACATGCACACAACAAGATATGACCATGGTGAATCATAGGATCTATGAAAAGCCTAACGCCTCTAACTATACTGAATTGTTCATGTTATGCTGATGAGGAGAAGTGACTAATAGCCAAAACCCAGTTGTGCGACCATTTGGTATTTTGTCGAAGACAAGTACACATTTCTCATTGCAAAGAGTGCAAACAAAGAAGTCAGTATCTAAGACAATGAAGCACAAACTCATCCTGGCAAGAAGTTTCAGAATAGTGTAATAATGCTCATTGAGAATAGTTCATTTGGTGGGGAAGGGGATAACCAAAATCAATGGCAGGAAGCTTATGCCAACCATCCAGAACTTTAGATGGACTGCACAAGCACAGGCAACAAGTTGGATGTTCTATCCAATATCAAGAAATCAAATGTCATCCATTCTTCAGAGAAAAAAAAATTCCACCATATCAACCAAGAAGTTTGTCACTAAACCTTATAAGTAGCACAAGCAATACACTGTCTGCATAGCAAATAAGATGGCACCATAATACACTTCAAAAAAGAAAGTTGAGACAAAAAAGAAAGTAATTCCTCAAGGAACACAGCCTGCCTACATAGACAAATGAGACCTACATCTTCCCTTACTTCTCTGACGAGTTGGGGCCCCTCTTCTTCCCGAATCCAACAACTGCAAAGGGCAGAGGAAAAGAAACAAATAGCTCAGTGTTTGGAATAAATCCTGTGCCCAAACGAATAGATTGGCAAGAGGGATCCGAAAGATATCTGTTTGTGCAAATGCAAAATGCCCCTTAACGTGAAAGGTAAGTTTTTGTCTCATGAAGGTTTAAATTTTTTTGCCTAAACAGATGATCTTGGCCAACATTAAGAGCTACCATTCAAAAGGGGATCATTTGCTTAAAGAATTAAATTTATGATCGAGACTAATGATGAAAGATAAGTTTGTGCAGTGAGGATGACTTCAGATTCAACAAGTACAGGTGCCTCCCAAGCAGGAGGTTATTAGTTTTGCTTCTAGTAAGTTAGTTTGTCATCAAAGCAAACATGATTCAGGATAAGATCACTTCTAATGAACAACAAGTATAGATGTGTGCTCAAAAAGTGGATTGTTTTTTTTTTTTACACGGAACAAACACGGAACAGGATAAACATGTCGGCGAAGGATCACTAAGATCACAAAAGAGGTTTTGTTGTCGAAAAGAGTGAGTTCCCATCAAACCCAACGCCGAACAGGGATAACAGCAGCATAAATATCGACCACCCTAATCAACTAGTGACAAGATCCGAACGTCTGCAAGGCAGATAAGCATATGAACAGCGTATGAACAGAAAAGAAGGGAACAACGGAGAGGGGAACACACCTGCGGTGACGAACCGGCGGTTGTACTGCATGCGCTTGTAGGCCCTGCCCCTGGGCTTCTTCTTCTTGTCCTGCTTCGCCACCTTGGGCGTCTGCCCTCGCACCTTCCCGGCACGGGCCAGGGATCCGTGCACCTTCCCTGCGCAGGCGTGAGAACACGGAAGTAGTGAGAAAAGCCCCCAAAGAGAAGAAACCCAAGATCAGTAACAAAGAACCCCACTTAGATAAAGAGCAGAAGACGGAGATGGGGAGGGAGACGAGCTCACCCATGGCGGATTTGGCTTCTAGGGTTTCACCGAGGAGGGGGGTCGCGCCAGCGAGCGGCGATGCCAAATAGAGAGGCGAAGAGTCGTGCCGGGGGTGTTATATATAAATCTAGAGCAAACCCTAACCCGGCTCGCACGTGCCGCATCCCAAGCACGTGAGGTGGGGGTCTGTTAAGGTGTTTTTTGGACCAAAAGGTAATGTGAGGGTTATTTCTCTTCTCCAGAAATACTTGTTATTAAGAATTTTGATTATAAATTTCACGTGAATTATTTATCAATCAATTTATTGGTTAGAGAAGGGAAATATAAAATAATCTGATAAAATTCTTAAGTAATAGAATTATTTGACAAATAATCTACATGGGACTTATCACGAGACTTGATTTGTAACACATATTTTTCTTCTCTTATTCTAAAATTTTGAAATGATTAAAGGAAAAACCAATTAGAAATGTGAAAAAAATATTTTAACTTTAAACCCATTAATCATTACTAGGTCTCTCATGGTTCAAATCACATAAAAACTCAACAATAATTCTAAACATATTTAAAAGTAAAACTTAAAATTAAGAAATGTTGTAGTACCACACTTTTTTTGGTCGCCATATATTAGTGTGACGAGAAGATCAAACTTAAGTGACTATTTTTCTCGCTATTTGATATTAAATTAGAAAATAATTAGAAGTGGGACAAAAATATAACATCAAAACATTTACCATCATGTGCTAAGTCTTGAGTATAGTCAAAGACAATTATTTAAAAAAAAGACTTGATGACATCCACTTTGCTTTATCAAAGGTAGAGATTGATTATTCACATTAAGTTTAGAAGTTCAAAATTGTAAGACATTCTCAAGGCCTTATTTATAATAGAAAAATCTCAAAAGAGTTTGGTTATTTAAATAACCCATAAATAAACTCTTTATTCGGAATAAACCTTTTATACTCTATCTGAGATTATCAAAGAAATAAAATAATAATAAAAACTTTAATTTCTTCGAGATGAGACCCCCCCTTATCTTTGTCGCATGCTTTTGAGAAGTCCAGTATTGCAAATTCCTGTGGTCTGTGAGCTCCCAGGAAGGACTCCTCTCCTTTTCTGAGTTCAAATTTTTCTGCACAAACAACTAGCAGGAGCTTTAAGAAGAAGGATTCCAAGGTTTCTTAAACCAGTATTTGTGAAACCTGAAGAAAATCCAAATAGAGGTGGCACAACAACATCCTGCCACTGATTTATTACTCTGGCTCCTTCACAGCTCACAAAAATATTTCACATCTGTAAGCAAGAAATGCATGCACAAAAGATAGTTGTGTTCTTGGCGAAGACAAGAAAGATCCCACTTTTTGAGGACCCCCCTCATTTCCCTCCTGGCTGAGCACTCTGGCAACACTGAATATTGGAAACAATGATGAACACATGAACACAATATGTTTCAAGCAAAATTATTTCTACAATGAGAAGTTATCATGTACCACTCTGTCTCAGCTGTTCACATATATTCTCAATAGTGTTCCTACATATCATTTACTCTATTCTGGTGTTCCTGTGCAGTTGGGTAGCTTGGATGCTGGTGTTCCTGCTGGCTGCTGCTGCAACCTCTTTCTGCTCTGGATTCCTCAACCGAGTACTTCCAACTTCACAGCTATGTTCATCATCCGGCTCATCGTTGCGATTTCCGCAGTGCGGATATATACAATTCTGAGGATGAACAGACACATGGATGGCAGTGAGCCCGCATCTGGCCACCAAGTTCAGCATGCTTACCGGGCTACCTACTCAGGGATCATCAGATTCCTCCTCCAATCTCATATGTATCTCCGGAGAAGATCATACCCCAGAAGAGGAATGAGTCTCTGCTGCAACTGATGGACAGCTGAAGAATGCCCAAAAAAAAAATGTAAAGACAGATGCTTCATAACTCCACCAGGGAAAATAGAATATTCACATGAAAGTAGAATAGAATAAGATCACAAAGGCAAAACCTGGTATATACTACATCAAACACCAAGTGAGTAAGAGCCTCAGATCAGGTATCCAAAACAAGTAAACAACCACAATCCAATCCCAATCTGGAATCTCAAAGTGAGGACCCTTTTTTAGAGCTGTACCTGAACATGGGTAGAGCTACACAGTATCCTGTCGTTGCCTTTCCTTCTGTATGGACTGGAAAATTCTTGCTGCTGACTCTGTTGCAGTCCTTCGATTGTGAGGAACAACCTTGATCACACGGGGTTGCTGATCCCTACAATGAGACTGCCGACGCTCAGCAGCAAAAGCCATGGGGAAAAGTGGTTGTGCACGTCCACCCTCTTGTGTCCTCTTGCTGGGACTGCTTGCTGTGCTTCCTTGTAAATCACTGTCCCCGGTCATCTGAACCCTCCTGGCACGCTCTGAAAATGATTCGTTCTTTGGGTTTGACATGTTATATGAGCTACGGGAATGCTGTTCTTTCTTACCATTAGCCCACGGCCCAGCCAATGAACTCACCTGTTCGACTGCTGTGCCGGACGCAAGGGGATTCACAACTGGAAGGCCAATTGGAGATGGGAAGAAGTTTGGGGCAACAGCAGGAGTACCAGGAATGACACCCACACTTTGATGCTTGTGAGAGGCGGGAACGCCATAGGCTGGGCTCATGAAATCTCCTGCACTAGGGAGTACACTTGGAGCACCACAGCCACCATATACAGGAGCCATGAGAGCCCCAGGCGGAGGGCAAGGACCAGTAAATGGCTTATATACGAGTCCTTCAGTTGGGGACATGACAGGAATCAACCACTGATTGCCAGGCAGGTGAAAAGGCCATGGTTTGTTGTCAGAAACTGCGGCGGAAGATAGGTTTCCAGAGCAAAACCCATTTCTTTGAAGCTGGCCAGCAGGCTCTTTACTGTTATCTTCATGATGGAGGGAGGGATTGTCCGCCATGTTCTCTTTAGGGAATTCACTGCTCTTGTCCACATCGACAGACTCTTCCTTCTCTTTGTCAATGTGTTGCTGAGGTTTCACTAAGGAATTGACATGCAAATCCTTCACAGGAGCCTTAGGAGATGACCCATGCAAGTAAAAGCTTTCATCAAAAAGTAAATGTGGCGATTCAGCAATCAGTTTCTGAACCTGTTTGAGAAAAACTAATACAATTAGCCTGCTATCGTATTTCTCCACTCCCACTGTTGACTAAATTATGGATTCCAACTACATAACTTGAGGGAGAACAGCTTACTTTTATCAACCTATGTAGTTCAAATACTTGTAATGCAAAGACCCTCTGTTGACTGCAAACAATCACAAGAAATTGAGACATAATAATATTATATTTACTGTAGATGCTAAAAGAACAAATTTGAAACCACCAATGACGGTGACAAGCATATTAACAACTTGAAAGAAAAATCAAAGGAATTTGTATAATTTGGGTGAGATGTTCCGATCTGCTTCTCAATCCCATCTATTTTTCATGTCTATAGAAACCAACTACCAGGGAAGCAAGTGCTATATCGTGTAGGACAAGAAACATTATCAGCATAAAAGGTGAGTCATGATATGAAGATCTCAGTGGAGGAAATCACTTTCCCCTTCTGAATTTGAACAATGAATCCCGACAGAGAGCCCCCAGACACAATTAAGGTACATCTTTTCTCTTAACAGATCCCATTACTAGAGACTAACCTTCTAAGCACAGTCCTTTGACATAATGACTCCATAACAGATTTTGACTGCAAGCATGAAGTTACGCTTCCGATAATATGGGGTACCGACATTCATGATTACCCAGGATCCATTAATGTGACACTGTATCAGTGAAAATGCAAGACATTGAACACATGAAAATTCCTTGGTTTCACCGTGCTTGCCAATGCAGCAATAAGGCATCCTGAGATCAACCTGGACCAGGGAAGAGTGAAGAAGATGGAAGAAGGCAGATTTGACACACATGATTATAAATGTAGTGAATTGTAAGGTGCAAATGTGGCATACAATTGTATTGCACACCAGAGTTGACCAGAGATTCTCTCCACAAGGCTGCTTTAGGAATGATTAGAAAAAAAAATTGCACAAGGATTTAAAGTAACATATGAATTTGGGAAAGAGAAAGTGAAGTTGAGAATGAAAAATTATCCAATAATAATGCATGACAGTTTTGTCTCTACACTTGTCAAGTATAAAATTTGTTTTCAGATGAGAAATCAAAGTGAAAAAAAAAAACATTTATTGGGGAAAGAATCTCCAAATCTTTATGCATTCTAAAAGATGTTTGGATGTCATGTTAGCTATCTGAATCTAATCCAAAGGTACTTAGCAGGTCCACATACAATAAACCGATACTTCTGTTTATGGGTTCATCATGCTGGTTGGCCACACAAAGTATCCACATGTTAACAGCCATTGCATCTCATGCAGAATTCTAAATTGGGCATTAGACATTGATATTGCTTCTGCTTATATCCTTCGCCATCATAAAAAACATGGATGGCCTTGCTAATTGTTCTATTAAATCACTTTCTTCTAAGAATTATGCAACAGTTTTGGACTAGTAAAACCACCACATCTTCTGACATTGGTGAAATGGAAAATTGAAAAGAATAGGCAAGGAGAGTAAATGACTTATTTCCAACCAAAACTTGCCTTCTTTAAGAAAGCATTTGACGAGGAAGTGAAGTTAATTAAACTAGACCCATTAGAACAGAAGAAAATAAGTGAAGCCCCAGAACAAATCAATTACAAGGAAAATAGGATATCCAAGTCAGTATCACATGTAAACAAGTGTCTACACACTCAATAAGGCAGAGAAGGGGTCTAACTAAAATACTTACTTGACAATAACTCTCCTCGCTTTCCAAAAGTGCTTTGGACCTATTACACCAACAACATCATCAGGGGATATGCCTACACCAGACAAAGAGTCCACCATCGATGTCTCAGAGCCATCATCATTTCTATCAGCATCCCCCGATGAATGATCCTTAGCAGCATCTCCTGATGAAGCTACTTTATAAGCATTTCCTGGTGAACCATTCCCATGAGTGCCTTCACCTACAGCAGCAACCTTATCATCACAAAGTGAATTACCATTCTCAGTCACAAAGGAACCTCTATGATTATTTCCAACTGGCACTTGGGAATAGGATCCACTTCTCCCATTTGACATGTCTTGTTTTCCCACGGATCCACTTCTCCGATTTGACATGTCTTGCTTTCCCACGAGTTTGGCATCATTTAACTGTCTTGGACCCCCAGAAGTATCACTATGTTCTCGACGAACATTTGCAGTTCCACAATAGGAAGATTCAAGTTCATTTGATTCACCACATAGACATTGTTGATTTGATGATGACTTGGAAAGCTTTGATGGCTCGGTAGACTTTTCTCTGCTTGCCAGATGTGGCATGTTTGCTGTACTTTTAATCTGCTTATCAGCTTCTTTAGCTTGTCCTTCACCACTGCGTCTTTCGTGCTTTTGGGACATAAAAATGCTAGTACTCCGTTGTTCCAAAGATTTGCCATCAGAATTTTGGGCACTGGTTGGAGATTTTAAAACAATTTTTCCATTTTTCTGCAGGGTACCTGTATGAAAATGAGTTCTTATTTCTCTGTTCATCAGACTTTTTCCAGGGTGCTGTGCGGTTTCAGGCTGAGCAAGCGTAGGAACTCTAAAATCATCATTGCCTCCTAACTTCTTAGAAGATTCCTTTGCACTGGAGATGCCATGTGGTCGCAATGAACTGCATTCAGCACCTGAATGTTCATTACCTGCTGCGTGCACCATACTCTGGGACACAGGCTTTTGGGACTTTTTCTCAAGCTCTGTTCTCATGGTATTAGGATTCAATCCTGCCGAATGACTGTGAGCTCTCTCGGTTGCATGAGCGGCCATATGCGGAGGTACGTAGAATGGAGAAAAGACACTCCTCTCCTGCCCACAAACCTATATCCAAATATACTTGTGACTTTAGATGGCAACAATAGCATAGAAAACATACAAGAATATCATCTTGCTTAAACATATACATATTTTATTTGCAAAACAAAAAACAAACAACTGCAATTGTGCATAAATAAATAACCCATTTGCTTTAACATTTCAACTACAGACTGTAGATAACAAGGCTACAATGAATCTTAACTTTTTACTTCCATCCCTTTTTCTGTTACTATTGACAATTATATACTCGTTAAAGTAGAAACAAGGATACTTCGAAGTTCATGTACATACAAGTAAATAGAGTGGCAACCCACACAACAGAAACAGCGATGAACTGCAAGAATCGTGGGCATCTATAAAAAGATAAATAGTGTGCAAAGGTGGATACTTTAGGGAGCCTCCGTTACATATCCTAAAAAATGAACATCTTATACAAGAACGTATATAGATCATATAATTCAAATAGCTGTTACATAGGAGACTCTAAACACCCATAAATGGGCAGAGAAAACCGCAACTAATGACTCTTATGTCAGAAACAGCTCTCGAACAGCCTAAACCCATATAAAAAGTACTAGCCCATAAGGTCCGGTCATTTGCAACTGCGATGGATCATCGATCAGGCTAGATTAAAACAAGGATCAAAAGTACGCAGCTTCCTTCACGAAAGACCTCGTCCGCTCCGAGATTCCCAATCCAGAAAAACATAAGAAACTACAAAATATAAATAGATGCTCAGCATCTGCATAACATCATGTTCTTCCCTTTCCTTATCATTTATATCCCCTTCCTCTCCTCTACTCCATGGTTCAAGGTTCATGACGTTGCGCAACGGACGTTTCTCCCCTTTCTGGTCGCAGATAGTTAACTTCAAGACGTTTGTAGCAAACAGATCATGCTTTGGATGTAGAAAAAGTACATATAAAAATGTCACCTTCAGATACCAACACTGAGGGTCTAAACCTAATGGAAAAAGGGTACTAACCTGGTTTAAGGACGCCGAGGGCACCAAGCCACCGGCATGGTGCGGTGGCAGCGGCAACGAGGGCGCCCCACCGGAGCCGAACCTCTGAGAAGGGATGCTGAGCTGCTCGTAGAGCGCCATCTTGTTCCTAGGCGGCGCCCGGGGCCCCCCTTTGTCGGCATCATTGACATGAAGCCTCGGGAACAGCGGCCCCATGACCTTATCGTCATCTCTCCCCCTCTTCATCTCCTCCTCCGCGCTTCCTCCAAGCTCACCACAGAACCCCCTCACCAGGATAACCCGCCGCCCAGTATAGACGGAGGACACAGCCACCAATCCTCAATTGAACGACAACAGACGGCAGCATAGATCTCCCGCCGAAGACAACCCCAACCTCGAAGCAGACAACAAAACAAGGAGTGGCAGTGGATTCCAGAAACCCAATTCGAAGAGAAAACCCAACAATCCGGACGCCGCCTCAAACACCCAGATGCCAAAATCCCGTCTTTCCCGTGGCGGTGGTGCCAAAAACCACGCTTCGAGCACGAAACCGGTGGCGGGGAAGCACCGTGACCCAGGAAATCGAAAGGCGACGCCTTGATCGGCGACGAGGGGAGGGGAAAATGGAACAGCGGCGGCGGGAATAGGAACAGGAGGAGGGAGGCCGTGGAGTTGAAATATCTGGGCGAGGATAGGGGGCCAGAGAGAAGCCCCCCGAAAGATAGATTCGCTATAGGTGCAGAAGGGAACCGCCTCTGCAGCCACCACACATCTATGTTAGAGAGAGATAGAGAGAGAGAGAAAAGATCCTCCTCATCTGCTGTGTGGGGAAAAAGTGCAGCTGATGGGGAACGGAGAGGGTGGGGCCCGCGGTGCCGACTCCTGCGCTGGGATGAGCAAGCACGTAGGCACCAAGAAGGGACTTTTTCTAAGCTTCGCTTTTCTGCACTTTTCCTGGTTTTTAAGCATGGGTGACGAGGCGTATGAACAGTAAAAACCGGGTGGAACGGTTTTCTAACATTAATTTTTTTCTAAACCCCCTCCTCTTTTCTTTTGTGCAATAAAATCAGATATTTATTGTTAAATATGTAGCTATCTAGTGCTAACTTTGGAGTTGGAAAATATCAATGCCCATGAAAAATATCGATAATGATATGCATACGTCCAAGGGAAATTATTTTTTATCTGTAAAATCTTTTATAAGCAAATCTTATTTCCTTGTATATAATATATAATGTGTGAAGACAGCCTCATTAGTCAAAAAAAAAAAATTGTGTAGACAGCCCCAAAGGTTAGAGTTAACTTTAAAGATATGTTTAGTATTAAGATAGATGGAGGATAGAATGAAGATATTCTTAAAATTTTGAAGATATACTTAAAATTTTCTTAAAATTTTGAAGATATCGTCACATTATCCTCAATCTATTTTGATACCAAATATGAAAAAGAACAAGTTGTATATTCTTAAAATATTTACTTTTAGTGGTCTAATAACTATGTGTAGTATTTTTTTTGGCAGTTTTCAGGTAGATTTGATGACAGCGGAGATATTAAGTGTTGTTTTGTAAAGATTTCAAAGCTGTGAAAAGTGATCAGTGAGATAAAGTGATTAAAGGTGAACACGGGTCAATTCGACTCGGTCGATGATCGCAAGACGTGATCTCACAACCTTCGTATGGAGGTCTGCGCCCAAGGCGCCCAACCAACTATACTACAAGCGCTTCTGTATAAATATGTATATATATTCGGTTCATTTATTATCCAACCTAAAATCAGTGGCGGAGCCAATTGCCCCCCTTATTTTTTTGCCCCCTTGCTTGAATACCTATGATAAGTATTTTATTAATTGTCTCTCTCTTATTTTTTTGCATAAAGTTTTTCTTTATTAATTTTTTTTGCATAATTTCTTCTGATGGACATGTGAATTTTTTTTTTAACTTTTCCCCCTTATTTTTTTGCCCCCCTTGCGTTGAATACACATGAATAATTATTTTATTAATTGTCTCCCCCTTATTTTTTTGCATAAAATTTTTTCTTATTATTTTTTTTTGCATAAAATTTCTTCTGATGGGCATGTGAATTTTTTTTAACTTTATTAATTACCCCCCTTACGTTGAGTACCCATGAACAATTATCTTATTAATTGCCCCCCTTCCAAATATTTCTGGCTCCGCCACTACCTAAAATCGAATTGAATTGTAAGACTCATGAAACCGACCCGACCCGACCCGACCCAAACCGGTTGATTCATTTAGATTATCCAACCTAAAATCGAATTGAATTGTAAGACCCATGAAACCGACCCGACCCGACCCAAACCGGTTGATTTGATTCAATTTTTCTATTTGGACTATATACTGAACACCTTTAGAAATGATGGGAACCGAATGACCAAACTAGCCACTGAGATCTATGTTTGGTTGGAGAAAGTTTAAGATTTCTCATATATAATTGGCATTCTATGATCTTAGTCGAATGTGTTTAAGATGGGTTTTATTTTTTAGTCCTAGTTTGCTAGGTCAATTAAGTGTATCAAAATATGGCTCATCTTGCTGCACAAATATACGATAGAGATTTTTCGATCTCCGATATAATATGTATGAATAATAATATTTTTTATTTTTTAGAGATTTATTAGAGAGGGTTGGAGCATACCAATATAGTACAATACAGTTGCATATTATACTATATCAGCACAAATTTAACATGGTTAGATCACGCAGTACATGCAACCATGTATCAAACTACATATATAAATATGATAATCCAAATACCATATTATATGGAGATTAACATCCTTAAAGGATGGGGAGAGATTGGATGTATGGTGGTATTGATCAAAGTATGTATAAAACAACTTTGATAGATACATGCACTCGATGATTAATATCTAGCTTTATCTTGGTGGGGGAAATCAGAAATAGGGGTGTTCATGGTTTAGTTAATTTGGTTTATAGAAGATTTTTAAGAAATCAAATCAAATCAAATTCGGACTCAACCCAAATCAAATCAAATCAAATCGAAGTCTCTTGAAACCAAATCAAATCAAATCAAATTAAATTCAGTTTGGTTCGGTTTAACTTGAAAATAAATAGGCCTTTAGATTCTCTTAGTTTTAAGTAAGATTTTAATCACTTATTTTTCTAATAAATCACTATCAAATAATATTTGAAATGAAGTATTAAATATTGATGACCATATTAACCTCCATAATATGTATTTTTACTTAAATATATTGAAAAAAACTTGATAGATATATATATAAATTAAAATTTATTATTGTAATTCGATTTAATCGATTTGATTTGATTTTTAGAGTATAGAAACCGAACCAAACCAAATTTTCTTTTTCAGTTTGACTTAGAATCAAACCAAATTTTTTCATGTTCAAACCAAACCAAATCAAAACGAATTACTCAATTCGATTTGATTTTTCGATTTGAACCGAATAATGAATACCCCTAATCAGGAATGTTGTAGATGTCCGAGATGGACACAACTTTTTTTTTAATTAGTTTCATGGACCTAGATATATTGCGAACGGAAACAAATTTATATTTGGTGGACTTAATGGACTCTCATTGAAGACTTATTCCTATATTCCTTCGGTTTCCAAAAAAATGATCCTTCTATAAGTAAATATAAGAATGTTCTTAACTTCCAAGTAGCAAGAAAAAAATTTACCGACCATTACTATATTGAAGGCCTCCACCTTGGAACTTGGGTAGGTATGAATCCCATCATTAATGTCAGTTGTGTGTGGGGAAGAAGACATGGTTTTGGCAAATTGCAGGCACAGTCATGGATATCAAGTTTCCATTTCAGTGTAAGTAAGATTTTTTTTTAGTGTAGAAGAAGTGGTTAACGCAAAACTAGAATGGAGATATTTTTCATGATATTTAAGGTTTATTTGGTATTGAAATATATCGAGAATGAAATAAAAATATTTTTAAATTTTAAAAATATTTTTAATTATTCTTAGTCTATCATAATACCAAACATGACCATAAGAGATTATGACACAACAAAAGTTAAATACCCATGTATCTTTGATGATAAAGCCAACTTACATCTTATTGTTATTGTTTACAGGTTACAACCATGGAGTTGCCATTTTAGTGGAAGTGCGATCTCTTGAGTGCCAAAGATTTGAAGTTACTGCAAACTAGAATGAAGATGTTTTTTATGGTATCCAAGAGATTATCACAAAAGAAAAAATGATTCCCAACGTATCTTTGATAATAAAGTCCAACTTTCATCTTATTAGGATGCTTTCAAAGTTACAACTATGGACATTTATGAAGAAACTTCTTCTTTCCATCTTAGAATACCCCCACAAGTGAGGCAACATACTAGGGCAACATTTGATAACGCATGCCAAAAATATAAAATCAGAAAAAATTACTTTCGCACATCACGCCGCACGACAAGAGATTTCCCCCTCGTCATCTGTGCTTGTGCGGAGAACACGTCGTGATGTTTAAGAAATTAAAAAAAAAATATTCACATCGCCTGTTAGACACAAAAGAGCACATGCCTCGTCATTTGTGCCGATTTTGACAAAAAATAGCACTGGCCCTATTTCCGTAAAAATAGTGAGAGAAAAATTCTTCTCTTTGTCTCTATCCTCCTCCAAAAAATTACTCAGCGTGGAAGTCCATACACCTGTGAGAATACTTGGTTCCATTTTTGCTTTGTCAGAGATTTTATAGCCTCAAAATCGGTCCAAACTTGCTCACAAACGATGCCCAAGATTACTCATGGGCATCTTAGAACTCCCTCCATTAGAGTGCTTAGTAATAGTTAGCAAAATTTATGAGCTCTCACTTTTGCTCTCTTCTCTGTTCTTCCTTTTCTTTTTTGAAGGTTTCATGATGACACTTTATCCGACATTGTAAGTAGATGACAGTCATCAGCCACAAATATGTGAAGTCCAGAACTGATACTATCACAGTACTATGCCAAGAGGGAAAATTCTTGAGATTTCAAACATCCTATCTTGCTTCACCAAGAATTAATTTATGAGAACTTTTGTTCCTTAAAAAAAATGTATTTTGTAGAACTCTCATTTTCTATAAAAGTGAGAGAAGATTAATACTTATTGCACATCTAAGTACGCGTCAATCTTAGATTCTCTCAAGACATGACATGGTTACTATGCTTGCCATTGCTATATAGCTCAGTGTGTAATTTGCAGTGCACCCCCCTCAATAATTTAAAAAATTAACACTAAAACTTATTTAGATATTTTTTTGCAGAGTAAAAGCAGTTTTTTTCCCCTCTCACTTTGAGATGAGAATATTGTGTCTATACACAACTCAGCTATGAGAAATATTTTGTGCACGGGCGGACGTACAAATCATTTGCACGTCCGCCCACGCCAGGGCGTGCCTGTCACGACCGGCACGTCCCATGCGGTCGCGTCCGCGCGCGTCAACGGGCGCGCCCTAATGCGGCGGACGTGCACGCCCGCCGGTGCACATGGCATTTCTCCTCAACTATTGTCTAGAGGAGGAGAAGGAGGTGGAGGAGGAGAAATACGAAGAAGAAGATATGGTGTATGAGCCATTCACCACCACCACCACAAGCTGATAAAGGTTGCCCATGCTCAGGTATCTTCCATATCCAAAAAGCCCATCTTGTCTTCTAGAACAGTCATCATCAACACCTCTCTCCTCTTTGAAGGAGGGCATGTGAGAAATTTAAGTCACACACACTCTCTCTCTCTACTTTGAAAAGGACAAATGGCTTTTTGCAGGATGGGGGTTCTGGCTCCAATGGAACCACGTCTTCCCTTTTGCTTAGCTAAATCACAAAGAGTCAAAGACCCTTTTCATAACCTCAATAATTTAATCACAAATAAGTTACATGTGTTTATAAGATTTTAATTTTATAAATGAAATTATCAGGATTGATAATACTATTATATGTAAGAAGGTGAGATGGAGTTGTCGTGACTTATTAGTATTTATTGGTGATAAGTTCTGATAATTATTTATAATATCAAATCATTGTTTGAGTTAACAAATTTGATAACTAGCGAGTGTCTAAATTTATAAGTTATAAAAGAGCCCTAAGGTTCCATGCTCCCAAAGTTATATCGCTATCCGTTCAAATAGATATAATTGATACGTTCGAATGGCTAGTGAGTTGCGATGGAGCCGTGTGAAAAGCTTTTCAATTCGGGTAGGATAACCTTATGGCATCTCCGCTCTCATGTCTTCCGAGGCAAAACATTGTGACCTTAAAAAGCTGCTCCAAGGGTAACATTGAAATATAAAAATTTACCTTTACAAAATTCGACGTGTTCATGACAAGGTTTGTCGTACCGATCGGATCGATCGTATCGTATCGCATTTTTCGTGGCACGGTACGTATCGAATCGTACCGTACTGCTGAGATACGGTGAAAAATTGACATGTTGTGTTGAAACACATCATCTTCTTGTAAACCCATTCAAATAATGTCTATTTGTGTTGAAATTTTAGCTATAAGCTAATGTAATTGTTTTACAAATTATGGTGATTTTATTTAATTTTTAGAATTATTTTATACTAGGTGAAAATTCGCCGAAAAATAGTTGCATCGGCTTAATATCGAAATCCGTACGTCAACAATTCTGGATATTTACATTTCTGATATCATCACATTTTTCTAAAAATTATGGTGTTCTCAAAATTTATTTTCGTTACAATTTTTCTGTGTCACCCCGTCGGAGCGCGCACTTCTGAGTATGACATTGGGCTATCATTTATTAATGTTAATTAATCTCAAATATTAATAAAATTACTATAATTTGTGTCATCTCTTAATTAGTTTATGTTTAAAATTTTATCTCAATTAGACACTAATTAGACCACTTAAGTGCACACAGAGTTTGTCGCGGTACGACGAATTCTCTGTCCGCGTACTTCAACGGGACGACATTTAGTTTCGAAAATAAAGTCAAATATGAAGTCATCATAATTACTAGAAAAATATATTGATTATAAAAATATAAATATCATGAGTTATTGATGCATAGATGTTGAGATTAGGTTGACCTAATGATTTTTGGGACAGTTTTTACTTGACAAAAAATTAATTTAAAAAATTAAACTAAAATTATTACAATTTGTATCACATATTAATTAGCCTATGTTTAAAATTTTATCTCAATTAGACACTATTAGATCTCTTAGATGTTGAGATTAAGTCGATTTATTAATTTTTGGGATAATTTTTACTTGATAAAAAAATAGTTTAAAAAATTAAACTAAAATTACTATAATTTATATCATCTCTTAATTAACCTATGTTTAAATTTTCATCTTAATTGAACACCATTTACATCATTTTAATACACTTAATATGAAAAAGTTATGAAAAAAAAAAATTTAACCAAGCGGACCGAACGGAACCGGTCCGCTCCGTGGTGTGCCGCTGCGTACCGCAGCGGCGGTTTGCCGCGGTACGGCCAACCGTGGTTCATGATAGTTTTGCCTGGAAAAATATGAGGAGAAAAATTTATTACACTTATATATTACACTTTAAGTGTAATATAATTAGACAATAATTTATATGACATCTCTCATATGAAGAGTGATAAAATAACAATTTAATTATTAGATGTCACGTTTGACTAGTCATATTGCAAGTGTAATAAATATTTCTAAAAAATGAGAGTGTCTCAAAGCCATGACATTGTCCGACTTAACATAAAAGGATGGTGCTTGTCAACCCTCTCGACGGCGCTGATTTTACCGTGTCAGACACAAGACGCGGCACGCCGCAGTGCGAGCCCCGTCGTAGCCCCTACTCTATACCCCCTGAGACGGGAGTAACCCATCCCGGTAAGTAATCTTTTCACTCGGACGCCCGAACAAATAGCATTTCTCAAAAAAACTTTTTAGTCTTATTTAAGTGGTGAGGATCATGAAAGATGTCAATCAATAAAAGCAAAATATTTCTTAAAAATTATTGACAAGATCCAGACAACTGTCACATTCGCCAGCACGATTCTTTTATGTGGAAAGTGAAGGGTTGGGAGTGCCAACACGAATGCGACTACAAAAACAAGAACAAGGTATGAACGTTCTTTTTTCTTAATTATGTAATATTGTATTTTTACAATTAAAGAAAATTTCTTCACTTATGCCCATCAAGAGTTAACACTCTGAAAATTAACAGAATATTCTGTTAAATATGTAAAGTATAAAATTTCAGAGAGAGAGAATAATACTTAACCAAGTAATAAAGCTTAGTTGGATCGGATGGGATCAATCCAAAGGGCAATATGTGATGACACAAATGGGGGGTGGGAATGCTATATGTCCATGTAGATGCCATATATGATGGAACAGCTAACCTAGCTCAACTTTACTATCCAATAAGTATAATTTTTACATAGATATGCAAGATAATACAAAAATGTTTGAAAAGTATGCATGTAATCATTTCTAATGATTTCAGAAGGTTAAACAAGGATATGAATGTGGATGTGGAAATGCATCTTCAGGTAATTGCAGTTTTGTGGGAAGAAAAAGACTGAAACCTTGATATGCAAAATTCAGAGAAACAGAGCATTGAAAGAAGGAATTCATCAGGTGAGAGTGTTGAAAAGGAGGGGACATAACCACTATAGAGCAGCATCCACTGTTTCCATAACCTTGCTCTCAGAGATTGATTACAGCTCATAATGGTCCAATGCCAACTTGCTGGATAAGAGTGGCATCCATCAGAAAGACATCTTGAAACTATAAACCAATGATAGCATAATTTTTGGCACAACAGTAGAACTTTAAACGGAACTCGATATTATGATATTCCGACCCGATTCTAATAAAAATTATCGATTTCGAAATTGAAAAATGATACCGATAGTTTATCGGAATCGGTATCGGATATTCCGATAAACTATCAGAATAGAAATTGAAAAAAAAAATCAGAATCAGAAACGGTATATGTTATTCCGATAAATTATTTATAAACTCAAAAGACAAAATCATAGTTTTGATTCTGGTAATATTATCGGAATCAAAATTAATCATTTCGATTTTATCAGAATTAGAATTATATTTCGATTATCGAAATCAAAATCTATATTTTCGATTCTAAACTCGACCCAGTTGCAACCCCACACAGCAGGTTATTTTCCACCTTCATCTTATTTTCCCAACAGTTTGTGCACCTCCATCATTGTTATCTTCTTGATACCATCCATCCACACAACAAGCTAAGGTAGTAGAATACCCAGGATTTTCCAAACCTGCTACTAGCTATGATACAACATCCTCCTGTCCAAAGGTTAAGGTGCACTTTAGATTGCCCCAGACCATGGTGGCATGAGAAAGGGACCCAAATCAGATGATTATGTTACCATAGCTAAGATGGGTGGGTGGTCTGTGTTCAAAACACAGAATTCCATCAAGTGTCTTCATCAACCATACACTCCAATGCACCCCCCCCCCCCAACCAAAAAAAAAAAGAGAAGGCTTTCTGCACTTGTGAAAGTGCAGAAATGCCTAGTCATTTTGCACTTCTCCCCTCTCATTGGTGGAAAAGAGTAGAGAGGTCTATGTGGCAACTTCATTCCCACCAATGGGAGGGGAGAAGTGCAGGATGACTAGGTATTTCTGCACTTTCACAAGTGCATAAAGTCTTTCAAAAAAAAAAACCCATCAAACCAATTTAAGCAAATTAGAAATGCAGATCAAAAGATGTACCTTTATGAACATGAAGACCTTAAAAACTCAACAATTGCTACATACCCTGACCAAGGTTCGCCGTACCGGTGTACCGTGCCGACTCGGATTTCTCCTGGGTCAGAACGGTACACCATGTACCGCAACGGCACCTCCTCCGTCTCACCACCCCAGCCCCTTCTCTCCCTTCCATCGCCGCCCCCCCTCCGTCCAGCCCCCCTCACCTCTTCCCCCTGTCCGTCTCCTCCCCCTCTCTGTCCAGTGCCTCCCCCCCAAGAGGGAGGGTGTGACGGAACGCCTCGGCCAAGCCCGTTAAACCGATAACGTACTTGATCCGAGTCCGCCTCTCGCGAACGGGCTGAAGCCTCGCAAGGGATACCAAACCACAGTCCATGTAAACATAAAGGAACACACCACATTTTCATATATATTTCACAGTTTTACATAGCCAAATTTTCACAAAAACTATAAAGAAGTACAAGAGCCTGGGGCATACCCCGAGGTACAACTGAAGAAAGTAAACAACTATCTAAACTACACTGCTGAAGTACTACACAGCTGGAACTACACCGCTGGAGGTACTGACCCTGCACCGCTACGGCGCGGCCTGAGCTGGACGACGGTCGTGAGACGTCCTCTCGCTCTCACCTGTGGAGGTAGGGGTCAGCTCTCTAGTCTATCACTGGCTCAGTAGGGAACTCCCCCCAACACCGAGCAAACAAAACCACATGTACGAAAGCAGTAAACAATACCAGCAATTTATAGAACAGCATAACAGAATATTAAAGCTGTAAAAGTACTCACCGTCTGCCGACTACGTAAAGCAACTTTAATAATTAAACGGCAAAACCAGTACAGGTGTACAAGCTAAAGTAGAGACAGCCAACACGAGCCACGTGAACTGGTTCGCGACACCAGAAACTGACTCGGACAAACTAACACAGGTCTACCTCTCAGTCTCGCAGCCAGGACGAAAGGTCCAGCTGCCGCTCCACGTGAAAAAGTCAAGCAACTGTGGAGACCAACTAAAACACACCACCTGCAGACCACACGGTCGCAGGCCCATGCCTGACACCTCAGGAGACCCTGGCCGGGCTCTCTAGTGAGGCACTGGAAAAGGACTAGATGGGGACAGTGTCGACTACTGGTGTTCGTACCCCAACTACGAGCGCGCTACAAGTGACTAAAGACAAACACAAGTGTCACTGTCCCACTGTCGTCTTTCCCTCAGCCGGACGTGCAACTCAAACACAAGAGTGAGGTGTCCAGGTCAGATGCACAGACCTCGACGGTACAACATAAGTACGGGACAAAGCCCCGAGCTAACAGCCTGGCTCACAAAGAACCTGGGGCACCCAACTGGAGAGGTAACCACGGTAGGCATCGTACTACTCGCCACGTACAAAAACCACGTGCACGTCACACAAAAACCACGTGAAACCTCACGTAAACCACAATTAACCACGGTACACTACACGTGAAACCCAACTGACTCGCGAAACAACGCGCAGTCACTAAAGTAAACAAACTAACTGCATATATTGTATGCTAAACACGAGAACCAAGTGCACTCAGTGCACCTCATGTGTTAACACACATGCATTATCGATAAAAGCCGTAATCAGCTATTTCTGTTCACACACATGCTGGCGGCAACATCGATTGCCGCTTATAGCAAGTCAACGGCAAGGGACCTGGCCGTTAACATCTTGCTGGGGAGCTTGGCGACAAGCGATGTTGACGCCAAGTTCTCCGGCCCTATACCCTGCAGAAACCCTAATCCGCTCTGCGGCTTTCCAACCATTCTAACTACAGAAAAAAACATACAAATGCAGTTCCTTAAGCATGCTAGAACCCAATACAACCCATTACAACATGCTTCGTACATTAAACTACTCAAACACCCATTATCCCCGTATGGTGCAACATGATCCGAAAACGCATTATCATCTGATCAAGTGGGTTTATTCATGTTTTAATGTTTCTACGGAGCTACCAGGGTTCGTCCCCTACCTCAGAACACGCTAGAACCCCCGCAATTTCCCGGTTCACGCCGAGCCCTCTCGAGCTCCCACGGGAATTGCACCACGCCGCGACGTTTCCTCACGCAATTCGGCGACGCCACCGGTTCTACGATCGTCCAACCACTCTTTCGGAACCTGTTAGAAGCTTCAGAGACACGGGGGGCAAGCTGGGGCAAGAGGGAATGAGAGTGAGCTGAGAGAACTGCTCTGGGTGAGGCCTATAACCTGCAGAATTCTCAGGTTGGCGTCAACCCCTATGCCGCCAACAGCAACCGCCACCCTTAGTGTCCACATCTACTGCCGCTAAGTTCATGCAGTCAACGTCCACTAACATGGACGCCAACCAGTCAACGGCCACCCCTGGCCGCCAACTCCAACTGAACAACAACAGGTTCTATTTCATTTCAGGACCAACCCTGCTCTTCACCTGCTCAAGCCACCATTCACGCCACGCATTCCACACAACTAACTCACACTGGCCTCACAAGGGCCACCACAACCACAATACACATGATCCGCATGGATCGAAAAAACACGCGACGTTACATTACTATCATCTAAAAAAAAAATTTCGACCTCGAAATTCATAATACAACTTAAAGTCAAACAACTTAAACACATATACACACTTTACAAGTACTATCATCTAAAAAGAAAATACACAAGCTTACTCAAACAGATAGGATACCCTTAGCCATTTCCGCGGCCAACTCCCAGGTATCCTCACACCCAACCTATTTTCCCATCTCACTTTGACTAGCTCAATTTCTTTATTCCTCAGCTTCTTCATCTTTCGATCTGTGATCTGCACCGGATATCTGACATATCATGTCCGGCCTCAGGTCACCACCTTGATATCTGATTATTTGAGCTGGATCTTCAATATATTTTCTCACATGGAGACATGGAAAATATCATGCACATCTGCAAAATCAGCTGGCAAATCCAGCCTATAAGCTGCTTCCCCAATTCTTTCAATCACCTGGAAAGGTCACATACCTTGACTCAACTTCCCAGACTTGTCCAAATCTCATAATACCTTTACTGGGGAAACTCTCAGAAAAACAAAATCTCCCACCTCAAACTGAAGTGGTCTCCTTCGAACATCTGCATAACTTTTTTGCCTACTTTGAGCTGCCTGCAATTTTTCTTAATTAGCTTTACTATTTCAGTGGTTTGCTGGATCAATTCAGGACCCACTAACTGCCTTTCTCCCACTTCATGCCAGTTCAATGGGGTTCTACATGGCCTTCCATATAAAGCTTCATACGGTGTCATCCAAGATGGTATGATAACTATATTGTAGGCAAACTCAACCATTCCCAAATGATGTTCCCAACTACCTCCCCAAACTAAACAACAAGCCCGCAACATATCTTCAATTGTCTGAATAGTCCTCTTCTGTCTGACCATCTGTCTGGGGATGATAAGCGGAGCTATATCTCAACTCAGAACCAATTACTTTCTGCAGACTTCTCAAAAACCAGAAGTAATCTTGGATCTCTATCAGATACAATAGTCTTCGGAATACCATGCAGTGGTGGAACATTCTTTCAACATAAATATTTGTCAATCTGTCCACTGTCCAAGACATACTTACTGCCACTAATCTGCATACCTTAGTCAATCTGTCAACAAATACCATATTCCATTATGCCCGGAACTCGACTTGGTAAACCTGTCACAAAGTCCAGCAATATCATCTCATTCCACTGTGGAATAGTAACGGTTGCAATAGACCTCCAGGCTTCTGATGCTCTACTTTAATCTGCTGACAGATAGCACACCTTGCCACAAATTCCGCTATTTCTTTCTTCATATGAGGCCAAAAAATGCTTTCTCAAATCATGGTACATTTTAGTACTACCCGGATGAATAGTGTACTAGATTTATGAGCCTCTTCCAATACTCGCTGCTTCACCTCTCTTCTGCAGGAACAAACAACCTGCCTCGAAGCCTGACCACACAATTATCATCAATAGAACTCCTTCCATTTTCACAATTTCAGGTAGCCTGCATCTGCTCTCTGAGCTTCAATGATCTGCCAATACAAAGACGGCTCTACAGCAATAGCAGCTAGAATTGCCCGTCGCTGACTGCTGGGCACATACAAGGAGTTCTCTGCTACTTCTTCATATAACTTCCATTCTTTAATCATCATCAGATTCCATATGTCTTTCTGCTTAGGGCATCAGCTACAACATTGGCCTTACCCGGATGGTAAGCCAAACTGAAATCATAATCCTTCAGATATTCAACCATCTGCGTTGGCGAAGATTCAAATCTTTCTGCGAGAAGATATACTTCAAGCTTTATGATCTGTAAAAATCTCAAATCTCTCGCCATATAGATAATGCCTCCACATTTTTAAAGCAAACACAACTGCTGCTAATTCTAAATCATGAGTGGGGTAATTTCTTCTGCTGGCTTCAATTGGGACGCATAAGCTATCACTTTACCATGCTGCATAAGCACTGCGCCAAGTCCTCTTCTTGAAGCATCAGTATACACACAAAACCACCACTCCCTGCCGGTAATGTCAATATAGGTGCTGATGTGAGTCTTTTCTTCAGTTCCACAAAAACTTCTTTGACATTCACCTGACCACACAAAAGGCACACCCTTCTAGTCAATCTAGTCATAGGTGCTGCAATCTTAAAAAAATCTTGATAAAGCGCCTATAATAACCTGCCAACCCCAGAAAACTTCTAATCTCAGTTATTGACTTAGGCACTCCCCACCTTGACACAACTTCCACTTTACTTGGGTCCACTGCACTCCTTTAGCTTGAAATAACATGACCAAAAAACTGAATCTCTTTCAACCAAAATTACACTTATTGAATTTGGCAAACAACTGTTATCCCTTAACAATTGCAAAGTAAACCTCAAATGAGCTGCCTGCTCTTCTTCAGATGCTGAATAAATTAGAATATCATCAATAAAGACCACAATGAATTGATCTAAATATGGATGAAAAATTCTATTCATCAGATCCATAAAACCTGCAGGAGCATTAGTCAACCCAAAAGGCATTAACCACAAACTCAAGTGACCATATCTGGTTCTGAACGCTGTCTTATCTATATCCTCTCTTTGATTCTCAACTGATGATCCCGGACCTCAAATCATCTTAGAAAACACCTTTGCTGATTGCAACTGATCAAATAAATCATCTATCCTCGGCAACGGGTACTTATTCTTGATGGTCACATCATTCAATTTCTATAATCAATACACATCCGAAAACTTCCATCTTTCTTTTTCAAAATAAAACCGGCGCTCCCCCAGGGGAATGACTCGGTCTAATAAAACCTTTTTGCAACAACTCTTCTAATACTTTTTCAACTCTTTAAGTTCTGCTGGTGCCATCCGATATGGAGCTTTAGAAATCAGCATGGTACCTGGAAGCAACTCAATGGTAAAGTCCACCTCTCTATGTGGAGCTAAACCAGGCAAATCCTCAGGAAAAACATCAGCAAATTCCCTAACCACGGGAACTGCTTCTATCTGGCTGACTGGCTTCTACCAAACTTACTGAGGCTAAATAGGCCACACACCCATCATTTATCAACTTTCTAGCTTTAATTGCAGAAATTAGAAACTTGGAGGTATAAAAAGGCATACCTTGATATTCAAACACTGCACCATTAGGATGACAAAATCTGATCCTTTTCTTTCTGCAATCTAACATTGCTCCATACATTTCAAGCCAATCCATACCCAGAATGATATCATCTGACAACTGCAGGGCATACAACCGACCCGGCATCTGGTTCCCTTCAATCATAACAGGAGCTTCATCTATATAGCTCGAAGTGAGCAAAAACTCACCTGAAGGAACCTCCACTACTAACTCACAAGACTTCTCTTCTAGAGGATGAGCTATACAATCCACTATCATATTTGACGCCTTGCCTGGGGCTCGGGTGATAGCCATAAACCGGGCCTCTTCCGGTTGCTGCGGTGCTCCTCTGCCACGACTTGCCTGTGGCTGTTGGAACTGCTGAGGATGCTGCTGCTGCTGCACACCTCTGCCATACCCATATTCTCTTGCATAGGGACAATTGCGGATCAAATGTCCGGCTGATTACATTATAACATCTATACCCTGGAGGAACAATAGGTGCCTGGCAGTGCTCTGCTGCGACTCCTCCACCTCAGGCCTACCACGGCCTTGCTGGAACTGCGAACGACCTCCCCATCCTCTTCCTTTTCCTTTAAGTGCTTGCTTTAATTTCTGGCCCCATTTACCAAAGCCTGATGTAGAAGGTCCGCTGGTGCTTTACCCTTGCTTGCACCTACTGTCTGCTGCGGTAGCCGGAAACTACCTGAACCTGATTCACCTGCTTGGCGAGTCCGGATAGACCTCTCCAAAGTAGCTGCCCTCTGCGCTGCCTCTTCCACTGCCTTGCACATGAGAGGTACTATCGCATCCTGCAATTCCACTCAATCCTCTGATAAATACTCAACCATCATGTTATTATCTGAAACCACATATGGCGCATAACGGCTAAGTGCCATAAATCTCATCTGGTACTCTAAGACTGAAGAGTTACCCTGTTGGAGAGTTCGGAATTGCTCTCTTTTTACTTGCTGCACTTGGATCGGAAAGAATGTATCGTTAAATACATCAAGAAACTCCGGCCAAGTGATAGCTTCTTCCGTCCTGCCTGCAAAAGTGGTTGCATCTTCAATCGCCACCATTCCAAGGCAAAACCCTCAACTGATAAGCAGCTAACACCACTCTATTCGCTGCCGGACACCTCATAGTCGCAAAGACCCTCTCAATTTCATGAACCCAGTGCTCAGCTGTATCTGGATTCGACGCTCCTGAATAAGTAGGCGCTGCAATCTCAGAAATTTTCTCCACTACATCACTGGTTCTTCTGCTATCAACATTGGTGGTGGTGGTGGCACAGGTGCTACAAAAGGCACCTCTACTCTCGGCGGAACTGGAGCTACAGGTACAGTCTCTCCATCCCCAGGTGGCACTGCAAACGGTGGTACTGGCGCCTGCTGATCCATTCTCGCCCGAATATCCGTGAGGCTCTCCAAATTCTTTCTATCATTCGCTGGGTGCTTTCCTCTGGATCATTCCTCCACACCCCAATCTCTCCTATCAGCCATTTCAGAAATTTCTACATATACAAAACACCAGACAAAAATCAACACAAATAATCAAAAACCAGGGTCCTACAACCAGTGTATAAAGACCGAAATAAGGCTATGTATCCTTCTAGTTCCCTTATATTAACACGGACCTTGCTCTGATACCAACTGTGACGGAACGCCTCGGCCAAGCCCGTTAAACCGATAACGTACTTGATCCGAGTCCGCCTCCCGCGAACGGGCCGAAGCCTCGCAAGGGATACCAAACCACAGTCCATGTAAACATAAAGGAACACCCACATTTTCATATATTTCACAGTTTTACATAGCCAAATTTCCACAAAAACTATAAAAGAGTACAAGAGCCTGGGGCATACCCCGAGGTACAACTGAAGAAAGTAAACAACTATCTAACTACACTGCTGAAGTACTACACAGCTGGAACTACACCGCTGGAGGTACTGACCCTGCACCGCTACGGCGCGGCCCTGAGCTGGACGACGTCGTGAGACGTCCTCCTCGCTCTCACCTGTGGGGTAGGGGTGAGCCTCTCTAGTCACTGGCTCAGTAGGGAACTCCCCCCAACACCGAGCAAACCAAAACCACAGGTACGAAAGCAGTAAACAATACCAGCAATTTATAGAACAGCTAAACAGAATATTAAAGCTGTAAAAGTACTCACCGTCTGCTGACTACGTAAAGCAACTTTAATAATTAAACGGCAAACCAGTACAGGTGTACAAGCTAAAGTAGAGACAGCCAACACGAGCCACGTGAATTGGTTTGCGACACCAGAAACTGACTCGGACAAACTAACACAGGTCTACCTCTCAGTCTCACAGCCACGGACGAAAGGTCCAACTGCCGCTCCACGTGAAAAAGTCAAGCAACTGTGGAGACCAACTAAACACCACCACCTGTAGACCACACGGTCGCAGGCCCATGCCTGACACCTCAGGAGACCCTGGCCTGGATCTCTAGAGTGAGGCACTGGAAAAGGACTAGCTGGGGACCAGTGTCGACTACTGGTGTCCGTACCCCCAACTACGCGCGCTACAAGTGACTAAAGAAAACACAAGTGTCACTGTCCCACTGTCGTCTTTCCCTCAGCCGGACGTGCAACTCAAACAAAGAGTGAGGGTGTCCAGGTCAGATGACACAGACCTCGACGGTACAACACAAGTACCGGGACAAAGCCCCGAGCTAACAGCCTGGCTCACAAAGAACCTGGGGCACCCAACTGGAGAGGTAACCACGGTAGGCATCGTACTACTCGCCACGTACACAAACCACGTGCACGTCACACACAAACCACGTGAACCTCACGTAAACCACAAGTAACCACGGTGCACTACACGTGAACCCAACTGACTCGCGTAAACAACGCGCAGTCACTAAAGTAAACAACTAACTGCATACCTTGTATGCTAAACACGAGAACCAAGTGCACTCAGTGCACCTCATTGTTAACACCATGCATTATCGATAAAAGCCGTAATCAGCTATTTCTGTTCACACACATGCTGGCGGCAACATCGATTGCCACTTATAGCAAGTCAACGGCAAGGGACCTGGCCGTTACATCTTGGCTGGGAGCTTGGCGACAAGCGATGTTGACGCCAAGTTCTCCGGCCCTATCCCCTGCAGAAACCCTAATCCGGCTCTGCGGGCTTTCCACCATTCTAACTACAGAAAACATACAAATGCAGTTCCTTAAGCATGCTAGAACCCAATACAACCCATTACAACATGCTTCGTACATTAAACTACTCAAACCACCCATTATCCTCGTATGGTGCAACATGATCCGAAAACGCATTATCATGCTGATTCAAGTGGGTTTATCATGTTTTAATGTTTCTACGGAGCTACCAGGGTTCGTCCCCTACCTCAGAACACGCTACAACCTCCCGCAATTTCCCGGTTCACGCCGAGCCCTCCGCGAGCTCCCACGGGAATTGCACCACGCCGCGACGTTTCCTCGCGCAATTCGGCGACGCCACGCGTTCTACGATCGTCCAACCACTCTTCGGAACCTGTTAGAAGCTTCAGAGACACGGGGGCAGCAAGCTGGGGCAAGAGGGAATGAGAGTGAGCTGAGAGAACTGCTCTCGGGTGAGCCTATAACCTGCAAAATTCTCAGGTTGGCGTCAACCCCTATGCCGCCAACAGCAACCGCCACCCTTAGCATCCACATCTACTGCTGCTAAGTTCATGCAGTCAACGTCCACTAACATGCTCAACCAGTCAACGGCCACCCCTGGTCGCCAACTCCAACTGAACTGTAATACCCTCAAATTTTAAATACCATGTTTTACTTAGAAATTCTTGTTTATGCAAACCGATTAGGTTAAATTGTGATATTTAGGATTATGGGTATGTTTAAGACACTTTATCATACCCAGTACTACTTTTGGTCGTGCGCACCCCGACAGGTGACACCGGAAAACTGTAACGAAAATAAATCGGAGAACACCATAATTCTTAGAAAATTGTGGAGATATCAAATATGTATTATCCGAAATTTTTGACGACCGGATTTTGAGATTAAGTCGACGCAATTTTTTTCGAGCGATCTTTCACCCAGTAGACAATAAATTCTAAAAATTAAATAAAAATCATGACAATTAGTAAAACCTCCTATTAGTCTATGGTTGAAATTTCAAGTTAAACGGATATCATTAGGACACCTAAACATGAAGATCTTTGGCCCGCTGAATTATGGGCTATTTACGGCAGGGATTTTTCTGGGTTTTTCCTGGGGCTACGTGTGAGGCTTAGGAGAAGCCAACACACATTAGGATAAGGATGGCTTGGGTTTAAACTATTTCATGATGGTGGATGAGGTGTAGGTGTGAGATTGGAAGCATGGGCCATGTGTAAACAGTAAAAACCCATGGGTTTTACGGTTTACACCTGTGCGTTTACGTGTTCCCTTGCATGGGAACCTAGTTTGGCTATAAAAGCCACTCCTCTGCTGAGTTCGATCCTTTCTACTCTTTAGTTTCTGTCCCTGTTCTTTCTCTTCTCTACTCTTGGCTGCTAGAAGGGTTGTGGAGGAGCTCCTTGAACTGTTGCTGGGGAGCTGTTGTCGTGCATCTACAACTGCACCCACCTCTGCCCCTATTTCTTCTGTAGCTGCTTCTTCTTTGGTGTTAACTTGCTGTTGAAGTAGCTGTCGTGTCTAGCAAGGCATCAATTTGGGAGGAAGCTCTTCTTCCACTAAGTTAAACTCTTTCACCAAGATCAAGTGGAAGCTTTCTTGCTTAGCAAGGTAGGTTTCATCTTCCATTGATTCGGTTCTGTCCCCCTCACATGATAAGAAAATCTTCTTGATAAGCATACAAGATGATACACTGAAGCTATTCTATTTTCTTTCAGTTTGGTAAAACTTCTTAATGGGAGAAGAACAACCTTGTTCCACTCTAAAGACTATTTTCTATCTTCTTCTTCCACCCTTGTTTCATGTTTATATTATAGAGCATTGATGGAAATTTCGATATCTTAGAACATTGTGATTTCTTTCCATCTAGATGTTGTACCTCAAACCTTGATTTTGGAGCATTAAATACCTTGAGTTTGAGAGTTTATCTTGTGGAAATCTTTCCATATAATCCTTGTATAAGGACCATATTTCCAGTACTATGTCATGCTAGTTTCTAGCTAAACTAGTTTGAATTGCAACCCTCTTGTTCTATCCCATTTGTTTAGCTTATAAACCACTGTGGGAACTACAATTAGACTCTTCAAATTGATATAAGTCACGCCTTGATTTATAAGTTCCAATGTTAGAGTTTTTAGGATGAATACAAAGTCCCTTATGCAAGAAAAATTGGCGGCTGTCGACAGGCAGCTCATAGCTGTCGACAGGCCAGCCTTCCTGAACTCAAGAATAACTGAGACTGTGTGCATCTGTCGACAGACATCTTGCATCTATCGACAGATACATACAGTCCAGCAAGATGATGCTCTGTCTGCAGCCATCTGTCGACAGGTCCTTCTTGGCTGTCGACAGGTGCAGCCGTGATTTGAATTTCTGCACCATTTCTTGTCTAAATTCATGCTAGAACTTCATCCTAAAAGCCAAGGAAGTTACCCTCTCATTTACCTTGGTATTATTGTCATACTACCTCAAAGTTTACCCACATTATGTACTTAATCTCCCTTAAGTTATTCTTAAAGTAGCAATACGAATAGTACTCGATTGAGTCTATTCTTCGATGTTCGGTAATGAAGGTTATAAAACTTGACCACTTGAGAGTTCATATGTTTGAACACCTTATGAGATATGAATACTGTGATGACAACTGTGTACCCTCATTTTCTGGGTTTTTATGTGATTTAAATCTTCTGAAGTTGTCGCTTTGAGTCATCACCTTGTCTCAACTAATTGTCCTTCTTATTTTCTTGAACTCTGAACTACTTTGTCACCAAGATATTGTTGAATCATAAATCAAATCTTCCTTTGGATTTCTCATTTCCGTTATGCTCATGAAAGAAATTTATGATTTGAAGACAGTGCTCTCTTCAAAAGAGGGTTTAGGATTACTTGTAGTAGCACCCGCTACTTGTGATCAGCTGAGGGCGACAGTTTGTACGTAAGTAAATCCAAGTCAATAGACTGACGATGGTGGGTAACAAAATATTATACCCCGTTCTTGCGCAATGAACAAGATCTAAGGTGCTGGAATCGCCTAGGCACTGAGGATGGTACATTACGTCTATATAGTAACCTCTTGAGAGCAGTGATGCCTGTCAAGTTTGTTCCGAAATCAAGTTATGATATGAATTTGAAAGACAAATATGACTTTGTTCTGATATTCGTTGAGCCCGTCATGAAATTAATTTGGGCTATATGTTTATGTTAAGTATGAAATTCATGAGCAATTATGTTTTGATCCATATATGCACTATTTGAATAATCATTCAATTCTGCAAATTGATACTTCTACTCTATGTTACTTATACCTACTGAGTCCTTTCGACTCATGCCTTCGTTTCCTTCAACCCTTTCAGATTGAAGGTGTGTATAATCTCAGCTACATGTGAATCCTATTTCCGCTGCGGATGACGAAGAAATGAAGAAGAATAATGTAGTTTTAGTAGTTTCTTTTAGTTGATAATGTATTAAGTTAGAAAGAGAGAAGTTTGACTTTTGTAAATAATGAGTGTTGCTACTATTGTCACCTTGGGTATTATAATGTGTTCGAAGATACCTTTGTGGAATGGTTTGTCAGTTTTGTGCATTGTGCGGATATATCTACCCATAACGAGAGTTTGTCAGCGTAACCCCTCTTCCGATCAAAGGTTACGTATGTGTTTGTGTGAAGTCGGAGGAGGGTGTTACATGAACAGCAGCAGGTCCTATTTCATTTCAGGACCAACCCTGCTCTTCACCTGCTCAAGCCACACATTCACGCCACGCATTCCACACAACTAACTCACACTGGCCTCACAACGGCCACCACAACCACAATACACATGATCCGCATGGATCTGAAAAACACGCGACGTTACAGAGGGCCCCCTCTCTCCCTTCTGTCTCCCCCCTTTCCTCCGTCCAGCCCCCGCCCCTCCTCCCTCCAGTCCCCCCTCCCCCAGACCCCTCCCTCCCCTCCGTCTCCTCCCCTCCCCCCCCCCCCCCCCCCCCCACCTTCTCGCCCTCCCCTCGTCTGTCCACCCCCCTCCCTCCCCTGTGTCTGTCTCCTCCCCCCACCATCTCGCCCCCTCCCCCTTAGTCAAGTGCCCCCCCTTCTTGGGTCCAGCCCCCTCCTCTCACCTGTCCCACGGCCACACCGTCACCCCTTTCCCCTCCGATCAAATCCTCCTTTGCAGCGGCAAGGGTGAGGGCGGTGCAGCACGACGGCAGCGGAGGTGGCGATGGTGCAGCGCGACAACGGCGAGGACGGCGGTGGTGCAACACGACGGCAGCGAGGGCGGCGACGGTGCAGCGCGACGGCGCCGAGGGCGGCAGCGGCGGTGCAGCACGACGGTGAGGGCGGCGGCGGCAGTGCAGCGCGACGGCGACGGCAACGGCAGGGACTCTTCCCCACGGTGCAGCGTTAAGCTGGAGAGAGAGAGAGGAGAGAGAGAGAGAGAGAGAGAGAGAGAGAGAGAGAGAGAGAGAGAGAGAGAGAGAGAGAGAGAGAGAGAGAGAAGTGAGGGGGGAGGGTGCCGACCGTGCTTTGGTCTCGGCTTTTGCCGGGTACGGTGAGGTTTGGCCAACCCTGACCCTGACACACTTTTAAGCAGATCTTTCATGAGCAAGAAGAGGTTCCAGTCTAGCATGAACATAATCAGCATCACATCACAAAATCTAGATAAAGAAACGAGTTTATTTATGAAAAAGCGGGTGTAACACTATTTTTGAAAAATTCTTGGGACGGAAGGAGAGATGGATAGAGCGCAACCTTGTGAGACTTTTTTTTTTTTACTACTACTCAAATCTTGTGGCTCACGTCGTAAAAAGGCACGGACGACAAGATAAAAATCACCTTGCCAACGTCATGATGCAATAAAATCAGATTTTTTTTTAATTTTTATTTTTTTTAAATCGAAACTAAACGATGCCTAAGTCTTTGACACGGTTATTAACTAACTCACGCCAAGCTTTAAAAAAAATTAAAGCTTTGATTTAAAAGATTTGCATGTTAGATGAAAGAGAAATACTTGTTATTAGATGGTCTTGACAATAAGACTTAGATGAATTATTTACTAAATGATCTCATTAATTGAAAAGAAAAGAAAAGGAATATGGTCTTACAAAACTTTAACAAGTAAAATGGCTTAGCAAGCAATCCTCCTAACTTCGTTGCCAACAGATTTGACAACAAATATTTCTCTAGATGGAATGATGGATGGAGTTTACAACTGTTAGTGTCCATTAATGGACTCTCATAATCTTATATGTACTTCTTACAACATAATATTGTTTTATATTAACACATGTACTTCCGTGTAGTTACTTGTACATATCTCACTGACATCACAGTTTTGTTCATTTTAGTTTGAGGGAATTGAGATGAAAAAAGAAGAAGATGAGAAAAGAAATTAATCTGTCTTTGTTCATAAAATAAATTAATTAGAATTTTTTTACTATAATATTAAATTTTTTACTGTAATCAAATTTAACGTATATTATAACATGAGATAATATTTACTGTAATAAATTATAATTTTATTAAAAATTTAAAAATAAATTAATATCTGATAGAAATTTTTAATCAATTATCTTTATTTATATTTATTAGATAATCAAATAAGTTTGAGCGGTGTTCTTCAAATCAAAATAGTTCAGATGTCAAGTATGCTCACATAAACAGCAGTTTGAGTGATGGAAGAGAACTCTTTGAACTCTCATCACGGGTCACAGTTTGCATACACGTGGAGGTGGTTTGGTTTAGTTGATAGGCTCTTAGTTTTCAAAAAATAGAATATATATATATATATAATATATATATATATAAGTGCTATAATATGGTGGCGCGGCACCGCCGTACTGTAACACAATACTGTTAGATCTCAATCTAACGGTGCCTAAAAAAAATGCTGCTGACGGCCACGCTTTGTTATGGCCATGCCGTTCGACCGTAGCATAGCATTTGACATATATATATATATATATATATATATATAATGTAAGAGATTTAAGTTCACATATGAGGTAAATATTTTTTAATTAAATAATTAATTACTTTAAAATAAAGAGGTCGAATTGCTTGACTACTTGTTATCCTCGGTTACTCAATCTATCAAATTAGGAAAGTTGAAATCTTAGGTTAATCTTAACTGACTCATGGAATTTTTTTTTTCCAAAATTTGATGGTGTGTTAAAAAAAAAATCTCACATCAAATGGTGGTTAAACTCATGGTTGGGCGGATTCAGTTCAATATGTTCGATCCGTACCGATACTGGGGTGTTGGGTGGGGTCTTATGTTCACCCGACCCGATAAATTTTGTTTGACTTAATTTTTATTTTTTAATTATTAATATTTAAATACGTACCAAATTGATTGAACCAATACACACTTCAGACAATCAGTGGGGGTCAAGGGGGGGCACTTGCCCCCCCTTATTTTTTTGTATAATTTTTTTCCTTCTTAAATTTTTTGCATAAAATTTCTCTTTATGATGGGCATATGAAGATGGACATGTGAAGATTTTTTTAAACTTTATTTATTACCCCCTCTTGCGTTGAGTACCCATGAACAATTATCTTATTAATTATCCTCATTCTAAATTGCCCCCCCTTTTAAACATTTCTGGCTCTGCCAATGCAGACAATATTTGGAGAATCTGATCTAATCTGATTTATCGATCCGACCAACTATGGTTAAATTAAATGAACAAATATGATTGAACCATGGTTAAACTAAATGAACAAAAATAGGGTGTAGTCACTCATCAAGTTTCTCTATACCTCATACTAGGCCTAATTTGGCCCAAGTAAAAATATTACTGGATCTAATGAGTCGGGTCCTGAGATCCAGACCCATCAAGACATGTGGACTGTTGTGAGGGAGCCGACAGCGTGTGCTGATTAGATCGGGAGAAAGCGACGGGAGCAAGCGGCGTGTGTCGGCCCCCTGCTTCCCACCCGCGCGCATGGGATCCGTTTCTGTGATTTGGAAGGCGCGCAGACACGAGCTTCTTGTTCCTCGCAGAGATTTGTAGAGTGGGTTCCATCTGTCTCCTCTTTGTACTCGACCGTTCTGGAAAAAGTTCGAATTTTTCCGTCTTGTAACCCGCCATCTCTTGAGCGGACGACAAGGGGGCAGGAGGAGGATACGGAGTCGGGGAGATGGATGGGGAAGTCGAGGGCAGGTTCAAGAGGGTCTGTGTTTTCTGCGGGAGCAAATCCGGCAACAGGGATGTCTTCAGCGACGCAGCTCTTGAGCTGGGGCATGAGCTGGTCTGCATCTTTGTGTTGTTCTTTTTTTCCTACTCCACGTTCCAAGGGTGTATATTTTGCGATTTGGAATGTTTCAGATTTTGATGTGAAGTGGGTTTTGTTCTAGTTTTTATTATTCTGTTGTGGATTGTTACTATAGAGTAGAACATAGGGATGATTCTTCTACGTTTATGATCTGTTGATCATTGAGGAATTGAGTGGGGTTTTTCTCATTTTCTTTTCTGGTGTGTTTTTATGTTATTCGACGACAGGTGAGGAGGAGGATCGATTTGGTCTATGGAGGGGGAAGCGTGGGTCTGATGGGTTTGATCTCTCAGACTGTCTTAAATGGAGGTTGCCATGTTCTTGGGTAACTGATTACGGTTTGAAGACCAGGGATTTATGTCCAATTTGCAGTGTTCTGCTATGTCTGTTAAACTTAGTTGTTTTTGTCCAATGGATTTTGCAGGGTAATTCCAGCAGCATTGATGCCTCTTGAGGTGTGTTCATTACCTGTTTCTGGCTTCTGTTACTCCTTTTTAAACTGTTCGAAATCATGTTTCCATAACTAGGAGGGTAGAGTTTTAGGGCTGCTTTCGGACAAGGATCTGTTGAAATCATCTAGTTAGGGATTACTCTATTATATCAAGGTCATTGAAGGCCCATTACATTTATTCCTGCTCGATGTTGTGTTCTATTGTCTATTTTCGGTTGTATACTGCTTGTGCATCGTGTCATTTTGATTTTAAATTCAGCTATATGTATGTTTCTTGATTTAGTGAAGATATATATATATATATATATATATATATATATATGGAGTTTGCTTTCAATTCTAACACGTGAGGATGGTATTCCCAAACCCTTTACTGGAAGGAAATTCGAGAAACTTTGATTTGCACCAGTGATGTCCCTCAAATCTACTACTTTTGCACTATTTTTTCTTGATTTTCTTGTCTTCCACCAAATGCAATGTGCACTGATGGAGCATCAGTAAGGGATTTGTAATCTGCTTTATTAAGTGCTAGGAATGACCCTACTTATACTGTAACTGCATATTATCAGTTGATGTTTCAGAATTGTGTTGGAGAAAATTCACTTTGAAACAAAGTGTGGATGGTTCAAATTGGAAATTTGAAATGCAAACCCTTTGAGCATCAACCATACACCCTGTGCATATAGAATCCAGAGTATTATATGTATGTATAAATTTATCTGCATTGATATCACATTTTCTGCAGCGAGGATCTTTTGTTTTGAGACTCTTCAGCCGCCTTTTGCCTTCCACAGCCTAGATGACCTTCTGCCTCTACCCTTAAGTCCACTTGAGTTACTACACTGCAATTAGTGTTCCTTTCAGTACTGGTATTCTGTAAACCAGGGGCCATCTACAGTAAACACTGTTTCCCAATGTTTACAGATTTCTGGCCAAACTGTTGGTGAGGTGAAGATAGTCTCTGATATGCATGAGCGCAAGGCAGAAATGGCCAGACAATCTGATGCTTTTATTGCCCTTCCTGGTATCGATTCCTTTGGGCTTTCTGTGTTACTTAAAATAAATAATTTTCTCTGGACACTTGGAATAAATTCTCTGGCTTGTTGCATGAACCTGAATTCATTAGGAGGGTATGGAACGATGGAAGAGCTCTTAGAGATGATAACATGGTCACAACTTGGAATCCATACCAAGCCAGTGAGTGGTTCCTGTTTTGGCACCTTCTCTTCCTTGAAAAAATTCAATAATTGTTGAATTTCTTATGCATAGGTTGGGCTATTAAATGTTGATGGGTACTACAATTCCTTACTTGCACTATTTGATAATGGAGTGAAGGAAGGCTTTATCAAGCCCAGTGCCAGACACATAATCGTTTCTGCTCCAACAGCCAAAGAGTTGCTGATAAAAATGGAGGTGAATGCTGAATTTCATGCCACATTCCATCTCTTTGTATTTATTCTTTTCTGCTTTGTTCTTCACCATCCAATCTGTTTTGTCAAACAATACCACGAAAAGCTATATAATTGTTTTCTGATTCTGGTGTTTTGTCTTGACGTGCAGCAATACATGCCATCTCACACGCAAATTGCTCCAAGTAAAAGCTGGGAAATTGCACGCCTAGGCTACAGAACATGAACAAATGCAGCATGAAATTTGTTTAATTCTTCATGTTTCTGAGTTTGATGCATTTGTTCTACAGTTCTGCTGTCCATTGTGTGTTTATGAACTTTTGAATTGGGCACAACTGTACAATAGCTCTTTCATCCATAGATTGATACCTTAATGCCAGCTGCACTATTTTTGAGGTCTCACTTGAAGGAAAGAGCATCAGAGAACAGAGGTGATGATGAGAATTTTTTTAGTCTCCAGGGTGGAAAAACTACTGTGACAATGACTATTGCGTGTCAAGTGGCATGTTATATGTTGGTGTAACATCATCATTTGTTGTTTTGATTTGGAATGACATGCTGGTTCAAGAATAATTCACCACTTGTTTGCCCTTGGTGGTGATTTGACACGCATAGTTTACACTACAGTACACCTATGCTTGCTTACCTCATCCTGCAACTTGTATCTCAGTTTAGAATGTGATTTCCATGCTTGGACATTGCACTCAATTGCTATGAGGTCATTTGATTTGACATAAAACACTGCACAACAGTGTACAACATGCAGAACTTCACAAAGTAGTGCATTCCATGTATCATGCAAACAGATCATTTTTACTGCAAGGATGCTATGCTGCATTCCATTGGTCCTGTACCATACTTTTTCATATCGAAGTTGCATCATCCTCCCTTTGCAGCAGTAGCTCAACTGTGCAAAGCCATTCGTACGTAAATTAATTGTCGTAGATACCCTTACGGTAAATTTCCTTGCAAATATCCATGGAAATTTCCGCCTTCTCCTACATTGCTTCTCAGGAGATTTTGACAGTTTATTGATGGAAATTGATGAAAGGGTTTATGTGACAATTAATTCACACGAAAGATTTACATACATATGTGACTCTAAGATAACTTTTTGCTCGAATTTCTTTTACGAGTGTCATATACGCAGAAGTTTCTGTCCCCCTCGGTTTAATACAGCAATATGGTTCATGCCATGCAATATAACATAATCTGCATGATGCAATTCTGATAGGGCATGATGTGTTAGAGTTGGACATCCTATGCTTTAGAGTCCCAAGGGCAATTCATTTCCTTTTGTTGCAAGTGCAGGATGATACAAGATATTTGAAATTTTGGAGCTTGGTATGCTTAATCAAACTATACAAAGCACTGGTCTGAGACAGGAATCCGTGTCATGCTGCAAGATACAAGTATTTATGCAAACCCAAGATCACAGCTAAAACATTAGAATCCTAATGTAGATTATATAAGATATGTTAGATAAATGGAAAATGGGTTCTTTAGTTTCATGAGTTCCTCTTTTTCTCTATTTTTTTTTCAATTATCAGATCAGAGTGAAATTTTGTCATCACATCCTGCATCCATGATGTTTATACAAGAGTATAAATATAAAAATAGTTTCATCGGAACAACGAAAGATGGAAGGGGTCACAGTGGAACTAAGAGCTGTTTGGATTATTGAAAAATGGTGCAATCAAGGGATTTTCAAATTATAGGCTTTCCGAAAAACATGAGAGAAAATCTTAATTTCAGTTACAGGCTATTATCATGGACATCCAGGTGAGAGAGATTAATTGAAACTTCAATTAAGTATGATTTCGTTCATTGGCCACAATGTGAATTTAAGCATGCCCATATGTGTATATGCATGTATGTATGCTTGCTATGCAAAGAACTTTAGAAAGTATTCTACTTCTCTATTAGAATAGAGAAATACTTATTGCACAATGGGCCATCGATTGCACTTTCACAAGTGCAATAAGTGTTTCTCATTAGAATATCTTATGGGTATTCTGATCATAGTTTAGCTAGATGAGGCCACTAAAAACACCCTTCTTAAGTGAGGAAAGGGAAAAGTATGGTTGAATAACTAACATAGGATCATCAAAGCATCCTTTCTAGAACTTCCTATTCAAATGAGCAACAAATGGTGGTGAACAGTGGGATGCCCATCAAAAAGGTTTAACCAAGCTACTCAATATTAGAAATAATCACTACAAGGGAGCGCTCATAGCATGAGTGCCACCTAGGGCACAAACGTGATCATTTGACAACATCCTCACCTTGCCTAGAGCACTAGGTGCATGACAATTTGACGTCATACTCACCTTCCATTGGCTTATCACTAGCACTCTATGTAAGATTCTAAATCTTTGGCAGGTTGCAATAACTATGCAACATTACTTGTGCATAAGCCTCACGTCTATTATTTGATTGCGTCATTATTAGACCAATAATGCATGGATGTAAGATGGTGCCGCGTGTTAAAATGTGCAATAAATATTTCGTGTATTACAATAGATTAGCATCTTGCTTTAGCTAGATCCTTTGTGCTGTAGAATAGACTCTAATGATTGGTCTTTAGAGTGGCCCCTAAAACATGGGTGTACGACACTATGATACACTAATGAACCCTAACTTCCATGGGCACTTTTATAGCCTAAGTGGCTTTTTCACTTTGGTGGATCATTCCTTTTCTAGAGCTCTTCAGAGGAGCCATGGGGTGTCCCCATCATTCACTGAAGACTAGGAATCCACACAGTGGAGGTAAGTGAAGGTTCCCTCTGTGATCACACTGTGTTGAGGTACTATGCAGAGCATATGCTGACATATGTACTTTGCTGCACCATGCATGGTGCAGGTTTCCAGCACAAGTCCAACTTGGACGGCAAGAAATTGAGGCTGCCCATTGGAATGGGTGGAGGAGAAGCTTGGTCTTTGCAAAGATCTGCCAGCTTTCTGCAGATTCCAATGCTCCTCATGGTGCCAAGCTTCACTGACCAGGGAAGATATCCTTCATCAGAGATTCAGAGGCATCCTTAAGTTGAGTGATCAGCTGAGGGAGATGGGTTGTTTGACCTGTATTAGGTGAGGATAAATTCTTATTGTAAGAAATATCTTGTAATAAAGTTGAGTTAGATTGTAAAAAACTGACATAAGTATCATTTTCCTTTTTACTTCACAAATAATAAAATTTACTTTCTTGTAATCCAACTTGACCTTATTATTGCAAGAGCTTTCTTACAATAAACATTTTTTAGTGGCTAGGAAGGATTTCATGCTAGCAAAGAAGTTTTGTTGGTGTGGTTAGGAGTGTGATTTTCCGAAGGTTAAGACTATCTACACCCAAGATTAAGACTCTCTTCCTTGAAACACTTTAATAATTGTTGAATTTCTTATGCATAGGTTGGGCTATTAAATGTTGATGGGTACTACAATTCCTTGCACTATTTGATAACGGAGTGAAGGAAGGTTTTATCAAGCCCAGTGCCAGACACATAATCGTTTCTGCTCCAACAGCCAAAGATTTGCTGATAAAAATGGAGGTGACTGCTGAATTTCATACCACATTCCATCTCTTTGTATTTATTCTTTTCTGCTTTGTTCTTCACCATCCAATCTGTTTCCCCAAACAATACCACGGAAAGCTATATAATGGTTTTCTGATTCTGGTGTTTTGTTTTGGCGTTCAGCAATACATGCCATCTCACACGCATGTTGCTCCAAGTAAAAGCTTGGAAATTGCACGCCTAGTAACAGAACATGAACAAACTCAGCATGAAATTCGTTTAATTTCTTCATGTGTCTGAGTTTGATGCATTTGTTCTACAGTTCTGCTGTCCATTGTGTGTTTATGAACCTTCGAACTGGGCACAACTGTACGATAGCTCTTTCATCCATAGATTGATACCATAATGCCTGTTGCACTATTTTGAAGGGAAGAGCATCAGAGAACAGAGGTGATGATGAGAATTTTTTTAGTCTTCAGGGTGGAAAAACTACTGTGACAATGACTATTGCATGTCCAAGTGGCATGTTACATGTTGGTATAACATCATCATTTCTTGTTTTGATTTTGGAACGACATGCTGGTTCAAGAATAGTTCACCATTTGTTTTCCCTTGGTGGTGATTTGACATGCATTGTTTACACTACAGTACACCTATGCTTGCATACCTCATCCTGCAACTTGTAGCTCAGTTTAGAATGTGATTTCCATGCTTGGACATTGCACTCAGTTGCTATGAGGTCATTTGATTTGGCATAAAACATTGCACAACAATGTACAACATGCAAAACTTCACAAAGTAGGTGTATTCCTTGTATCATGCAAATAGATCAATTTTACAGCAAGGATGCTATGCTGCATTTCCATGGTCCTGTACCATACTTTTTCCATACTGAAGTTGCATCATCCTCACCCCTTTCCCGCAGTAGCTCAACTGTGCAACGCTTTACAGAACTGTGACACTGTGTTTCCTTTTGCATATATACCCTTCGTACATGAATTAATCGTCGCACAGTAGAAGATTGCACTTTCACAAGTGCACACTGTGTTTCTCATTAGAATATCTTGTGCATATTCTGAATGTAGTGTAGCTAGATGAGGTCATTAAAAGCACCCTTCTTAAGAGAGGAGAAGGAAAAGGATGTTTGAATTACTAACTTGGGATCATCAAAGCATCATCCTTCCTAGAACTTCCTATTCAAATGAGCAACAAATGGTGGTGAACGGTGGGATGCCCATCAAAAAGGTTCAACCTAGCTATTCAATACTTGAAATAATCACTATAAGGGAGGGCATGTAGCATGTGTGCCACCTAGGGCACAAGCATGGTCATTTGACATCATCCTCACCTTGCCTAGAGCACAAGGTGCATGACAATTTGACGTCATCCTCACCTTCCATTGGGTTATCACTAACAGTCTATTTAAGATTCTAAATCCCTGGTAGGTTGCAATAGCTATGCATCATTACTTGTGCATAAGCCTCACATCTATTATTTGATGGCATCAATATTAGACCATAAGGCATGGGTGTATGATGGTCCCCCATGTTAAAATGTATAATAAGTTTTTCTCATATTATAATAGATTCTTTTTTTTAATGAACCATTTCTCAATTTATGCATGCCATCTTTGCACAGAAGCCATACTAATCTTCTCTGTATCATTACAATTTTAATGGATGTCTCCAAAGAGACATATTATATATAATAGATCCGCATCTTGCTTTAGCTTAGGGGTGTAAACAGAACTTGATATTTCGATATTCCGTCCCAATTTCGATAAAAATTATTAGTTTTAGAATTGAAAAATGATACCGATAGTTTATCGGAATCGGTATCGGATATTCCGATAAGTTATCGGAATCGGAATTGAAAAATAATCGAAATCGGTATCGGTTATTCCGATAAATTATCCATAAACTCAAAAGGTAAAATCATGGTAAACACCTTAGCTTATCGGAATTTCGGTTCCGTAATGTTATCGAAATCGGAACGGAATCGGAATTAACCATTCCAATTTTATCAGAATCGAAATCGAAATTATATTTCGGTTATCGGAATCAGAATCGAAATCTGTATTTCCGGTTCCGAATCCGACTTGTTTGCAGCCCTACTTTAGCTAGACCCCTTGTGGTGTAGAATAGATTCTAACAATTGATCCTTAGAGTGGGCCCTAAAACATGGGTGTTTGACACCATGATAGGCTAATAAACCCTAACTTCTATGGCACTTCTACAGCTAAGACCCTTTTTGAGTGGCTTTTTCACTTTGGTGGATCATTCCTTTTCTAGAGCTCTTCATAGGGGCCATGGGGTCTCCCCATCATTCACTGGAGACTAGGATTCCACACAGTGGAGGTAAGTGAAAGTTTCTCCCTGTGATCACACTGCAGTGGGGTACCATGCAGAGCATATGCTGACACATGTGCCTTGGTGCCCCATGCATGGTGCAGGTTTCCAGTACAAGTCCAACTTGGACGGCCAGGAATTGAGGCAGGCCATTGGAATGGATGGATGAAAAGATCGGTCTTTGCAAGGATCTGTCAACTTTGCGCAGATTCCAATGCTACTTATGGTGCCAAGATTCTAGAGATGGGTTGTTTGACTTTTGATTAGTCAAATTGATTTATCGAATTAAATTTTTCATGTGACGGTATGATATATTGATTTGACTTATAAAGTCTAAATTTTAATTATAAAAAATAAAAAAAAGATAAATTATAATTGTGCCGAGAGAAATGCTATGTGCACGTTCGCACGGGTAAAATCGCCACGTTGGAATCGCTGAGTCGTTGGTGATTAGTATACGTTGGAAGCCGCCCACGTCAGCACCTTTAACACGTCGCCGTCTGCTCCGCGACTTCTCGAGACGTTTTATCATGAAACTGCCACCGTCACGAAACAACGATTGTGTGAGATATTTTTTTAAATCTAATTTTGCCCTTCCTGTCGTTTCTGCGAAAATAATCTGAGAAGAGCCTTCATTGTATCATCTCACTTTTCACTCTTCGTCTTCATCACCCACGAAAAATCCTACCACCATCTCTCTGCAAATCTCGTTTTCTTGCTCGTGCTGTCTTCTACATTCATGGCGCTTAAGAAGAGTAATGCCATACAAAGTACAGCTCAGTTTAACTCCGTGGAGAATGTGGCGCTGTAGTGTGGGTCTCCAGGTATTATGCCGACGGGAGTGATGTCACCATTATTTATGCGACCTTATCAAATAAGTAGGCTATTAGGTACTGCGTCGGCGAGAGTTATGCCATCACCATTTATGTCATCTTATCAGATAAGTAGGTCATTGTTATACCCCTTCATGACGTCATACACAACGTCGTTCATGCATTACTCTTGTGACGAATCATATTGAAGACTGTGCAACACAATTGTGTTGTGCTGATGTGGTACAACATAGTCAACCATGATTTGATTTTGACTTGTATTAGGTGTATTAGTTAAAAAGAAATGCTTATTGCAAGAAGTGTTTTGTTGCAAAAAAATTGAGTTAGATTACAAGAAACTAATATAAGTAAAAAAATTTAGTGTACTTCACAACCCATAAAATTTACTTTCTTGTTCCAACTTGACGGTACTCATAATAAACATTTGTTAGTGGCTAAGGAGGATTTGATGCTAGTATTAAAAGAAGTTTTGTTGGTGTGTTTGAACAAGGAGTGCGATTTTCCCAATATTAAGACTATCTACACTCAAATATGAACAAGGAGTGCGTTTTAGTTTGGACGTATTTTCATGATTATTCCATCGTACGGAAGTCGATACCATAATTTGATAAGTTTTTTTTCCCAAAAAAACATAATGATGTTTCTGTACACTAGGTATGGTCTTAAAAAAAGTATAACTTTTGAAGTAGCCATTCTTGTCAGAGTTAGTACATGGGAGGATCGAAGTCAGTCAATTATCAACGGGGGTGAAGAGTGGGTGAAAATTTTTCAAAAAAAAAAAAACCCTTTAAAAAAACCCTCATATTTTGATTTAAATTTTTTTGAAAATTTTTCACCCACTCTTCATCTCATTGATGACTTACTGAGTTCGATCCTCTCATGTACCGGGAGGAACCGAACTCTTCTTGCCACATCCTAACCACGTCGGCCCACCCACTATACATGAACTAACAAAGAAGTTGACATATATATATATATATATATATATAATATTATATATATATATATATATATATATATATATATAGCTTTTGGTAACTCCTCCGATGAAGGTAAACACTCTCCGAATCTTCCAAAATTCGAGGGGAAATTTCTTAGGTGGAGAACAATTTTGAATCATCTATCTTTTCATTTATTCTTGTCACCACCATTGATTTAGACATAGAAGGGCAAATCCCTCCGGATACGTCATGGGCTCCCTTCATGTGCGGTCTAAACCCTTGTCGCCCAAGGTCATCTAAGATCATCCTATCGATCCGTAAGAAAAACCCAAGATTCGCCCCATTTGAGGTCAAATATTCGGTTCCGAGGATCCAGTTCCATTTTCCACCTACTTTTTGAGATCGCATACTCGCTGCAGATCTGATTCCGATACGTGTTGCAAAAGTGGGGTTTTGTTCGGTCAAAAAAAAGCAGCAGTCCGCATGTTTTCTTCGGTGTGATTCCAAGATAAGCATATATATAGTATGAGAGTTCATATATACCTGGTTCTAACATATACCAAAATTATGATAAAATCTTGTTCTTCGAACTTTTTAGTGAGAGAAGCCGCTGGAATGCTGGTTCAGCACAGCACTGGTGTGGAAATGGATTTTTCGATCCATCACAATATTTTAAAATTAAAGTTCTTTATCATGTTCTCATGTGTGTACTCGCGTATTACAAATCCAAGTCTCATTTAGTGCTGAGCAAGTCACTATAATGAAAATATGAATCGATAATCGCGGAGCGCGGGCGTGCCAGTCGCCGAAGCAACAACATGTTCTGCCTCCGAGAGTCGGAGGACTTTAGGTCTATTTGCGCGCCGTCTGACTTCGTCAACGAAAGTGGTGATCGGGTCGGGACCAAGATCCCGCCGTTGCCTAAGCGCAACGACGTTAATTACATCCCTCTAGAGGGAAAACCCTTGATTAATCGCCAGATTAGAAAGTCTCGTGGCCTTAAAGCGGAAACATCCGATAAAGGTGCAAAGTGCATGCTAAATTGAAGCCAAAAATGGCAAAGGAAAGATTTCTATTCATGGCATTGGCTCTTTGTGATCATTATCATCTTCACATACAATTTTGGAGGCTTTTATTCATTTATTCATTTGATATTTATCAATAATGCCGATTATATTCCCTTGATTCCATTTAAAAACATGATAGTTGTAGTATGCTGGTGAGTCGGCAGGCTGCTGAGTCGGCAAAGCCAGTGAGTCGGCAGATTGCCAGTCAAGTGAGTTGACAGACTGCTGAGTCGGCAAGGCCAGTGAGTCGGCAGACTGCCAGGTCAAGTGAGTTGGCAGACTGCTGAGTCGGCAAGGCCAGGAGTCGGCAGACTGCCAGGTCAAGTGATTGGCAGACTGCTAAGTCGGCAAGGCCAGTGAGTCGGCAGACTGCCAGATCAAGTGAGTTGGCGGACTGCTGAGTCGGCAAGGCCAGTGAGTCGGCAGACTGCCAGGTCAAGTGAGTTGGCAGACTGCTGAGTCGGCAAGGCCAGTGAGTCGGCAGACTGCCAGGTCAAGTGAGTTGGCAGACTGCTGAGTCGGCAAGGCCAGTGAGTCGGCAGACTGCCAGGTCAAGTGAGTTGGCAGACTACTGAGTCGGCAAGGCCAGTGAGTCGGCAGACTGCCAGGTCAAGTGAGTTGGCTGGACTGAGTCGGCAAGGCCAGTGAGTCGGCAGACTGCCAGGTCAAGTGAGTTGGCAGACTGCTGAGTCGGCAAGGCCAGTGAGTCGGCAGACTTCCAGGTCAAGTGAGTGGCAGACTACTGAGTCGGCAGGCCAGTGAGTCGGCAGACTGCCAGGTCAAGTGAGTTGGCAGACTACTGAGTCGGCAAGGCCAGTGAGTCGGCAGACTGCCAGATCAAGTGAGTTGGCAGACTACTGAGTCGGCAAGGCCAGTGAGTCGGCAGACTGCCAGGTCAAGTGAGTTGGCAGACTACTGAGTCGGCAAGGCCAGTGAGTCGGCAGACTGCCAGATCAAGTGAGTTGGCAGACTACTGAGTCGGCAAGGCCAGTGAGTCGGCAGACTGCCAGGCTGCCGAATCACCCAGCCAACCTGATTCTTGAAGTCTTTTAATTATACAAAGTCTTTTAGTTTCATAAGAGTTCCCGAGAAAATTCGGCAGCACCTCTCCTTACTGATGGTGAAAGAGGGGGGCACGGTACTCGTCCACCATAATGGAGACGGCACCAAAACGGGGTGTTAGCCGCATACGGCGTGACCCAAGTGGCACAAGGTACTGATTCCCGAGACGCAGCTACGAGGGAACTGATGAATACCAAGACCAAAAACAAGCATTCGAGTAAACCAAGGCTTGCCGACTCATCGTATGTGAGGCCTGCCGACTCACTTGTTCAAATCTCTTCATTAATTAAGTGAGTCGGCAGCCAGCTGAGTCCTTGCCGACTCACCAATCAGAAACACTTAACGGTACAAAACTCCACGGGAAAATCGACAGCACCTCCCCCGACTCATGAGATAGGGGGAGGTCGCGGTATCCATCCACCATATGGAGATGATACCAAACGGGGCATAAGCCGTATACGGCGCTACCCAAAATGGCACATGGTACCGATTCCCGAGACATGGCTACGAGGGAATCGATGAGTACCAAGACCAAAAACAGTCAAAAGGACGATCCAATGATGTCTGAGTCTAGGAACTCGGGCATAGATATCATATTATCTAACCTGAGGCCTCATAGAGTCTCATTTCTATGTGAATCGGCGACAAACAGTTCTGCCCCCTGTGAGTCGGCAGCCCTTATTTGCAATGGAATGACACCCAAATCACAACGGAACGGCGTGAAACTTTTATGAAAGGGACTGAGGTACGTCCCACTTAATTCCAAACTCTTACGCGGGCAAAATCCATGCCGATCGGTCTCAGATCACGAAAAACACATGTGCTGTCCAGGTGAGTCGGCAGCTAGGCAGAAATGAGTCGGCAACGCCCATTTATAAGGGACGGTCGCTCAAATCACACCGGAACGGCACGAAATTTTTATGGGGAGGACTGATATGCATATAAATCAATTGGATCTTTTCCGTGTGCGAGAAGTCGCGCGATCGGTCTCAACTGCCGAAAATGACCGTTCTGCCTGGTGAGTCGGCAGCCAGCAGAAGTGAGTCGGCAACGCCCATTTATAAAGAGAGGCCACCCAAATCACACCGGAATGGAACGAAATTTTTATGGTAGGAACTGATATATATAGGATCAATTGAATCTTTTACATGGTCGAAACACCATGCCAATCAGCCACGATTCGCCAAAAACGCGCATTCTGCCTGGTGAGTCGGCAGCCAGCCAGAAGTGAGTCGGCAACGCCCATTTATAAAGAGACGGCCACCCAAATCACACCGGAATGACGCGAAATTTTTAGAGTAGGGACTGATTACATATTGATCAATTTCCATTTTTTACATAGCCGAAACGCTACACCGATCGATCCCGAAACGCCGAAAACTCACTGCCCGGGTGAGTCGGCAGCAAACCTTCAACATGGATTTCCTTTTTTATGTGGTTTCCAACTCGAGAAAACGGGACAAATGCGATGCGGGCATGGTATTGAGACCAAGTACCATCCCCATTCAAGTCCTAAACGAGGCATGAGTATCGAATTACTCAACCTTTTGTGTTTGGACCCGGAATTGGGGTGAGTTGGCAAGCCATACTCATGCTCAAATCAAACGGAATGTAAAAAATCTTGCTACACAGAGGGGTCTTTGCAACACCCATACGATGGGGGGGGGGCTGTCAATCCCTACTGGAAGCTTGGGCAAGACATGAATATTATTTATTCATTCTTGACTACTTAAAGAGCTCACATGGATGTGAGTTGGCAGCCCTCACTCAAATGGAGAAGAAACAGAAACGCAGCTCCAAAGGGAGATAAATGGCAAACAAGAGATTAAAGCAAGGGAGAAAACAAGACAAAATGGTTCTCACGGTTGGGCAAAGGGACTTGGCCTCTCTTTCTTCACAAAAGGAGGCTGGACATTAAGTTTGTCCATCCCCAAAATGGGAAGAGATCCATCTGTTATACACAGTGGGAAAAGTGGGAGGAACACTGAAGAAACCACCGGGATATGCCAGGAAAACAAGCATTAATTAGGCTATACATATATATTCTATTGCATGGAAAGGAAGTTTGACATGCTCTTTTGTCATACATCAAAAACTCATGGCCTTTGGAGGGTCTTAAAAGACCAACATGCAAAAGAAAGAAAAAAAAAGGAAGGGAAGGGGAACCAAGACAGATGGGATAGAGAGAAGTTCCCTCTTTCTTCCTCTCCTCTCCAACTCCACAGCCGCACACCTTTTGAGGGAGGTCTTCTCTTTGCTTTCTCTTCCTCCCCTCCTTCTTGCTTGCTACGTAGGGAGCCCCCAAAGACCCAGCAGAAAAAGGCACCCCTCCTCCTCTTCCTTGCTTGTCTGCACAGAACCTCAATGAAGAACAGCAGAAAACGCCCCTCCTCCTCCTTCTTGCTTGCCTCAGAAGCCCCCCAAGTAACCGGCCGAAAAAGCCTCTCCTCCTCTTTGCTTGTTTCCCAGGAACCTCCTCCGGTAACCAGCAAAAAGGCCCCTTTTCCTTTTCTATTTTTTTTTTCCTGGCTGCCTCTCTCTCTTGCCTTTCTCTCCAAGCCAAAACCAAAAGAAGCCTTCTTACGCAAGTCCCTTCTCCCCTCTGTTCAGAGAACTTTTTTCCAGTCCCTTCCAGAAGCCTCTTTTTGCAGGTCACCTTTTGTAGTGGGGGGTGAGGGGTTTCTTAAAGTGACCCCCAGTATGGGACACTCTTGGGCCAATAGATAATGGGCCTATAGATGGTCTCACATCTCTTTATCTTATTTTTGATGTCCACAACTGGTCATCGTCTTGCTAATCTACAGGCTTGCAGACGACCAGTGAATCTCCATTGCAGCTGCAGAGAGAGAGAGAGAGAGAGCACCCAGGTTTAGAGAGAGAACCCAGGTTCATGGTGGGGGTTGGAAGAGAAAAGTAGTAGCTAGGTCCATTGCAGACAACTTGACTCCAAGTACCCTCCCCCTCCCCCGCCGCACTGCAGAGCCTTCACTCCACGTGAAGCCGGCCGGCACTCGGCAGGCCATGGAACCTGCGGCACAGTGCGGAGCACCCACTGGGAGGGCACTCGGCCCTGCTGATGTGATGGCACCATCCAACGCCAGCAGCTCCTGTTCCAACTCTCTTTCTCTCTCTCTCTCTCTCTCTCTCTCTCTGTGACGTCGATGCTTCAAATATCTACCGTTCTTTTCCCCGCTGCGATCCCGACCGCCCTCTTCCCAGGTGCAGAATGGAGTCCGGCGAGGAAGTAGTAGTAGTGGGGTATCTCTGCAGGGGAAAAGCGCCCCCGTCTCTTCGCTGTTCCCATCACCTGCAGTCCCCTCTCCGGATGCTCGGTGGGGGATGGGCGGTTGAAGGTTTCAGAGGCAAAGACGCCATGGCCACCGCCCTCCCCATGAGGAAGAAGAACCCAGCCGTTCGTGTGTAATTAAGGAAACGATGGAATCTTTCTGGGTAGCCGACAATGGAGACCCCCCCCCCCCGGGGGGGGGGGATTCCCCACCCTTCTCCCTCCTCATTCCACCCCTATATAAACCCAGCTCCTCCCTTACATCCCCTCTGCAAGAAGAGTACATTTGAGTCTGTTTTCTCTCTCTATCTCTTCTTCTTCCCTCTCTCTCTGATCTCTTTCTCTGTGAACTGCCAAGGGGGAGAGTACTGAGAGTAGTAGATATGGAAGAATCGGGTTTAATGGTGGCCACGGGGTCGAGCTTGCTCAGGTGGTCCGCCCCTGGCCTCGCTTCCATGGCTGTCCTGCTGCTTGTGTTCATGGTTTACTTCTATGCCCCCTACTGGAAGGTGAGGAAGGTGCCGGGGCCTCCAGCTTCGCCTCTGGTGGGGCACCTCCCGTTGCTGGCCAAGTATGGCCCAGATGTCTTCAGGCTGCTAGCTAAGGAGTACGGCCCCATCTACAGGTATGCCGGCCCCCCCTTCTCCTAGGGTTTTACTCGACTCCATGGCTTTAAGCTCTCTAAACGCCTGCAACTACTGTTAGCACATGGTTTGTGACAGTTTCTTGAAGTGACAGTACAGTTGAAGGTTCTATCTTGGGTGCAGGTTCCATATGGGAAGGCAGCCACTGGTGATAGTGGCAGACCCGGAGCTGTGCAGGGAGGTGGGGATCAAGAAGTTCAAGGACATCAAGAACAGGACCAGCCCTTCTCCCACCTCCCGGTCCCCCCTCCATGAGAAAGGCCTCTTCCTGACCAGGTAACACCACTCTGCGTCCATGCCAGTTCGAGGAGAAGATGCTGAGCTTGGCGCTTCTTGTCCATGGTGTTGTTTGATCTTATTAAGTACCTTGGTGCATGCTCTGTTCTTGTTGGTGTTCACAACAGAGACGCGAGGTGGTCGTCCATGCGGAACGCCATCATCCCCTTCTACCAACCCTCCCACCTCGCCAGGCTCGTCCCCACCATGCAATCCTTCATCGAGTCCGCAAGCCAGGACCTCGCCAATGGCGGCGGCGAGTTCAACTTCTCCCACCTCTCCCTGAAGCTGGCCATCGACGTGATCGGCAAGGGCGCCTTCGGTTTCGATTTCGGCCTCTCGCGACCCGCGGAAGCCGCCGCCGCCACACAGAGCAGCTCCGCAGATACGGTCGCAGACCGCGACGGCGAAGCTTCCGGCTTCCTGAAGCAGCACATCTACTCGACGGAGTCCCTGAAGATGGATCTCACCGGCTCCATCTCCATCATCCTCGGCCTCGTCGCCCCCGTTCTCCAGCCCCTGTTCAGGTGGCTCCTGGGGCGGATCCCTGGCACCATGGACCACAGGATGCACCAGACTAACGAGGAGGTGAGCAGGGTGCTGGACGAGGTGGTGAGGAGGAGGTCGAGCGAGGTGGGAGGTGACGGCCGCGCCGCCGCCGACTTCCTGTCGGCGATACTGCTCGCCGCCAGGGAGTCGCCGGCGGCCAGGGAGCTCTTCACCAGGGATTACGTCAGCTCCCTAGCCTTCGAGCACCTTCTCGCCGGGTCGGCCACCACCGCCTTCACCGTGTCGTCGGTGGTCTACCTGGTGTCCAAGCACCAGGAGGTGGAGAAGAAGCTGCTGGAAGAGATCGACGCCTTCGGGCCCCCCGACCGGAAGCCGACGGCCGACGACCTCCACTGCAACTTCCCCTATCTTGACCAGGCAAGCATGGGAGCACCACCCATCTACATATCTGCTTCCTTCCACAGCACAAGCTCTCTGGGTTTTAGTTCACAGTTCTGATCATACCCTGTTTGATGGTGCAGGTGGTGAAGGAGGCCATGAGGTTCTACACAGTCTCTCCTCTGGTAGCAAGGGAGACATCACGGCAAGTAGAGATCGGAGGCTACACCCTTCCCAAGGTACAGAACAGGTTTCTCTATCTGAATCCTTCAAGTGCAGCAGGTGGGGGGGGGGTGTGAAGAAAGGTTAGCTATGGCGGATAGGAACCCAAAGCTCGCCTCGCTTCTAATACTTTGTCTCTGTTTCCTCTCTTCCTGCTGCAGGGCACGTGGGTCTGGATGGCGCTGGGCGTGCTCGCCAAGGACGCCCAGAACTTCCCGCGGCCGGAGCAGTTCCGACCGGAGCGGTTCGATCCCGCCGGCTCCGAGGAGAAGCTCCGCCACCCCTACGCCCACATCCCCTTCGGGCTCGGCCCCCGGATGTGCATCGGCCACAGGTTCGCGCTGCAGGAGATCAAGCTCACCCTCGTCCACCTCTACCGCAGCTACGTGTTCGAGCTGCCGCCGGAGATGGAGGACCCGCCGGAGCTGGAGTACGGCATGGTGCTTAACTTCAAGCATGGCATCAAGGTCCGGGCCGTCCGGCGGGGAGTCTGAGCTGCTTCGCCGGAGCTCAGCTGCATAGTTTGCCGTGTACCCTCTTGTCCTAAAGGTTATCTTCTTAATATGGATAGATGTAGTGGCTTTTATGCAAATAGTCCCTGGTTGTTGTAACTTGTAAGATTTAAACACCAAGGAAAAAAGAAAATTAATTAGTGATAAAAAGGGAGATAATCCCAAGCTTTGGTGGTTTATAAAAAAATGTTTAGCATGATAAGGCTAGGATTAGGAGTGATGTAAAACTCATTACATGGTTATTATGACAAGGCATGATTTGGCATAAGGTATCTTACCCTTTTTAAGTACATGGGGATTTAAAAAAAAGAAGATCAATTGACACAGGGCTAATTAAAATATTATAAAATTTCATAATTTATTTTATAAAAAAATTAATTAGAAATTATTTATTATAATAAAGAGGTCTTTATTATAACATGATTTAACATATTCTGTAATAGGAGACATTTACTATAATAAGTTACAACTCTGTCGGAGATTAAAAAATAAGTCAAATATTTATTAGGAACTCTTAATTAATTTATCTTTATTTTATTTCATAGAAACTTTTAGTTGTCTTTTTCATGTATAAAATGATGAAAATAAGATTATGGTTGACCAATGTGGCACTAAAATTATCTTGGTTTGATTTATTATTCACACACCCACAAAAAATTTAAGTCAAATAAAATTGGTTGAATCATTGTATCAGGTCGAAAGATATTTTATTTGGTATGATACAATACCAAAACGCACCATGCCATATCACTCAAATGAATTTGACTCCAATTCGACCCAACAAATTCTAAGTTTTTATTATAAAAAATAGCTGCAGTACAACATGGCCAGTCTCAAGAAAAAGATAAATTTGGGAGTAAACAAACCAGCAAAATGCCTTGTGTTATTTTATGGTCATCTATGTGAAAAAAATCAAATAATGGATCAGTTTTAAAGTGAGAGATCTTAGAACCAGCCAATTTCATGTCAGATGGAGAAACCTGTTCTGTAAGTAGGGAAGGGTGTAGCCTGTGTAGATCTTACTTCCTATCGATGATTTGCTAGAGGAAGTTTTAAAATGATCAGATGATGCAATATTATAAAAATTAATTTTTTATATTTAAACATAAATATAGTATTTAATTTTTGATGAAAAAAATTTCATATAACAAATTTAAATAATAATAAGATAAGACGTCGATGACAATGATAATTTGAACTCATGATTGCCCTTAGAAGTGTAATTTATGTCATTGAGTACTCTGTAAAACATCTTACATATTTAATTTGGGACTTATTCACAAAAATAAATATTTTTTTAATTTTGTTTTACTTAGATACACAATTTCACCAATAAACCCATATGTTAGTCTATCCTGTTATACTTAAGTTAGCTTATCAGAAAATATTGGAAAAAATAAAAGGGGATTAGATTGATGCTTATGTGAAAAAGACTGCTCACGTTTAGGAGCAAGAATCGAATTAAAATTAGAAAATTTGACCTAAATCTTTCGCCAAAAATCTTAAAATAACCATAATTCACCCTCATCCAACTTTACCATTTTAGTGCAAGCAAAATATAGAACATAATGTTTTAACCCATGTCCAAAATAAATCAGATTAAAATCATAGAAAATATTTATTAGATTCTACTTGTGATCCACGCTACCCAATATTGACCCCTCCGCCAGCCGCAGTTCTCGGGAAAAATTGTATATATATCTTGAAAACATATGTATTTGAATATATACATCTAATTTTCTCATATTTTATTTTATAATCTTAAATAAAAATCAATTTTATCTTTATGCTTTGTAGTCTCTTAAAATAGAAGAAATATTAAGTTATTATGTAAATAGAACTGTTAAAAAACGGTGAAAATATTAAAATATCTTTTTAAAGAGAAAGAGAGAGAAATTTTTAATTTTTTAAGAGAGAGAATTTTTTGAAAATTTTTAAAGAGAATTGCAAAGATAAATTAGTCTTTTTTTCTCTCAAATAAGATCATAGTTGACTAGACCATTGAACTAGAGCGGAGGATTTCGTGCCAATTTAGAATCAAATCTTTGGAGTATATATGGTAGTTTATTTTCCATTTTGAGATATAAAATACAATATAAAGATTTTAAGGATATATATTCTAACATGATGGATTTTAAGGGTATATATATATATATATATGTACGTTTCTGAGCATCTTATTTCCCCGCGCGATTCCCGGAAAAGAAACTGAAGATTCCAAGTCGTCAGCGTGTCGTATGAGCACAACGCGTCACGAACGGATTCCACGATCGCACGGTTCGTAGACGGTCTCCCTTTTTAGGATTCGCAATCGGACGGTTCACACAGCCCGCAACGTGGATTCGCACGAAGTCCGTGCTTAGCGATGTCTCCTCTGACTCGTTAAATCCCGCGTGGGATCCGATTTAAAAGGCAGCGACACGAGACGAAAACTGCTGGCTGCGGAGAAAGCAGCGCCTTGGAACTTGGAAGAAGCTCGCCGCCTCGCGACCACGCCGGCGACCAGGGAGGAGGTGGTGGGCGGGAATCTTCCGAGCTCCGCCGGGCTCCGACGACTCTGCCCCCCCTTCTGAGCTCTCTCTTTTTAGATCTGCTCAGTTCGATTCCCGGAATCCCGATCTCGTTCTAGGGCTTGGGGTTGGGGGTGGGGGAGCGCTTGATCTGCTGGGGAGCCTTTCTCCGTTTGATGTATCTTCTCTTCTGCGAGGCCTGCTCCGGTTCGGAAGGAACCCGCCAGGAGTTCCCTCGGATCGGTTCCGCATTCCAAGAGGCGGCCTCCCTTTCCTTCTGCCTCCCGAGGGGCCGATGGGATAAGGAGTTCTCACAGCTGCAGGCCGGGTGAACAGGGGTCCTTGCCAGTGCCGGTGCCGTGCGCGGGGTCGCCGAGGTTCGTTACTTTTGGTTGCGTTCTCGATCGGATTCTCCGTTTGCTCATCTTGTCCACAAGGCATAGATGGAATCTTCTCAAGGATCAGCGTTGACGGCGTCGCCTGCTGCGGCTGCGGCGAATATGAAGGTGCATTCGGTGGATGCGGTGCCGGTTTTCGTCAGGGAGTTGGTCGCCGGGGGAGTGGCGGGTGCGTGTTCGAAGACGGCCGTCGCTCCATTGGAGAGGGTTAAAATACTCTTGCAGGTTGGTGGGATGTCCACAATCCACATTGTTCCTTGACTTATTTGCCGTAGTATCGCGCTCCTCTTGGAACTTGAATTGGGTTTATAAGATTTAATCCATGATGCATTCGCTTCTTTGCCGCTCGTCTTCTTGTTGCTGTGAATTATATGTCCAATGTTAACGCCTTCTCTTGTTGAAGCGCATATTATCTTTTATCTAAGTACTGCATTGTTCAAAAGCGATTGAACATACTTCTTCCATGTTGTCCTCAAGCGGCAGAAGAATACTGCTTAGAAATTCCCACGATTCCTTGACGAGGGACCAGATTCATGGACTTATGGCTATGTGAGGGTGTCCTCGAAAACCCACAATTGCTCGGCACATTTGAGACTGTGTGTGTTTGACTCTTCGTCATACTACCTTGCAACCAGATGTTTTCAAGTTTGGCTTACTCAATGTTAAATACCCGAGCAAATGTCTTTGCTTTTTTATTTTTTCCTCCATTTTATGCCAACTTTTCCCTCTATATTCCCAGCTTTACTCTCATATTCGCTTTAATGGTTGCGCTGGTACATATAGACAAACCCGAAGGCCATGGTTCTGCTCATCGTTACCAGAATTTTAACTTCCAGGGAAACCTAAAAAAGAATGGTAGGTGACAGTACCTCCCAGTGCTTCCTAAACTGTTTACCTATGATCGGATGCCATGAACTGCTGTTCAACTCCTCTTTTCAGGGGTGTGACGGTATAAGTTTTTTCATTTCTTCTTTTTCAGTGGGAATTAGAAAGATACTCAGGCGAAAGGGAAAGTTTTGAGATTATATCATGGTTGCTCTTGTCATGCTAAAACCTTATTGTTATTACTTTATCTTCTCTGTGTTTATTTTTCTGTGATGTCATGCAATCATGACTCTTCTAGGGTATTTTTGATATCAATATTAGTGGCTGGTAATTTTTCTTTCTTCCATGTTAACTTGTTTTGCTACCTGGCTCATTAAGTGACATTCTATGTAATGAATAGACAAGGACTGAAGGATTTCAATCTATTGGAGTATTTCAATCTCTGAAGAAAGTGAAGAAACATGATGGCATTTCAGGATTCTACAAGTAAGTTAAGAAGATTGGTCTTTCAAGAACATATTTTCCTGTCTTGCTTTCTGACAAAATCTGAGTTTGTTTTGCTTTTAATTGCAGAGGAAATGGTGCTAGTGTCCTCCGGATCGTTCCGTATGCCGCATTACATTTTATGGCCTATGAGCAGTATTGTTGTTGGATCTTGAATAATTGTCCATCACTGGGTACAGGACCTTTTATAGATCTGTTAGCTGGTTCCGCAGCAGGAGGAACTGCTGTTCTATGTACCTATCCTCTGGACTTGGCTCGGACAAAACTTGCTTATCAGGTAAGACCATTGTGTCTGCCTTAAGATCAAAATTTCCCTTTTCTTTATACTAGCACTGTAACATAGTAGTCGTGTGACTGTAAACTGAAGATTGTTTCTGGGAAATTACTAGGTTGCCGGTGTGGAGTCAAGGTCACTGATTGGTATGAGCAGTCTGGGGAACCAAGTGACAGACCATGGGGTAAGAGATGTTTTCAGGAATGTTTATATGGAAGGAGGAATTCGATCTCTCTACCGTGGAATTTGTATGTCCTTTCACCTCCCATATTTTGTGTGTTTTTTTTAATAGGGGAACTAGCTAGGCCAAAACTTGCTTAATGTGCATTTCTTGAGAAATTCTTAGTTAAAACTGTGTTATACAGAGGACAATATTCACATCATGGAGTGGGTACATATTGATGGGGTTATCCTCTTTAGCATTTTATTTTGATGCTTAATGCTTATGTCCCTTGAAAAATTTGTCTGTATATATACCTCTTCTCTATGCTTCACTTGGTAAATGTCATATTCTTGTTATTTGTGTTAGGTCCAACACTCATTGGTATCCTTCCTTACGCTGGTCTGAAGTTTTACATATATGAAGAGCTCAAATCCCATGTACCTGAAAAGCACCAGGAGTCCATTGGTCTGCGGCTAGCTTGTGGAGCTTTAGCTGGCCTGTTTGGTCAGACATTGACTTACCCTTTAGATGTGGTTCGAAGACAGATGCAGGTAACTAATTGTATTTCACTGTCAATTATCGTTTCTGTAAACACCAGCATGCACACACTAAAAGAAAAAAAGAATGTGAAGGGGAAAGAAGAAAACAGAATCCTTTGAGCGTACACTTCTCCATGTGTGCATTGTGTTGTGTCACTAATTTTGTCAGGAGCTATCTAATTCTTTCAGGTTGAGAGCCAGCAAATGTCTGTTCATCAAAATGATCTTAGAGTCAATAGCACAATGCAAGGGCTTTCTACTATCATCCGCCGTCAAGGATGGAGGCAACTATTTGCTGGTTTGAGCCTGAACTATCTAAAGGTAATGAATGGAAGTCAATTTTCATTTTCAAAGACAACAAATGTTGTTTAGATGTTTATAGAATTTGAAGATTGAAAACATGCATATAATGATAACGCTAATGACATTGCAAAGTAACCAGTAATTGCAGCTAATATGCAGATTATGTGGGTCAACCCACAGCCCAGCCCAAGTTTTGTCAAGATAGTTTGGATATCTTCTAGCTGCACCAAGTGTAGGAGTAACAGACTAGATTGAATTCCACTGTGCTAAGATTGGGCTATTTTTCCTTGAATTCAGGCAAGAAGCCTACCCAGCATGAATCTGCCAGAACCTGAAGCCTTTTCCTCCTCCCTCAAGCTCCCCCTTGACTTCCCCACCTTAACCACCTCCAGCTGTCCACATTTGACGTATCTCACTTACAAAACCTCTGCAACTTCCTGTTGCTTTAGAGGTCAACATCTATGTCCTTGACAGCTTCTCATTCCTCAATTGATTCCACCAACCAATCTAACTGCTCGTTCCTTACTTGGTTTCACCATATGGTATGCTATGGGCTGCAGAAAGCTTGCAAGTGCTGCCATCTCTGTGTTGGATGGAGTTGGAGAGCAGATAATTGTCACCATATGTGGGTCTCAGTATTCGATGTTTCCTAGTGATGTCATAGGTGTGAATTTGATGGAGATATAATGATATAGCAAGTGGAGAAGAAGGTAGAGCCGGAATTCTTAGATGTACCACAATCTGACAGTCCGCATACAACTTGATTTCGCACTTTGCATCGCGCTTCCCCTTGGAATGCTCGCACTGATGAATCTTTGTAGTTCTCATTTCTTGTCTGATTTGGATCCCTTTCGTTCTGACATTTCTATATGGATGTACGATAAATTGATTACTGACGCATGTAGCACTTGTTCAGGTTGTACCCTCGGTCGCCATTGGTTTCACTGTGTACGAACATATGAAGACATTGTTGCAGGTGCCTTCCAGAGAGAAGCGTCGGTCTGCCTCCGTTGCATGAAGCACGTTCTTGATGGCATGTATTCTTGCAATGCTTGAAATGAGAGACTAGATGGGGGGATTTCCACCTCTATAAAGTGTTTCAACAGATTCCTCTGCTACTCAATTTTGATGTCTAAAAGGCTGAATCATTTGCTAAATGCTTGTCGACCCTAGAAATATGTATCCACATGATGTTCCAGTTGTTTAGACCGTGCTTATCTTGCTGCAATGTTTTTTTTTCATATATTCCCCTCTTAAAACGAAAATTATGTGAAAATTTGTCATAGTTTTGCATTTGCTTGTATACCCTTCATATTTTAGTATAATAGCATTCGGTAAACTTCCGTCAAAATATCTCTGGAGCATTCCATCTTCTGCATTTGTCTTGTGTACAGATTTTCATGGTTTGTTGACATAATGTGGTGAAAAGGCGGCATGTATGACGTTTTAAATGGTATGCATGGTAATGTGCAGCTAGGATTGGTTTTTTTTTTGTGATTTTCATTTTAAGAGGGATTTATATACAAAAGTTCTAGAAGAAATCTCATTGTGCGCATTATATTTCATTATTTTGTCGAGACCATCGAGAGTTGCCCAATCTACACACTAACAATGGTAATGATGCTTGTTTTTAGAAAGAGAAATTTGCAAAGCTAAGCCTTCTCATGTGAATGAATAATTGCATAATTGTCAGCTATATCATTTCCATTAAGCACTACGGATTGCTATCAAATAAATGAATTTAGCTCAGCTTAAAGTCTAAATATGATTAAAGAAATATTTAATATATTTTTGTATTACATTTTAAATGTAATATGACTAGATAATAATTTATGTGACATCTAACAATTGAGTTGTTATTTTATCACTTTTCATACGAGAGATGTTATATAAGTTATTGTCTAGTTATATTACACTTAAAATGTAATATAAAAGTGTACTAAATCTTTCTCATGATTAAAACAACACTTATGATGTCTGCGTGGTCTAATCATAAAAGTAATCCCACGGTATAAAGACAATACAAGTACCCAACTTTAACTTTCTTGAAGAGATATTGCAATGAGAAACACTTGATATCTGTACGTTCGGTCATTTATATCTGTAGACATAAGATGGTGTGAGTCTCATTATTAATAAGATAGTGAAATTCACTTATTTGTGTTTAAGTTCGAATGATCGGATATTTTTTTTTGTGTGGATATTAAATATTTTTCTATCATATTAACAGACTCGAGGGATGTGAACCCCGAGTCTGATACCACCTTGAGAAAAAAAAAGAATTCTGTGGGTGAGGCGTGGAAATTGAACCAGTGGCCTCTCAAATTCAGTAGACTTAGAGAATCACCGTGCTATGTGTTCTATTATCAAAAGGGCAAAAAAGGCGAAACGCATGGATCTTAATGAACAATAACTCGGAAAACTTTATTTTTAAGAGAAAAAAAAGAGAAGATTAGATTCAAATGATGACGTCATCGAGAATGAATAATAACTCAAAAAACTTTATTTTAAGAAACATAGAAGATTAGATTGAAATAATGACGGCACTGAGAAGAAGCACCCTTGCCCAGACCCTCAGAATGCCACGCGGTCTCGCGTCACTTCAGCCCAATACTAGCCCGTTTAGAACCCAGGATCGCCTCTCTCAAACGTGCTGGAAGCCCAATAACATCCACCACCCATCTGGACAACCCAAGAAAGGGTACCTTCTCGAACTTGACCAGTGTGTGTACAAGTCACTCTTAATGGTCTCCCTTTGCTGATTGGCCGATGTCCGATCCTTTAAAAGAGAGGAGAATTAGAGATTAAATTAGAAAGATGTGTTGTGATCATCTACTCAGGCGCATTGTTGATTTGTAGTGATCTCCTTTTTTTCCTACCAAAAAAATGTAGTCGAAAAAGAGGCAGCTCTCTCACTTGCCCTAGATCGAGCAATCTGTATTTTAGGTAGATCGAACTTAATCCTTTGTCATGCCCTTCTCAGATATTTCATAGGGAAATTTTTTTTCAAGGAATAATTTTTATAGGAAAATTAAAAATATAATTATCTATTTGATACCCACGAAAATGTTTTTCTTGAAAAGATTTTTTGATATTTTTTCAGTAAAATACTTATTAGAATAATTTTTAAAAAAATAATTAAAAATATCTAAAAAAATAAAAAGTATATTCCGTGTGTCAACCACCCGATCACTGACTGTCTGGCGGCCGACAACCTGGCGGTTGGGTGTTGGGTTGCCGGTGGACCGGACGTTAGGTTGCCGGGCGTTGGGTGCCGGGCGTTGATTGCCGACCGTGCCCAACGTTAGTCGTCGGATTCCAAGCATCAGACACTAAGAATGAGATTAGAGATTGTAGTCACACACATGAAAATCCTATATAAAAGAGAAATTCAGAAAAATAATTTATGGAGTCTCATCAAGGATGCCAAAATCCATAATTTTAGTAAAAGATTTACATGAATTCACTTTTTAGTGGTACCAAATAGGTTATTGTACGAAGTTTTCGCCAAAAACATTTTCTTACATGAGGTTTTAGGCTGAAACAAACGGACCCTAAGGTTTTGATCTCTTCAACCCGATCTCACTCTCAAACCTCAGACCGGGATGATTAGAGTGAGCCCAAGTCTGGCTTTTGGGCGATTTAGATAAAGAGGCATAACAGGAACTTGGCTCATTCTTAATTTGCTCTCTTTAACTTGTAAGATAGTTAGTCTTTGAGAACGAGGATCTCAAGGATGATGCTCTAATGATCAAATTAGAAAAGAGAAGAACTTGGTTTGAGAATTAAAGAGTTAGGACGGGAGAGAATTTGTTTGGTGGGACTATATTAGTATTGACACATGCATGTCTCATCCTTTACCTAAGATTGGTGATGCATTTTTTGAAAGTGACCTCGGTAAGAGAAGCATATAGATTTTGATATGAGATTAATTTTTTGTTTGAAGATCTCTTGTCTCTAGCTCCTTCTCTTCTGTGTTAAGTATGCTGATTTGGGTCTGATCCGACATAGGTTGCTTTGGCCCCGTCTAGGGCCCTTTCAGATTCAAATCTCCACACTCACATTGCTTAATTACCAGAAAAAAACTTTCTTAGACATGCCATGATCTCCGAAATATACACAAAATATATACAACGGTGCCCTTCTCCCTCACTTGCCTTAGATTGGACAGTGTTTTCTGATCTATACTATTATAATGAAATACAGTCTTCAGTGCTGTCACATGGCAGCATCATGATGAATTTTTTCCCGTCATGTTTACTAATATAAAAACTTACTAATTAATATAACTTCTCTCCTCTCTTTCCTTCTCATTAAAAGTTTTTATTAAACATCTCACTTTTTTTTAAAACTCACATCCTTACTCAAAACCCTTTCCCATTTTACTCTCTTCATCAAAACATATTTTCTCTCTCTTCTAAAAATACAAAAATGTATTACATATTTTTGAATAATTCTTTTTATTAAAATTATTATATTAATAATAAATACTATTAATCTCATAATATATATGACTTACAAATTTTATTTATTTAAAAATTAATAATTTTCCTTGCATCACACGGATATAGAGCTAGTCCTGTCAATAAAAGAGTTGCATGCAGTACCCAACCTTTTCATTAGCCATCCCCCTTGATCTCGGCTTCTCGAATCCTCCCATTCCTCTTACGATTGAGTTCGAACCCGTTAAAGTAATGGAGAGAGAGAGAGAGAGAGAGAGAGAGAGAGAGAGAGAGAGAGAGAGAGAGAGAGAGAGAGAGAGGAGAGAGAGATAAAAAAGGACAAACAGTTCTAAGAGCATGGGGCTGGGAGAGAAGACAGGTTGTCCTGAGACGAGGACGGTCTCCTCAATGTCCTCATCCATTCTGTGATGAGAGATGGAGGCCGTCGGAGACCTAAATTTAGGTGGAGAGGGTGGTAGGAAGGTGTGGAGAGGGTCGAGGCCATGCATGCATGGAATAAGGAGGGGACGTCCTGTTGGAGAGCGGCCTAATTGTGCTCCCCTATAAACGAAGCCACCCCATCGCCCAGCGTTCGGTTTTATCCGTCCACCTCTCTCTCCCCCTCCTACTGGGTGTATCGGAGCTCTCTGATCATGGCAAGCCGGAAGGCCGTGGCGACCCTTTTCCTGGTGGTGCTGGTGGTGGTGGACGCCGGGCGGGCGGCCCAGGCCCTCACCTGCTTCGAAGACTGCATGCGCATCTGCGTGCCGGTGAGGTTCGCCAGCTGGGACGGCTGCGCCAACCAGTGCAGCAAGGCCTGCATCTCCATCGGCCGCCCGGGGATGCCCCGCCACCACCGCCGGCCGCCGCACTGCAAAGCCCCCTGCTCGCCGCGGAGCCGTCTCCGCAGGCCGCACCACCGAGCGCCCCCCCAGGGCCCCGGGGCAGGCCCATCTGCGAAAATGGGGGACCTAACCATCTAATTCCATGGTCGTTCTCTACTCATGTGCCCTCTCATGATTTGTCCCACGGCAGCGTCTCTCTAGCTTGCACGGTTTCGTCCGGGTTGCACCAGCAGTACTGATGGGATGTTCGAATGTGAAAATTAATGTACTATTCTGTACTCCAGGATTTGGAGAGAGAGAGAGAGAGATCAAGAAGTTGCTTGTGTATAATATTGCTGCTTGTTTAATTTGCATGCTGTTCGACCTTGTTAAAACTCTTGTGAAAAGAATATTCGAGATCTTCGTGATGTGCTCATGAATTCGATCATCTGTCCTTTGTACAGAACATGGCTGTGAAGGCCCTGAAGGGTGTAATATGGACATGAAGTTGGACGTTCCTCAACGTTGCAAACATATATGAGAAATGTTTAATTATTTCTTTTTTTGGGTCTTATAATAAAATTGATGTGAATTATTTAACAAGTAATCTTATTAATCAAGTCTGATGAAATTCTTTTTTCTCTCTCTTTTTTTCAATCTTATTAAGTAATTCACATCAATTTTATAAAGACAAATTAAATCTAATCATATGGGAGAACGTATATATTAATCAATTGTCGTAATCTCAATAATCGATTAACCTAGTTATCTTAACATATATATAGCATTATACTCCACCCTTGAAGAGTAAGTGCAATAACTATACATTTATATCATCGTACTCCTCTTTAACCAAAACACTGCGTGCACCATGCCAAAATCGGTTAAACACTAACCATGCATTTATACGTACCCTACCCAAAGGTAAAAAACTTACCAAAATGGCCCCACATAACTTGTTGGGTTGGGTAGATTTAACCCACACTACCAGAAAAGTGCAAATTGTTAGCTTTAGCCGTTAATTAACATAATTTGGATTATATATTATATGACTAAATATATGTTTTTAAATATTATTAAATATATATGATTAAATATATACCATATTTGAATATATCTTAAACATACATAAATATAATTATTAACATATATTAGAATATATATATTTATATATTTGTTAGTATAAAATTTACACTCAAATATGTGGCGGAGAGGGGTAGAGACTAGAGAGGGTGTTGTGCGTGTGTTAAGTATTTACGATAGTTGTTGACATAAGTCAGATAAAATATAATATTATACTTAAGTTTATATTTTTAAATATCATTAAATATTATAAGTATTTGGCAATGTCTTTTGGACGGATGAAATATATATTGAGAATATTTTAATTTTAAATTACATAATAAAATAAATAATTTTTATTTTTTAGTATTATAATTATTATTGAAATATAAATATGTTTAAAAGTAAGTAAAAAAATACGCCACATGCATGTGCATGTGCCGGTAGTATTGATGCGGTATCATGATATTATTATCGTCTGACTATTAAGCTAACACAGGCCTACATGCATGCGATAATGTTTAGGTGACGGCTGTGAAGGATGATGGCCCGCCAACACGAAGACGAACTTTTGGGAGATGGGAAGCGGAGGTGCATTTAAATTGGACATTTTTGTCAGCGGCTAAAGATAGCCATTGACATAAGATTAACATACATCAACGGCAAATTAAAGTTACTGACAAATGATAACTTATGTCAACTACTCTTTTGAGTCATTGATAATCTTTAAAACATATGTCAACGACTAACTTGAGCCGTTGATAAATGTTAAACCTATATCAATGACCCAAGTTAGTTGTTGACATCTATTCAATACATCAGCGACGACGTATTTTAGCCGTTGACAAATGTCAAACTTATGTGACGTCAGCGACTATGATTAGTCATTTATATATACTCGTCATTTGGCTACTTCTTTGTCAACGGTTATAGTAGTCGCTAACAAATAATTATTATCTCAACAACTGATTTTAGTAGTTGACAAATATCAATCATATCAACGAACACTTATAGCCACTGATATAGAGTCGTCGACAAATCTCATTTTCCTTGTAGTGGGTCCCCTGAATAACTTTCTATATCCTTGATTAGCATATACTATCACCTTAAAGTCAATTCAAATTTAATCATGTATTTACTCCTAAAGTGGCCGTAAATTACTATATATCCCTGGATAAGTCAAGAAAATGGTCATTCACAAAGATTTTTTTTTACGTGCCCAGGTGAGGTAGGGACTAAATTAACTCGAGTTAATTTGGATAACAGGAGTTGTCTAGCAAATCCCATTTTATTTTTAAAAATAGGTGACTTAACTTTTAGGTTAATCTAGCCTTGAGGTACATACCCCTGGGTCTCTTCCTCGTCTCATGTTTGATGATCACCTTTCTATGAACCAATCATATATACATGTCTATACACTGATACACATGCCCAAACGTGACCAAAATTTCGTAAACAAAAAGAGACCAAAAATGATCTTTCGTACACTAGAACAGCACTGAGGAAAGAAACCCTCGTTGTTGTTATTATTATTATATTAGTATTATTATTTAGATTGAGACACTACGACCACAAGACAAACCCATTGCAAGCTGCATGTCCTCCTCCAGGGGCGGATCCACGTTATAGGTGGGAGGTGCCATATATGGCGCCCCCCTAATTTTATCTCCTAAATACTTTAATTAAATAATAATTAATATTTATATTTTATTCTTCCTCTATTTTTTATCATTTATATACCTATTTATTTCGACCCCTATATATATATATATTATATATATATATATATATATATATATATATCATCCTGTTCCGCCCCTCTTCTCCACCCGGGCCAAATGTCTGCCACGAAACGGCACCTTCCTAGTACTCAAGTATTTCCCCTCCTATATATATCGTCTTCCGATTCCCACGCCACACCTCAAGCTTCTCCTATATAAAACACCTCCCCCTCTCCCTGCCCACCTCGCCCCAACACCCCCCAACGCCACCCCTCCCTCCCCTTCTTCCTCCTCTCACGCCCCTTCACTCCACCGCCCTCTCCCTCCACATCACCCAGCTAGCGGCCGCTCGCTTGCAGAAAGGAGGGAGGCGGCCGGGCGAGGGAAGGGAAGCATGGGCTGCAGTGCTACAGCCGCGGCGGCGGGGTTCGTGGTGGCAGCGCTGGTGCTGCTGGCGGCGGTGGAGAACGCGGAGGCCCAGGAGTACACCTGCATGGACGCCTGCATGATCGAGTGCATGAAGCTGCGGTTCTCCACCAAGCCCACCTGCGCCGGCGCCTGCAGGAGTGCGTGCTTCGAGAGCCCCATGGTGAAGGCTGCGAGAAAGCAGCCCATGAGCTCCTCTCCTTCTGTGGCTGCTCATCACCACTGAGCCCAATACATACGGGAGATCGATCGATCGACAGGGGATCAACAGGAAGCATGCGCGTGCTCACCCCATGAACATTAACTAGCTTCAATTCTTTAATTTGATGTCTTAAAAGTAGTACGATCTCTTCTCCCGGTCGATGCTACTTCTTCCTAGCTAGCTAGCTCTCTGTCCCGTGCTCCTGTGTTCATCTATGTCATTGGGTGTGGCTCTTGCTTCTTTCTTGTTCTTCCTTTGTTTGGGTAGGTGGTGGGGTTCTTGATGCCACCGCTGCTAATCTGACAAAGATATGGAACGAAATAAGTACATGTTGATGACGTTTGTGGCTTGGTGATCAATACATTTGAGTACGTATTCTCCATGTTCATGGCTCATATGCTCCGATCGACACATATATATATCTGACACAAATACTCGAAATGATTAAAACTTCTCATGAATAAGCGTACGTTTCCAAATTAAGTTTAAGCTGGTAATTAATTAAGAAGGAAGGCATGTACCAAAGTTGTCTTAATGTTGTTATATACAATTTTGATTCTTTTGTGAATTACCTTGAAAAATGGGGTTAAATCGTGTTACCATATATCTTAGGAAAATACTTTTTTTTTTTGCAACGAATATCCTTGATGATAGCTTAGAATAGTGCACACCACTCCACGAAATTAAGTTCTGCGGAAAAACCATAACTAATATTAAAATTAAAATTATTTTGAGTCAGGCCTAATAATTCATGCGAAAAAAAAATATATATATATACATAGAATATATATAATAAGATAGTGCCAATACAGCTTACTTGTTGTTGCTTCTTTAACCATCTCAGCCATTGGTCATCAGTGAATTCAATTATTAAAAAAGATGGAAACTACTCCTAATGTAGACTAGTGGAGCATTAATCTAATTGTTCAACAAGTGAACTTGGCGATGAAGAGAGCAATAGGAGATGATTTTATGTGGAAAATTATATATATACCTTAAAATCTTTCATATTTGGATATATCCCTAAAATTTGTATATTATACTCTAGTAACTCTGTGTTCCACATATTTCATCATGTATATTCCTATTATTTGGTTCCATTTATTTAAATCGACCATAATTGAGTTAAAAATGTTAACAAAAACTTACTTACTTTTTACAACTCTCTCTTTAGTTTAAAAAATGAGATAAATACATATATACCCCTAAAACAGATGAAATGTTGCATGTACTCTTGTATCTTCATCTCATTAAATATACTATGTACTTTAATGTATTACATCACACACACCTTTCAGTCAATTAAACCCACCATAGTTGGATTAAGGGTCAGAACTCCCCACCCCCCACAATCCCCCTTCTCTCTCTTTCTCTCTCTCACACACAAATTTTTGGTATGGGTATACTTTTGTCTTTCAAAAAGCATATAACAGTTACGTTTATGTTTTAACAGAGTATCCCTATTTGTGATGGCTAGTTAACCAAGGAATATAATTGATGTATTTTTGTCAATTATGGGGTATATTTGATGAGGTTAAATTATTTTGAGGGATATACTCAAGAAAATGATAGTTTTCAAAGGTATAATATATATATATATAACTTAAAAAGATTTCTTCCTCTCTCTCTCTCCCCTCTTTGGAATAAGGTCATTTTGGTCTTCTTAACTCTCTTTTAACGGTTCGTTTGCATACTAATAAAATATTCTCTAAATTCTGACGGTTAGTTAATCCGAGGGATATAATTTGTTAATTTTTATAAAATTAAGAGTATACTATAAAATATATAATATAATACACAGATTTCAAAAGTATATATTTGATTTCAGAAGTATATATATATATATATATATATCCTTGTTATATATATATGCCTCACGTTATGCTTACAAAAATCTTCACCCTGGCGGGCAGGCACTAGGCAGTCCTCTCTTCTTTTCCCTTGAAACTACAACGCCTCCATGCACGTAAAAGCAACAGGCCATGCACTCCACGATCGATGGATCAGGGGTCTCCTCTTCGCTGTGTGTGTGTTTTTGAGGTCGACCCATCTCTGAGAGATGCGCATGCGGCCTTCTGTGGGGAAGCAATTCTTATTCTGCAACTCGTCTACGATGTGCTAATATCAGAGGAAAGAAAAGGACGACGGCTTTCCTAGCAGCTCCCTCGTTCCAGTGTGTGCAGCTGGATGGGAAGTTTCCCAGTCGAGTAGGAAATTAACATGGCTTCCTCCCATTAAAATAAGTTGACAAGGGACCTGCAGCATGGTCTCTTCTGGCTCTTCCCGTCTAATTACTCCGGTTACCAGACATCTGGTGATCAACGCATGCAGTTGTCGTCTTTCTGGCTCTTCCGTTCCGTCCGGGCTCTTCGCCGAACTTTTCTCAGGTCTGTCCACCTCTCTATACCTCTCTCTCTCCGCATTCACTTCTTGGGAATCCCCCCTCTCTCTCTACCTTATTCTGCTCTCTCTCTCTCTCTCTTGAGCATCGTGTCTGCTGTTCGCTTGTTCCCTTCAATCTTGTTGCACTTGCGTTCTTCTCTTCAGATCTCTTTGCGGAAGTTGCTGCTCTCCCGGACGATGACGACGAAGAACAACCCTTTGCCGCCCTCCCTGGTCGCCAACCTTCAGAATGTCCTCGCCGGAAGAAAGGTCGGGGGCGAGGACAAGGGGGACCCCACGACCGCTGTCCCTCCTCCTACCGGCGAGTCGAAGCTCGTTGTTCTGGTGACGAACGGCGAGGGCATCGGCGCCCCGGGCTTGTCAGCGCTCGTCGACGCCCTCGTCAGGGATGGCCGCTTCGACGTCCATGTCTGCGCACCGGAATCGTAGGGCCTCCCTTGGTCCAACACCCCCCCCCCCCCCAACCTGCCCCCACGCACACAAAGATTGCTCCTTTTTGCTTCTCCTCCTTATAAGGGGCTGCATTTGGGGCTCCGTTTCATGGGTTTTTGTCGTTCCTCCTCACATTTGATCATGCTTCTGCTGGGTTTCATTCCAGTTTCCTTTTCGTCCTGATTCTTGCAGCCAAGAAATGTGTCTACAAATTAACTCCAATTCTTAGATAATGATGTATCACCTTTGAATGTAGTCATGTTAGCTACTAATTTCTGTCTGCTTCAAATTCTGGGCTACCCTGTTTCTATCACCTTCAACTACCATACACATGTCCAGAATGAGATGGATCTATCTGGGAAACTCCGAATCAAACTTATTGATTACTGACTCTTCTGATCGATGCAGGGACAAATCCTTATCTGGGCACTCAATGACAACAGGAGAGACGGTTGTTGCAAGCTCCACTGAGATTAATGGTGCCACAGCCTTCGAAATCTCTGGTACATATGATGTCATTCAGCATCTTTTTCTTTTCCCTCGTCCTTTGTATTCTGTCCTTTGACATTTTCTTGGATTTGAATTTGGACAAGACATCATGCCTTTCTTTTAAATTTACATTGTCTTAATCTTTTTTTTAATCCCAGAATTTATATAGGACCCTGGGTCCCCTTACATATTCATTGCACTAGGTAATCAGAAAATTGGGGGGGGGGGGGGGGGGAAAGACATCCACCTTACCCCTCACTTACAATTGCATCCCCATAAAAAGTAAGAAAAGAATCCACCTTACCCCTCACTTACAATTGCAACCCCATAGAAAAGTAAGAAAAGATCCACCTTACCCCTCACTTACAATTGCAAACCCATAGAAATGTAAGAAAAGAATACACCTTAACCCCCACTTACAATTGCAAACCCATAGAAAAGTAAGAAAAGAAACCCTTGTATAACTATACATCGTATATAGGGCAATCCAATTCTATCCATACGAGCAATGCCTTTAGCTTTCAAAGAAAGATCTCCATCCTGGAAATAGAAAGAGCCACACATTTGACAGCCATAGTTAATTAGTTAGCCAAAAAATCAGCAAGAGAGTTGACTTCTCTGTACACATGAGTAATCTTAGGATCAAATATAGATAGAAGGTTGATAATCTCATCCCAAAATTCCCATAGATACGATGGTGGCTTCTTTCCTTCCACTCTTAAGAGCTGAACAAGAACCATTGAGTCTAGTTGCACCTCAGACACATTAAAACCAAAAACCTTAGCATACCGTAAACCATCTAGAAGTGCCCTGCACTCTGCCATGAGTGATGAGGATACAGTATAAGAGTGTGCAAATGCAAATGCAATCCGACCCCGAGTGTCCCCTATGGCACAGCCTCCACCTGCATATCCATTAGATGCTTTAAATGCACCATCACAATTAAGGACATATCCAATATTTGGGCCTTTCCAATACAATAAGCGGCACTGGTTCTCCTTGCCCCACTGCTTAATTGATCTAACACCTAGTGCCAATAACACAATTTTTTAGAATGTGCCTTAGTTTTTGAGGCCTGAATGATCGCCTCTAATTGATGACAGATTTCGCTAGCCACTTGCTGAATTGTAGGAAAGTGGTCAGCATGAAATTTGGCGTTCCTAATTTTCCATATATACCGACATATAATAACAGGCAAGAAGCTAAAAATCAGGGCCAAATCAGTGCTGTGATTGGTGTAAGTTTGCCAGAAAGTGAACATAGAGCTAATAGAATTGAAGTTCCCCTTTTCCAAATGCTGTTGCTTTTCCCCATCTTAATCCAAATGCTGTTGCTTTTCCCCATCTTCTTAATTGAACAGGTACTCCTGCGGATTGTGTCTCATTGGCCTTGTCTGGTGCACTATTTTCCTGGGCAAGACCCACATTGGTATTGCTCCACTCAGGAACGGCTTGAAATTTTATGAATCACTTCACTGTTTACATGGCTGACATGTGGAACATTCTGATCAATCAGGTCATCAGTGGAATCAACAGGGGATCAAACTGTGGCCATCAAATGTAAGTCGCCGAGCACATCCGATTTGTTTCATGCTTCAACATACAGATATGGCAGCTGATACTTTTGCCTGTATTCATTGCCCACATATAATTTCTCCACATTGGTATCTATGCGGTTCTCATTCTTTGGGTGCATTGACATCCCATTCTCGTAAACTTCTTTCTGGACTGGGAAGTTTATGCTTCTGTATTTTTAACACTTTCCATTCTTAATTTATTTTATAATTCTTGTCAAACATGAGTAAATGGAAAGAGAAATGCTTTGTCCCCGGCCGTGGAATGTGTCCGGCACCTGGCCACAGACACAAACGGGGTGGGCCCACTGCCAACATAGTAGTAGGGCCCACATCTGCTTGTGTCTACGGGGGCGAGCGGCCAGGCACTGCAGCTAGGCACAAAGCATTTCTCAAGGAAATGGTTTGCAATTTTTTTGTCTTCAATTTAAGTTCAGAATTTATCTGTACCATGTCTTTGAGTTTCCTTGCAGCTTCTGTTCAGGAGCAGTTGCAGGGGCAAGAGAGGCTCTAATGTGGGGGGTACCTTCATTATCTCTCTCTTTAAATTGGTAAAGTAGGCCACCTGCCCCTCATCTTGGCACCTCTGTTGTTTATTCTGTCTGCCTAGTGATGCTTGTTTGATTTCCATCAGGAAGAAGGATGAAAGCCATGACAGTAATTTCAAAGCTGCAGTTGATCTCTGTCTACCATTAATCTTTACTGCCATAAGGGACATTGAAAAGGGTGTCTTCCCAAAGGGTTGCTTGCTGAACATTGGCATTCCTACTTCCCCCTCGACCGTCAAGGTTAATTCAAACTCATCTCATCTTACAGGCCCTTTCCAGACATGAAACACAAGTATATGAAACTCAGGCCCTTTCCACTCCCATCTATGGTTGAATCATATCCATACCCAATTTGAAGAATTTTTGGGTCTGAGAAAATATGACTATGGAGATGATGTCTTGATAGAATTTGATTGGCCTATTACGGACTTTAAAGTAGAATGAGATGGGAGGAGAGCATCATGCACTCTGACCATTTAGATTTCTATGGGTAGGAGAAGGAATGGCGTTGGCCAGAGCACGAGCTGGGGCAGAATGAGTGAATCCGGTTTCTAAGAAGAGGGACTTGCAGGATGTAATGCATTAGGTTGGGTTTTAATCAATCAATTGGGCCAAAACCTTTCATCCTGTCAGATTGGGATGCATATGTTCAGAGAAAGGTTCAAATAAGGGCAAAGTTCTTGCAGACTTAGACAGTAGTTAAGTGATTGAGAAGTGGATTGTCATTTGTGCAATTCCAAACATTCTTCTGGTTCGAGTGTAAAAGCCAGATCTGGGTTCTGGCCAAGCAAACATACTGCACAGTTGAATGCATCAGTTGTATGTGATAAGTGCGTTATTTAGTTATTCATGCAGCAAACTTTAAGAAATGAACATGTAAACATAACCAAGTAGTTCATGAGTCCAAGTTAGGTAACTGAATGTGGTACTTTGAATCAATTGCTTTGCCAGTTTTTTTATTTCTTTGTGCTCTTTGGTTTGTGTTCAGGGCTTCAAGGTTACACAGCAGAGTTTGTGGAGGACAAACCCATGCTGGCAAGCTGTTTCTAGGAACAGGCATCCTTCTATGTCCAAGCATCAAGGCCTTGGCATCCAACTTGCACAGCTCGGCCGAGATGCTTCCGCAGCTGTGAGTATATATCAGGAAGTGTTTAGTCTGTCAATCATCTGGAGATAATTAATTTCTGACTCCATTCTATGCTAGTGGATTTGTAGATGTCTGCATTGTATTACCCACAAGTATGTCTAACCTACTTCCAATTCAGGGTGCTGCTCGCCGCCTTAACACTCAAGGGAAGACACTAGAAATAGAATCTGTTGCAGCAGCAGGAAAATCTGACACACAGCAAGGAATTGTAAAGAAGTACTTCCGCTTGGAGGTATAAAGCAGATGTTTTAGAGCTTCCAGGATTAGCTGAACTTTGTCACAATCCCATTACTAGCTTAAAGACACTGGCAAATGTTAACTAGATAGTATATGGTAGAGCTACCTGTTATCTTTTCTTTCATCAGGCAAGATTTGGGGCCGTTGCACTTGTTGTATTCTTCATCATAATCCTACCATCTTAACTGCAGTTTTTGGAGAAACAGCATGATGACTCAGATGAAGATCTTGACTTCAAGGCACTTGAAGGTGGTTTTGTAAGTTGATGTCCAATTCATTACCCCCCGTTATTTGCATCATGAACTATTTCATCTAACACTTGTTTACCTCTACAGGTTGCTGTTACGCCCATATATCTAGCTTCCCATGTTGAGCCAGAAGCATCCGTGTCTCTGTCAGAATGGCTTTCTTCTGCACTTCAAGCATGTGAAAAATCTCCTTGAGGAATACTGAAGATGGCAGTGCATATATACATATAGTAAGTTGGCACGTTCTGTTCCTGCATTATGCACCCTTTCTGTGTGTCCACTAGTTATCTGTCTAATAGATCCATAGTTTCCCTGTAACCTCTTTTGTGCAGTTCATGTCTTTTCTCTGGTTCCTCATAATATCTAACAAATCCCTTGACGCATGTTCTCTCTTTGGCCATCCATACCAAGTGAGCTCTAGATATACTCAGCTCATGGTTGGGCGTACCGGATGGAGCCAGTCCGGTACACCCCAACCGTACCCCAGGCCCAGTCGGCCTGGTAACATCTTTTTTTTTTTTTAATTATATTAAATTTCAATGCAAACCGGATCAAATCAGTCTAGCTAGTGTTCCAGTTCCTACCATACTTGGAGCTTCCTGATTCAGTCCGGTTCACCAGTCCAGCCCAACATGACTCGGTTTGTATGAGTTTGGCTGTATACCCCTTCTTAAAATGAAAAATTATGCAAAAAAATCTTCCCTAGGCGCACGAATTAATACCCACATATGCCCCTTTTCATCATTTCCCATCAACAAGCTATCGGAATTTCTTGAAGAGGGATGTAGAGAAAGGCAGAACATTCCAAGTGCGTTCTGACAAAAGTTTGCCATGGCAGCATACATTCTATTAAACTCATATATAGAGGGTACAAAATAAAATGCAAAGTTGATAGATTTTCACATAATTTTCATTTTGAGAAGGTTATATACACAGAAACTCTATCATCTGTTCTTGCTTTGTTGACATTCTTGCTGTCAGGGAAGCACACTTGTGGTCGGTTAATTCCAACTGGAAACAGAGGACTCCACACTTCAGAGGTCGAAACAGGAGGCATTACTACTCTTTTTCAGATTGCTCAATGCTGCAAATTCCAATTGGCAAATTTCTTGCGACAAGATAACCATCCAACTAGATGAAGAGTATCAAACAGACAAAGAAAGCTCGTGGAAGAAGTCACCATTGGGAAGAAAAAGAAAAATAAAGTTGGAATAAAAGGCTAGCTATTTTTTATGCTGTTATGCCACAGAAAGGAACTAAGAAGTCAGGAACTTACAACTATTCCATCACCTTTTCGTGACCTTAATTTGATGTTATTAGCCCAATTGATACCATCTGGGTTCATAATCTTTGTCAGCTCAGGTTCATTTCTTCAGTACCGTTGTCTAAAATTTTTGGTGGGTCCTGGAGACCAAATGTTTATCACCTTGAACTGACACCATTTCAGAATACACAGATATGAGAATGAGTAATATTTCTTGCATACTTAGTTTTGTGATAGACATTAATATGGCAGACACAGACTTCTATATGATTAGTCCATGTAACAGTGATGATAAGATATTAGATGAGAGAAGAAAACGACTTGACAAGATTTTTATATATTTTGTCTCAAATTTTGTCACTTCCATGTGGACTAATCATATGAGAATGTGCCACATCAACATTTGATGTCACTTCCATGTGGGTATAAATCAAATTTAGCATCCTTTTGGGATCAGCCAGCCTCATCTGGCAGCACTCCCAAGTTATCTATGGCTCCCATTTCCCAACTCTCAATGTTACAAATGAAAACTTTCCTCAAAATTATTTCATGCTATTAGAGGAGCAAGTTAACCCCACATAGCTGCTTGCCATGGGGAGTGCAACTCCACTTGTTCACCCCACAGTGTAAAGTGGTAAAGGATCATGCCAATGATGACATTTTGCTCAACATGGGAGAGGTGGGGCTCTTCACAACTCTCAACCCTAAGCAGTGTTTGTAGGGTTGGCTTGTTCCTTTTGGCTACTATCTCCTCTCCAACAAAAAGGATTCTCTCATGGGTCTTTACACATCAGCAATCCTGTGCATAATGCTTGAGATCAAGCCCTTTTTCATGGACCTTTTTCTCTAAAAGATTCTGTGGGGTGGGGTGCATCTCCCCATTTATGGTCTTCTTATTCATTACCTAAGCAAAAGGGCTTCTAGTGTTACACAAATCCCTTTTTTCCTAGTCTTCTAAGTAAAATCGCATCGACATTACAAGCACGAAAACTTGTTCTAGATTTGCATTTGCATGTATACGCTTCGTACCCGAATTAATTATGATTGTGCACGACGGCCTCTTCGTCATCGACCTCCACTAAAAAATCGTTTAGATCTCGTTAAAACCAACCTAGAAGACGATGGAATATTTCTTGGATATACTTCACAGAAGTGTACCAAAAGAGCACTTGCGACAAATTAATTTAGCACAAGAGTACAATAAATACTGCAAATCTAGGATGATTTTGAACATAATTTTTCACTTTAAGAGGTGCATATACATGTGCATATATATATATATATATATATATATAATATATATATATATATATATATATATAATCCAAAATCGCCATCTACATTTCTCACTAGGGCCTGTACATGTGGGGGCTCACTAAAGCGATGCCGGAAGGTCAGAAACCCAAAAGCCCAGATGGGCAGGCCCGTGCGGTGGCGCTTTTAGTTCGACACCCGAGGCACTTCTCCACTCCTTATTGGTGGGCCGCAAGAGGTGGGCCAAAAGAACCCGGCCCAACTCCTTTTGCTCCGGCCCGCCATCGCGATTGGCCGAGACGACTCGTCCTTTTCCTGCTGCTCCTCCTCGTGTGAAAAAGTAGGAGCACTGTTCGTATTGCTATTTGTTGTTGTCTGGGGGCTGTTTGTTGTGTCATAAAAACGATATTTTTATGTCAATTTTGAATTACCCGATTTTGAAATCCATCACAAATTTTTTTTTGAAGATGTCAGATCTCAAATATAGTTGTAGACGGGATTTGAGAAATTGGATTGCACTCCTGCCCTCCAAGGTAGAATTAATTCGCAAGGAAATCAAAGGATTATGGGTCCTGAGATAGAGATCACAGATAAAACTCTTCATTGTATAAATCAGTTAAGATAAGAGTACGAGTAAGAGAGAGAGGATTTGAGATCGCTTTCCACCAGTTGAGTGCAATAATTTGTCTCAGCATAGGGAAGGGTACTCTCTTTTGAGATTTATAATGGTGCTAAAGCCAAAGTCTTTGGTGGGTCCAAACGATGTGGCCGCAGTTAAGGCTAGATTGTGAGGGTAACCATTGAGTAGTGGCCATAATTGGCCTTTGAAGAACATGGGTGGTGATCGCAGAGTTCGTGGGCAACCTATCATCATCCTCTTTAACGCTCTATTTTTTCTTAGATAACTATCGTCCACATGGAATTCACTGACTGAGATAATAAGTAGAAGTATCAACCATTTCACTTTCACCGAGTTAAAGCTCTGTCGGACTAAGAATCTTTCGGGCTAAGATCTATCAGACTAACAAGTGAAACTAGTTAGTTTTCTACTCTAGCGTATGTTGAGAGATTATCTTAAAAGCTACAATATTGTGTGCCTTGGGTTGAGATAAGGGCCCTCCTTAAGTCGGCAAGTCAGGTGTTAGTGGCGCTTCTTGAGCCTTATTTAGTATTGAGCTCTCCAAGGTGGATTCCTATTTAATTAATCGGGTTTTCACCTATTATGTTAGAATTCAGCAATTAAGCCTTATAGTGTCAACCTAAAGGCCGAGATTCTCCCTCTCCAATTTCATTATTTAATATTTTTTTTTCAATCTTCTTATTCATAGTCAAAATCCAGCAATAAGTAATGCCGCTCCAAACGCAAGAAAAATACCTCAAATAATTTACGGCATTCCAAACATAAAATATTAGTTATTTTACGGTATTTTATGAGATAGTATGTACAGCTATATCAAACATCTGTTAATTGGTACGACATCTCTCTCTCTCTCTCTCTCTCCTCTCTCTCTCTCTATATATATAATATATATATATATAGATATATATATATATATATATTATATATATATATATATATATATATAAGATGATATAATAGGTCCACAACTATAGATGAGGAGTGTTACGTAGGCTCCGAAGAGTATTAATTAATATTCTTACTTGCAAGAGTTTACGAAATTGGATGGTATACATCTCCACCATTAATGTGTAATTTGCAGTGAAGTGCACCAAATATTTATCTCTTTTAGAAATTGGATGGGGCAGCGGATTGAGTTGAAACCCGCGATCTAGTTTGTGTTGAATTCGACTATTCAGCATATTTTATAACTTAATTGGGTCAGGTTGAAAAGAGTTGGCCATTGGTCAGGTCAGGCTACATTAAACAATGATGTTGTTGCTTGGAGTAAGTCAGACTTAATAAGTTCGAAATCTCTTGTGTTCGAAGGTAGGTTTGGCATGAGATAGCTAGGTTTTAATAATTATATACCGAACCCATGAGTGAGAGAGAGAGAGAGAGAGTGAGTGAGAGGAGAGAGAGAGAGAGAGGAGAGAGAGAGAGAGAGAGGAATAAGATGCCTTTACTGTGGAGAGCACAATGCCCTAGACATCGAATAAAGAAGAAGACCACATGAGCCGTCCATGTCTATATCCTGACATCTTATAATCTTTGTAGGCACATTGTTATATAATACAAGGGGCACCTGACTGATCAGAGGATCTCCTCTCCTGTCCAATTCTCGTGCATGGGTGCAATAAAACAACTTTGCATTTGAGATGCTTTCACCAATTCCTGGCAGTTCAAATACAAACACAAACGCTTGCAGGCTTGTCCCCGGCCCTCTCCCTCTCAACCCACCAGCTAGCCCTTGGTATCATAAAACGTACTCCTGTGCAATCTTGTGTCTGTTCTAACGCATGCAGGCCTGTGAGCTTAGCTAGGATGGGCATGTCTGTACATGCCGCCCATTGGGGGCATAAAACAACAGATGAGATGGAAAGTATATAGAAGATGACAAAGGAGAAAACTTAGTCTAATGTGATAATTATGTGTACCCACAAATATTGTATTCCATGGGGGGGAATCATGAACCGTATATACAAGAACATGCAGAAAAGCTGCAAGCTAGCCCACGGGAGTTCTATTTGCTCACTGTTCATGTTTGAGCATCATCTGTGAATGGCCTTGGACGCACTCTGCATGCAAGTTTGTAAATAATCCCCGTTGGGTCTGTTAAGTTTTGTATGCTTATATTTTCAATATGCGAGGACATATGAGGGTAAGGATAAGAGCACCCTTTCCATACTGCTCAGACTGAGTTTGACTCAGTGATGTCCCCACTCCATGTCCTTGCCATGACATAAAACAAGGGAGACTGTGCTGGCTGTACGTGGTACTGAAGTGAAAACCATCAAGTGGTAAGACTTGAAAAGGAAAAGGATTCAGTCAACATGCATTGAGTGTTTCATCGTGAACATGGATGATCACTTGGCCCCATCGATCGATCCCACCATCTACTATATATATGTAAGCGCATGTATAGACTTGCTATAGTTCAGGTATAGATGTCACTCTTGGTAGATATCTTCTACATGTATGAGGTGCATGCCCCAAAACATCTCCACATGGGAAAAATATATATCATGTATGGTAGCTAGTTTCTCATTCAATCGTTTTGGTGTCCATTATATATCTTAAAATATAATTGTAAGGTACTACATTTCATACATTTTCTGGGTGTATATATTTCATAGTATTCTATGCTCTATTCATGTTATTATGCAAATTCCTTCGTTTTTCTGAAATATATTATATGAAGTCGTTCCTTTCAAGCAACTCAATGCCAAGAATATTCGTCTAGACAATTATATTGGCAATTGCGAGAACGCAATTAGGTCTTCCACAATCATGCCCTCTTCCTTATATCAGCTCACATCCATGGTCGCCCTCCATTAATGATACCATTCTTTTCATTGGGTAAAGTTTGGATTGACACAAATTTGCAGCGCAATAATGGATCTTGATGATGGGGGAGGGGAAGTTCTCGTGAGCTGAGAAGAGAAATTGAATGAGATTTGTTTATAAACACACAATTATTTTTATTATATATGAGATTAAATTATATTTTTACAGATCTCATTATCAATAAAGATGTTAGATTTAATCAAGAGAAGTATAATCTAACTTAGTTAATCTAAATAGATAATTATCTCGATCACACACACATAAAGATAAACTCTATGTACTAACTATTCTAGCCAAAGAACGATAGCGCATTGCCGATAACAGCGACATCTAGATGACACATCCCCCTATTTTGAAGCTATTAAGATTCAATTCCTAGTGATTATCAATAATTGTGATAATTATCTGCATCGATCATCTAATCCGAATTCAAATAATTTGACCTCTTTTGACAATTCTACGACGTGATGATATTCTCATATGTTCATGTACACCAATGATAGATCTATTGCATCCCTCTAATGGAGGGAATTGTGATGGTGACATCCTCCATGTGGACCTGCCCTTGCGTGTGACATCTTTGAAGGTTAGATGAAAGCAGGATGCAACACGAAGAATGCAGGCCAGATAGCTAAGCTCAAAAGTTAGCTCAGCTGGTCCCTACTCCAAATGGCATTCCTCCCCCATCTCACTGGGAAGAAAGCGATGTGCCTAGATTTCTGAAATTAATATGTACATGCTAGCTATCAAGAGTAGTTGAAGCCTGCATACAAGTCTACTGTTTGGTGACCATGTTGTATATATCGATCTTGTTTACATATATCTGTCATACGGCAAAGAATTACATAGCATTTAATCAGGAGTGGGTAATGTGTATTTGACTACCTGCTTAATTTCATGCAATCTACTTGTTCTTGTTAGAAGAATTAGCTTGAAACACACAGTTGATATACATGCCAAGAGATGATTTTTTGTTGTTGCCCTCTTTGTCATTTTATAATGTTCATAATTCAGACGAGTGTCTGAATGTGGGGTACTATCCGTTCTTTGCATCACTTCTGTGAACAAATCTAGCTTTTAACTGAGCACTTAATTCTAAATACTTAGTGATTTTGTTCCTTTATACAGATCCTATCTAGCTAGATTGGGTGTTCATTGATGACTCAACATATTCATAAGATACTAATTAGTTGAGAATATGAAAATTCATATTTATTGGCCGAAAGGTCTTTAATTTGACAAGAAAGGTCAAGTTACTCTCTCTCTCTCTCTCTCTCTCTCTCTCTCTCTCTCGATCATTATGTGAAGCAAAGAATATCAACCTTCGTTTAAGCTCTACCCCCAGTTAAAGTAACGTGTGTAAAGGGAGCATAATGCATGAGAAATCTGCACATATATTTCATGTAACAAAGACGTACTATATGTGTGGATGTATTTTTAGTGTCAAATTAATTTGCAATTTAATATGCAAGAATGACATATTTACAGGAGACTGTTGCCATTACTAAGCATGAGCTTATTGAGTGACATGGGCCAACTCCATCTGAGCATTAAGGTTCACAGCTAGGTTAATAAGGGTACATTCAAAAGAGAAAAATGTAGGAATGCAAAAGTTAGCAGGTGCATGGGCTCAGTTTGTACATCCAAATACATGACATTTTTCTGGCAGAAGAAGAAAGGACAGAATCGGAAAGAAATGACATCAATTTGGTCTACTTGGGAAGAAATGGGGAAAAGATGGAAAAACAAGAAAAAGTGCTGGTCAGAGAAACTTTGAAGGGCATATCACCTGCATGTGGATGGAATCAATGAACCATTCATGCTGATCCAAAATGTTTTGGAGAGCTACCTAACAAGAGGGATTAAATTTGGAAACCTCAAAGTAATTTGGGGGGTTAATACCAAACCTTTTTTTTTTTTGGGGGGGGGGGGGGGGGGTTTTCTAGCTGGGTCACTACCATTTGGCAGCACCTCCATATGAAGAAAACAAATTGTTCATCATTTGGGAAGTGTCTATTGACAGCTTTCCTTCTCACCAAATTCACTACAATAAAAATGTATAATAAGTACTCTCTTTGCCCAATCCTTGTGGATGCTTGGTGATATGGCACATTTACATTTTTGGATTTGAATTTTCTCTCAAGCAAAATGATCTTAACTAACTAGATATGCACGTCTCCAATACCACATTGGAATTAAGGATTACAACATTCAGACTCGATATCTTCAAAATAAGAGAACTAACACAAGTTCACATTTCATCTCTTTTCCCTGAAACAGTGTGAGCTCATTCTCCAAACACAACATCATCACATAAGAGCAACTTACTAGATCTACCAATATGTATGTAGATGAGCTCATTCTTCAAGGATCTTAACATGCGTTTAAAGGTTACTTCAATATGCACCCCATCAACTTACAACACCCATAGGAATGTACTGAAAACTCAGGTTAATTAGAATGTATACATGGCGTGCACACGTTCATATGCATACATATATATACGTTGTATATATGTATGCACATATACCAATATGTATGTAGATGAGGAGAAGGAGAAAGGAACTGTATGGACAACTGGGAAACAAAGAAAAAGACAGAGATTGAAACGTCAGTGTAGAGGCTGTAGGCCCTCTGTATTGAATGGGTGGACGATTACACATGTTGCTTGCTCCCCCTCCCCTCTCATCCACACCTCTCTCTCTCTCTCTCTCTCTCTCTCTCATCCACAGCATAAAATTCCCCCAGGTCTCTTTCTTCCTTTTTTTTTCTTTCGGACTTCTCACCAGTCAGTATTCATGTCCGGTATCTTTTATTCCTAGCCTTTTCTCTTAATTCCATTTTTGCGGTTCTCTTAGCTTCAGAGAGTGACCAGGTTCCTCTACTCCCAAACGATTTGCTCATCACCCAAGAAATATTTGGTTCTCCATCTGACCTCCTGCTCGGGTTTTGGCGGTGGAGGCAGCATGCAAGCTAAAAAGGCCTGTTCTTTAATCCAGTGAGAGGGATTAAGAAGATGAAGGGGCTGCTGCCTGGTGCAGCTCCTGCGGCCAGCTCCATATAAAGCCCCTTTTTTGCCTCCTTGTCTCCCTCACCCCCAGATTTCCTTTTCCCTCCCTGGAAGCTGCCCAGAGAGCATCTTTCTTGATGGTATACACAGCTCTGCAGGAAATCAGCAATTCTATGTAGCTATCATCATCAGCATCATCTCAGTTTCTGTTCTTTTGTTTTTGTTTTTTTTTTTTTCTCCTTTCTGTGAAGTGTGTGGAATATACACCCAGGATGCATGTCACCTGTCTGCGGGAAAAAGGCGGCGCTTTTTGAGGGTTTCTGATCCCATTATGGATTCCTTCCATCAGATGGGAGCAGCAGAGATCTTGTACTCGAGCTGCTTGTGAAGGTACAAAACCCTAGACTTGCGTCTCCTCCCACCGGAAGGAGTCCAGGGTTGCCCCGCCCACCACAGTGGAGCATCTGATCACCATGAAGGAGCTGATAATTCAGCAGCAGCACCACCACCACCAACCGGTTGTTGCGGAGGAGAACATGTCGAACCTCACGTCGGCATCCGGCGAGGCCAGCGTCTCCTCCAACCAGCAGTCCTTCGCCTCTCCAAATCCGAACCCAACGAAGAAGAAGAGGAATCTCCCCGGCAACCCAGGTCAGCTAGCTAGCGATATCCATGCGCAGTGCCTCGCAGCACAGCTTAGTTTCTCTCTCTAGATTTCACCTCAGTGCTCACCCACGGCTCCTTTTTTGGGGGTGGGATGGTTTGGATCTGCAGACCCAGATGCAGAAGTGATAGCTCTGTCCCCCAAGACGCTGCTGGCCACAAACCGGTTCGTATGCGAGATCTGTGGCAAGGGGTTCCAGAGGGACCAGAACCTGCAGCTGCACCGACGGGGTCACAACCTGCCGTGGAAGCTGAAGCAGAGGACGCCGGGGAAGGAGGTTCGGAAGAAGGTGTACATCTGCCCCGAGGTCGCCTGCGTGCACCACGACCCCTCCCGGGCGCTGGGAGACCTCACCGGCATCAAGAAGCACTTCTGCAGGAAGCACGGGGAGAAGAAGTGGAAGTGCGAGAAGTGTTCGAAGAAATACGCCGTTCAATCCGACTGGAAGGCGCACTCCAAGACCTGCGGCACAAGGGAGTACCGATGCGACTGTGGAACTCTCTTCTCCAGGTATAATTTGCTGCTTCCTGCATCTAATTATCCTCTCTGTATTATGCATTATCACATCATAATTGTTTGCTCAAATTAACTCTGGATATAAACATACCCACTTGTGTATGATTTAATTCCCATGACAAGAGAACACCCAAACTGGCTAGTAGAAAAAGATGTGATATAGTTAGATAGATATATAGATGATAAAAGGTTGACAGGAATGATGCCAATGGAGAGGGACTGCCAGTGGGCTTTCCTTCTTATGCAATGATGTCATGGAAGGAGTGGTAATGCAGTGTTCTCTTTTTATTTTTCTCTCTTTTCTTTAATTTAGCTCTTCTTCTTCTCCATGTTCTTGGGGTCTTGTGGCTTGTTTTGTAGCTGGTTCCACCCCACCATTCTCTGATGGGGTTCTCTTTTGGATTTTTCCTACTTATGCCTTTGTTTCCCTGTTCATGCTGTGGACATGGCTGCTGGCGATTTGCCGCAGGAGGGACAGCTTTATCACGCACAGGGCCTTCTGCGACGCACTGGCCGAGGAGAGCGCGAGGGTCATCACGGCGGCAAACCCAGCAATGTCCGGTCACCACCCCCTCCTCTTCTCCCAGCCGGCCGTGGCAGCACTCCAAGACCACCAGCCTGCCCCACACGCGACCCTGCAGGCCCAGATCGCTTACACCAACAATGCTGCCACTAGCGGCCATGGCCTGCAAGACCTCTCACTGAAAAAAGAGCAGCAGCAGCAGCAGTTTAGCACAAGGCCAGAGGTTCCAGCTTGGCTAGGCGGCCCACCGGCGCCAGCGGCGCCCCTGCACCACCTCGACCTCCCCACCTTCCTCTTCCCCACAAGGCTAGAACACGGCCTCCCGCAGGAGAACCAGTCGCCGGCTGCGGGCACTACCCTCCCCGCTCCCCCGTATAATGCCTGCTCCCCTCACATGTCAGCCACTGCGCTGCTGCAGAAGGCCGCCCAGATGGGCTCGAGCATGAGCAGACAGACGAGTCACGGGCAGATTCTGGCAGTTCACGCGGGCGGCGCCGGCAGCACTGCTGCTGCTGCTCCGGGCGGCTTAGTCATGCAGGATTTGATGATGGGTTCCTTCTCTTCGGCCTCCGGCGACGGCGGGTGCTTCGAGGAGGCCTCCGGGTGGATTCTGGGTTCGAGTGGAGAGGTGAGCGCGAGCTGCGGCGGAAGAAGCGACGGAGGCGGCGGGGGTGCTGCGGCTGCTGATGGGTTGACAAGAGATTTCTTGGGTCTCAGAGCTCTCTCGCACAGGGACATTCTAAGCATGGCGGGGCTGGAACCCTGCATGAGCTCCTCCTCCTACGAGCAGAAACAACCAAGCAAGAAGCCATGGAGTAGTAGGTAGTTCTGCTGCCTCCGCCTGCGAGGGAGGTAATGATCAAGACCAAGCAAATGCAGGTTCTTATTTATGCGTTAATGGAAGAGCAATGCTTGCCCTCATCTGAGTTGGCGCCGTTCTTGAGCTCGAACCTACCATTGCTGGCTCTCCAAGTTCCTTGCTTCAGGAAACTTATCCCACTGAGGTGCGCACCCCCCCCCCCTCCCCCAATAACCCTCCATGAGTGCTCTCATGTTGAAGGTAGATCGAACTCTCAATTGTAAGGTATATATCAATCTGAAATAATGGAGTTGGCATGAACATTAATAATGTTATATATATATATATAATGGGCAATATATTCAATTTTTTATCATGTAAAACTTTGCCAGATGTCAATTACAGTACATATATATGTATATATATAGTACTTCCACTGCCTAGCTACTTCCATTTTTTCCTTGGTTGTTTCCAGCTGGTTCATGCATGCATGCATTTTCATCAGTGATATAAACTATAACCTTAATGTTTTGTTATTTAAGAGAGTGTAGTCATTACACATTAATGATAGAATAGTCTCATATGTGACAAAATGTTTTTTTGCTTTTATAATAGTACTGGTGTCTTCTTCACTCGCTCACTTTAAGATCTTGAGTTGAAAAATCTAATCTAATATTAATAAATCTCATTATGATATCAAAGTCCAATTATTATGTTCCCAAACCAAGCACCCCATGTTTACAAGTAGTCATGTTGCTACACCAAGAAAAACGTCCAAATTAAAGGTGTGGGGTAATGCAACTGTGACGTGGATCAATTTTTCTCTCGATATATGTTTAATTGCGTACGTACTTTAACAGTAGTTATATATAGTTATATACATATGTTTCAACACAACGAGGAAGGTAGAGCCAATCTACCATGAACAAAGAGCTAACAGATGCTTTAGATGATTGCAATGGGCGGAGGGGGACTCCACACAGCTTCGGGAGGTGACTGCGCTGTTACAATGGCTTTCACCCTGATCACTACGTTATGTTCAACCCGAACACCTTCACGTTTGTTACTGCACGGGATCATATATATATAAGGAGTATTAGCTTCGCGACAGATAATATTAATTATTCGTGCAGATTTCATTTAGAAAGAGTATTTAATAAATGTTATCACATCATCACATTATTCTGTATAAAATAATTTGTCAACCTTACGAGAAACAGCGAATTAAGAGACATAAATAGTTAATTAAGAGAGATAAATAATCATACATCTCAAATAGAAATATTAAATAATTTTACATAATTTTATGTAACATTATTTGTCATCTTTAACTCGATTGTTAAAAGTTTCAAATAATAAGTTAAACGTGATAAATAATTAATTAAGAGAGATAAATAATTATACATCTAAAATAAGAGTATTAAATATTCTTATATCAATTCTCATAAAATTATTTTATCTTCCTTAACCTATTAAGAGTGGTAAATAATAAATTAAGAGTGACAAATAATTAATTAAAGATGATAATTAATAATCCTTTACATTGTAAAGATATAGCTCATGCACTGCACACAAGACCCAATAATATTCTGCATGACAATTCCAACATGTTAGAGGAGAGTCATATGGACATTAATCTCATATCAATATCCCGGTGGAGCTCATGTGCATATATACTTAGAACATCAACACATAAATTCTGCTGGTTTTTACACAGTATCAGAGTTAGGGGCCAAGGGCCATTTTGATATTTTCGTCTCCTCCCTGTTCAATTCGACAGCCCGGACACCTGTTTGGGAATACAAATAGATGATTTTACTTTTTCAAAAGTCAAAATCACCCAAAAAACTCATGAAAATCAGTTTTTGAGGCTCCAAATCTAAGACTTAACTATTACCCCTCTTCTCTCTATCTCTCTCCACTTTTTCAAAATCTATTTTTGGAGAATCTATAATCACTTTTCTCATTTGAAAACTAGAGTGAGAAAGAATGAGATTTCAATGATTGGAATCCCAAATCTCTTTTTCTCACATTATTTTCAAACGGTGCCTTAGCCATGGAGGGAGTGTTAATTAGAGGAGAGCCGTATAGCTAGGTATTAATCTCACATCGGATATCCAGGTGGAACTCTTATACTTATACGTCTTGGACATTAATAATTAGAACCTTAACACCTAAATTTTGTGAATTTCTACACAACCGTTAACGTTTTTACCCAACTATATATTTGGACAATAAATATTTCTCTCTCTCTATATATATATACATACATGTTGCCCAAGTAAGTTAGATGAATGCATTGAATCAACAAGGTTATAAAATTGTTGATGGCAACACCGTACGTCCTTGCGAGTTGAAGACCACCCATTTTCCATTTGCAAGTCCTGGCTACATGAACGACTTTATGCACAGAGCTTGATGAAGCATAGAGCAAGCAAGTCTTGACCTTGGATCTACATGCAGAGAATCTAGAAATTTTATTGAGTGATGTCACTTAAATAATTTCTTTAATATTTATATAAATAATATATTATATATTATATAAATAATATATTATACATAAGAGGTGACCCCAGTGAGAGAATTCAGTGGGGTCACCCCTTATATAAATTCTCCTCAAATCACTAAATTAGAAGGTCATTTAAGAAGAAAAAAAATTTGAGTGGGGTCACATGACCCCACTCAGTACAAGCTGGATCCGTCCATGTCTACATGTAATCTTCGAGGTGTGTAGGTCCGGAGTTTTTCAGGTCAAGTGGGGTACTAAAGGCGATACGGATACACGGAAAGTAGGAACTGCCAAGTCCTGATCTTGGAGTTCACGAATACCAATTCTTGAGCCCACAAAATCACACGGGGTGGAGTTTCCTCGTTACCAAAAAAAATAGAGCAAACATGCAACTACAGGGAAAAAAAAAACTAGCTCTTCGGGCTCCAATCGATATCATAGCTATACATCAATCTTAATTATAACAGGCAAGTTTCCTAAAAAAAAAATGTCAAAGATGGGGATACACCGATACACACAGAATGGAAGATGTAAACGTCGTGCACACACTTCTCTAGTAAGAGATGTTCCATCAGCTGTCTGCACCATATGAAGCGTTTCACAACCTAGCCAACTTGGAAACACATGTGGAGATCTATTTATTGTAAGAGATTCATTTGTAATTATATATGGGACGTGGATTATAAGAAAGTAATTTTATTTAATAATTTTATAATAAATATTTAAAGAGAAGTTTAATAGTAATTCTCAATATATATTAGAAACAGATTGAGGGTTCAACTCTCATCAGATAATGTAATAGATTAATATTTTAATAAATTTTTTGAAAAATTATCTTTACAATAAATAGTTCTCTTGTTAGAAAACATATATCTGTACGGATATCCTTGTACAAAAATTAATTCAGAATGTGTGTATATATATATATATAAAACCTTTGAAACAGTGAGGGCGGGCTCTGAGATCTTGGCTGTGAGAGAGAGAGAGTAGGACCCAAGAGGAGCCTTTTTTGCGTTACATGATTCTTTTTTGTATTCATCCTACTTTCACCTTGTCTTTTCAACGTTCCCTTTCTCAAAGAGGACAGCTTTTTACACTGAACAGAGAGGGCAGGGAGAGAGGGTAGAGAGAGAGAGAGAGAGAGGTGTGAACGACGAAGGATGGTCATAGGTATCCATGTGGGTCGAGAAAGAGAGAAGAGGAGGGTGGTGGGTGGAGCATCACATGCACATGGCTAGACAAAACTTTGCCCCTCCGTGGATCGATGGCTCTCCCCCCTTTTCATTTGAGGAAGGAAAGAAAGGTAAATTTCCCGCTGTGATAACTCCTCCGTGTCTCGACAGAGCAGTGTATGCGCGGTGGGGAGGGCGTGTGCGCCGGCTGCCGACGCATGCAGCAGCCATCTCGAGGAGGGATGGTGGGCGGAACAGTGAGCTCTCGCAGGCTTGGCTTGCAGGGCAGGTCCACCAATCTCTCTCTCTCTCTCTACCAATCTCTCTCTCTCAACAGGTAAGCTGGCGAAGTACACACTCGTGACTATATGATTGAGGCAGAACTTTGGAGTAGTACGATACCCGACTAAGTCGGGCAGACCCGAAAGGGCGTTATTGGGTCGAGCTATCTAATGGTTTTTTGCGAGTTGATCTTTCGATGAATCAGTATTAATTAGTTAAATTTGGTCCGAGCAGAATGATGAGTTGTGAATGGACAAGCAAAGAGTGAAGAAGCGTTACTTGACATTATACCGGTGGTTGTGGTAATTAATATTATACCACTTGTTTAATTAGGTCGGGTTTCATCTCGAACCTTGCAGAAACATTACGAACTGCATGCATGCAATATGGATAAATCACATAAGATGAAGATTAACGTGGTTTAAGGGCAAATCTTGGAGGATATATAGATATGTATATATATACATAGACGGATCTAGAATAGGATCAGTGGAGTCACGTGACCCCACTGAAATTTTAGAACCTTAATGATGAGTCTAAAAATTTTCATTAAAATAATTTGGTTGGAAATTTTTTTAAAGAAAATGATCCCACTGAAAATTTTTTTGAATTCGTCTATGTATATATATGGAGAGAAATCTATTATTAGAAAGAAATAGACAGAGCTAAGACTTTTCGCTAGAAGCTAACGAGCTAGCACTAAAGATGAAAAATTGTAGACAGAACACATGGTAAAGAAAATCGAAAATCTTTTCCAAATAGTTAAAATTGATCACTAATCTATATTAGGATTGTCAGTGGGTCGAGTCGATTTGATAGATCTACGGGTTTGGTTCGATATTGGGTTGGGTCACCATATGTTTTTACATCTATGAATATTTAAACGGGTTTAAAAATCTGACCTGTTGAAAATTTTGATCGGATTTGAATTTTCTATTTAACTTGAATGGGTTCGATAGACCCGCAGTATTAAACTTTTGATCAATTGAACTCCGAATTGGTAGATCGATATAAACTTTCAGTCGACCGAATCCAAATCGGTCGATCGATATTAATCTTTCAATCAACCAAATTTTAAATCGGTCAATCGACATTATGTATTTAGCCGACTGATACTTATGCTTGTATTTTTTTAATAATATTAATAAAAATATTTATTCAAATTTTTGAATTGAACTAGATCGAAATTAAATTTTATAATTTGATAAATTAATTTAATCTGACTAAATCTAATGTCATTCGAATTTGGACCAGACTTGAATCTTAAAAAAGTGGTGTTGAAATTGGATCAGACTAGCTGACCAGGCCCCGACTCATTGATAAGCCTAACCTACACCCAAATGATCAGCCGTGTCGACCTACTTCAGCAGAACAGATAGAACACAATTAATGCAGACTTCTCATCTCTCTCTTCTTTCTCTGTGTCTCTCGCAACCTCACTATATATTATAACCAGCCGTATATAGAAATAATAGAGGTAGGCGCGGTGGAGTAGTCCGTTTGAGATTAGATACATGGAGAACTAGAACAAATTTTACAGTGGAGAACCACATTGAGTGCGAAGCAGTCAGGCTCGATCCCATTGAGAGCATTTACCCTCCTTGTTCACGCATCAAGACTCCCATGAGCTAGTGTGGGATCGATGGCTTGGGCCTGCTTGTCTAGATCAGCTTCACAACACATATGCACATCCGCTGTTTCAGTCCATGAGGACCCTCTAACAGCGCGCAGGAGTACCCCACCAGCCATTAACATCTGCCTGCGCAGATGCCAAGACGGGCTTCTGCATCTTTGACAGGGATCTACGGAACAGTATCTTGACCACTGCGACAAATGGTGTCTCCTTCGGGTATCTTGGACTTCGAAGTGCTCGAACTATGTATAATTATGATATAATAGCCGCCTGGGTGTCTCTTTCTCTTGATGACGCAGCAGTCTTCTGTACAGTATATATTTTTGCCCATTTTCCAATGACTTCATGTGCAGCTTTTTGCCTTCAACTTCTACTCTTTAAGTTGCCAAAGAGGTTGTCCTTTGGACTAGAAGGATAGGGGCGTGGCACCATTGATCTCCCTGCATGCCAGTTCTTTTAGGTTGTCGTTGTTAGAATAGTCCTGTACTAGCTAGTGAAGTCTTGTTTTGAAGACTTAGAACCTTCTCCCCTCAATCTAATATCAAAAGTACTCATAGTTATGCTTCCAATTAATTACATGTAAGCCTCATGTTTATCAAAGTCTTTTTTCTAGAACCTTAAGATAATCTTAGAGTTAAACACTTCAGAGAGAGAGAGAGAGAGAAAACACGCTGTAGAATTTAAATGGTCTGCACACAAGAGAGTGTGTTAAGATAGCCCTACATTAACTTAAGGGACAGCAAGGATAACATAGAGTCTTTTCCACTCAATATCTATGCACACGTCCTTCACATGTGTCGGCTCTATATAGGACTAGGTCGCATGCTATATTATATCATGTGTATATAGAGATTATATTATAAGAAGTAACTCATATTAGAATAATCATAGGATATATCTCACTAGTATCTTATGACTTCGAGTTTAGATGCGTGTCCTAATGCACCAAAACAAGGATGGTTTGCATCTTCTTATAGCAAACGCATGGTTTGATGAAACGACAAGTCTGCTGACAGACGGAGGGAGGCGTTTGAATGTGCTGATCAATGTCTTATCGGCAGAAGTGTCGGTCCCTCGCTGGGGATGCAAGAGGAATAATTGAGGCTGGTACACATCATTCCTTCTTTTCTGTTCAGTCTTTTCCATCACATATCCTAATCAGGGCGTTGGATGCTTGGAGTACTGTATACTTAATTTTCAAAGACCTCCATCATAGGACTACATCCCCAACAGTAACCATGCAAATTAATCAGCTCATATATACACCCTCAAACAAGCTAATCATGCCCACTTGATGCAGAAGGACGGTCTTAATTTCATATATAAAAGAGGAGGAATGAGAGCTCTTTCACAAGAAAAGGAGATCACCTTCCAAATGGATTGATTTCTGACTATTACACCCAGAGATCACCTTCCAAATTATTAATTGGTTTCTGACAATTACACCCAGTTTGATAACTACATATATAGCAGAACGAGGTATTCGGATAGAAAAAGTTTATTTTGTGAACAGGTCCCTAGCTTATTCAGCATAAACTCATTATATATATCTATGGGTTCAATTAACTATATATCTTTTGTTATGCTATGTAAAGTTATCAAAGAGAAAATAAATACTTAGTTTCTTAAGAGAGAGACTATCCTATCTATAATTATGATCAAATCGGCTCTTAGAAATAATTTATTCTTTTTTTAGAAATAATCAATTCCAAATGAGAGATCAGTTTGTACAACATCAGAAATTAACCTTGAGAGTAGCCTCTATGATTGGAATCCGCTAGGTGGTATCTAATTAATTAAACTTGGCTCTACTAAGTTCACATCAACTTTATGAACCTATCTCAAAGAAGGTTGGCCTTCGGATTTGATGTCGAGGTCACAAGGGGAGACCTCTCTAAACGATTCTTTTGGCTGCATTATTGCTTATTCCCCATCCCTGGCCACCCATGTCCCATCACGTCCAACAGCAGTTTGACTTGGTGGGTGAAGAACATGTTGCACTCATAAATTTGAAGACCCAAGTTAGGAATCACGTCGCAGTCTGGAAGTACCTGGAAACCCATGTCTGTGTGGCTCGGATTTGGAAGGGAGACGAAGCCGGAAGCTTCTCTACTTTTCTTGTTGAGATACCTAGCGAGGACTTAGGGTTCTTAATTAGCTAGCTTGCCCTTATGTGGAAGACTACATGCCGTCTCTCCTCCGTCTCATCTTAATTTTGCTGGCCGTGCTCGTTTGGGGTGGAGCATGCATGCCAGGCAAGGGCGCGCAAGAGCAGTGACTAGGAAGGATTTTCGAACAGGGAAGTGGAGGATGTACCTTGTAGTTGTCTGCATCTCTCTTGTGCCATTAATTCCATTAATCCAAGACCTGCTCCTCTCTTCTTTGGTCCTAGCAGTGCTAATCAAATACCTGGGTCCTGTTATCCTACTAGTGTTGTCTCTTTTCTTGTTGGGAGAGTCGTTGCTGCTGGTCTAGCTAGGTCATTTCGAGATAGAAGTTCTTCTCATGATCTACACGTTTTTATATTATCCTCAAGAAATTGGGGGAGAGAGAGATATATATATATGATCAGAGCCCTACTCATGCAAATTTCTTTTTTCCTTCGTGACGTTTATATATTGTTAGTAGTAATTTCTGAAGTATTTTTTTTAAATAAAGGGTTCTTTTTTCACATGCCTCGCGATTTTTTCATCCTTGCGTATGGCTATTGTAACATCTCGGGTTCTAATTGCGACAAATTTCTTATCGCTTTCTGACTTATGTGCGCTGTTGTGCAGCTATTTTATGTAATCCTGAGTTTCTAGCTGTACTGTGTGTGCGTGAGTGTGTGAGCTCTTGTATTGGTGTGAGTTGAGAGTTACCTTTTGCAAGTCTTCAGAATATGTCTTTTAAGGATTATATATTTTTTTTGTACATGTATTTTTATTTGAGACATGTTATATATATTTTTCTTATTAATATATATATTTCTTATTATAATTATTTAAATTTATTATTATCTCACTGAATTAAATTGTAACTCTTCCGGATCTTCAGATCCGTAGGTGTCAGTGTGACTTTCGAGGTCTCTGGCGAGGGTCCGAAAGGTTGGATCATTATAGCTATTCCTCTATTTGAGTGAGTAATATTCTAGTTTTAAAGTCCCACCGTAAGGAACAAGTACTCTAGTTTGGAATCTTATCACCGCATTCTTTAACATATCTGTGGGCCAAGTTCCTCTATCCGGCACATCAGCAAGAATGACCTCCAATGTGAGAGGGGGATGCAGCTGGTGTTAGAGGAGAGCCGTATGATTATTAATCTTATATCGGATATATATCCAGGTGGAGCTCCTGTGCTCATATATCTCAGATCTTAAAATTTCAACACCTAAGTTTTGTGAGCTATGAAGGTTCATTATAAGCTATCTTTGATTCCCATGCTAAGTGTCAATAACTTCAGACTGATGAGCCAGAAGCCTTTTATCAGAGACTTAGGTTTTACCCTTCCTTCAGGAAGATGATCTCTCACACTACAGATCCACAGATCGCCCAGATCGCGGAGACCCATGTCTGATGAGCCAGCATCTCAAAAAGGTTTTTTTTTTAACCAGGAACGGTGAAGTAATTAAAGATGAGATTAACAAGTGAAGCAGGTGGTCATCTGAGAGATCAAAGTGGTGCTGTTTCCAAATTCCTGGAGCACCGTGAAGCAATGAGGACAAGAGGGCTCTGCTGGTCGTACAAGGCATCCCGTGTTGCAGAACGTGGGAGGAGGACGGTGGGGGGAGGAAGAGAGGGAGCCCCACACACGCACCCTCTTCCCAGCTGGTTAATTTGTAGCCATTTGTAAAAGCAGAAGCAGGTTACTGCATGTGACTGCAGCTATATATACAAGTATTCGTGCACATATTTATATCTGTGTTTTTACTGTGAAGAATGAGCAGAAAGTTTGAAGAATAACTTTTGGGCAGTGGACCATCTGATCTTCCCAAGTTGTCACAACGCTTTGCTCTTATCAATACAGCATGATAGGTGCATCCGTACACCCCAGCCTGACAGCCACCATTGATTGGTAGTACTGTCATTTTGCTGCTTCAATGTGTGTGTTATTATATAAGCCAGTTTGGGATTTTTCTTCTTGGGCTGTTCTCTCTCTCTCTCTCTTCTGGTGATGCATTATGGCCAGATGTTTGCATATCTTTTTTGAGAAAGATTTTGTGCACTTCTCAAATGTAAAAATGTTATGTCATCTTATATTTCTCTTCTCTCATTGGTGAAAAAGATGAGAGAGATTTATGTGGCACCTTGATTTCCACCAATGGGAGTGGGGAAGTACAAGATGACATGGCATTTTTGTACTTTGAGAAGTGCACAAAATTTTTCTCATCCTCTTAATGTGATAACTCTAAATGTTTGCCCTCAATGTTTTTTTTTTCATGGGAATAGTTCCATAAGAACTCTCATATTTTTATATTGTTGGCTTTTCTTTTCAATTTTTAGTCTTTATAATCTTTTACAATCGGTTTTTGATCCGCATAAAACTTCAATACGAGAAATTTGAACTTTCTTAGAAGTAGATTTCTTTTTTAGGGATTAAGAAGCTAAATGTGAAAAACTACTAGAAGATATATTGGAAAGGACTTGCTTTCAAAGAAGACTAAACTTATTAGGTTTTAAGACTAAATACCCAAGCTATATATGGAGACTAAAGAATTGGTTGTAAAATTGCAGGGATTGAAAACTTCCACAAAAAAATCCTCCATATGTAATACTTCATGATAGGTGATTTTATTTCTGTTTATTCCTCCAGCTAAGGGAAATCAAGAAGTACAACATGGAGGTTGAACTAGAGTAATTTACAGCCCTCCTAATGTCTTCATCTACATGAGATCAAGTTAAGTAAATCTGCATATATATGGTGGTAAAATCTTGTGTGGAATGGGTTTCATCATGGGAGAACATGGGGAGGAGGTGCCCACATGTTAAAAGAGCAAACAAGTGTATAAGCAGTGCTTTTGGGAAAATCTTCTTTTGGGAAAAGTTTCTAAGTACCCAGTCAGAATTGGTTGACCCAGCAGTTGACCTCCTATTTTGGGGATCCACCATCTTATTAACATAATTGCAGGGTGTGGCCCAAACTTTACTCTGTGCCCAAGGAAAAGGTGAAGTACTACAAGAGAGAGATTAAAGGGGAATAAAAAAAGGGCATCCTATTGGAGTCAACTATTCCAAAAGGTGGAAAACACCCTTCAACACAAGTTTCATTTAGAGATGAAGTGATGGAAATATCATGTGGACCAATTTTATATAGAGTATTCACCACTTAATCACTTGTGGTATGTTTGGTATTAGAATAGATCGGGGATAAAATGAAGATATTCTAATACCAAACATTTATATTACTACGAATAAAAAAACATATTAATTTGAATATATCCCCCGTTTTAGAAATACTCATTAACAGCACCATCCATAGTGCAAGATTAGGTGCCTCAACAGGTTCCCATTTACTTGGGAACTTAACGTTTTAAAAAAAAAGGAAACATAAAAATGTCAGAGTTGAATTGTGAAAAATTTTAGAATGGAATAAGAAGATGGCTTCTACATCACTCAATGGATCAGAATAAAGTATTTTGAAAAAAAAAATTAAAAAAATTTACTGATTAGAATCAAAATTCTATTTTGGTGCAAACACCATCATCTAGGTATTTTCCTTTTCAGAACCTAACCCATATTTATGACCTAGTAAGTTACAAGCTCCCTTGTTTTCTAATGAGATGTTGAAAATGGAAAATCTACTGCAATTTTCTCTCTCTCTCTTTTTTCCACTCTTCTTACAACATGAATCCAACAAGCATGCACAAACAACAGCTAACCATATGAAATGCAGCCCACCACATCTAATTGAATCAGAACAATGATTTTTTTTTAGGAAAATATTTGATCTTGCAAGGTATTTTGATGGAAGGGCACTGGCGCCAAAATATGGTTGGTCGTGCCACACTAAATCGACGTGGTCCTGTTAGATTGCAATGTGTTAGGGATTTTTCAATCTCCGACACAGTATACATAAATAATATTTTTTATTCTTTTATTCTTTTCAAAAAAAAGTATTGAAGAGATTTGAACTTACCGACGACCTATGGTATGGTACAGTTCTATATCGTACCTTACTAGGGGAAAACTCCGTCCTCCGGTGTGTTCAACCCTACTCCAAAGTGAGGAGTTATGGGGCCCTCAAAATTTGCTTGTTGGGCCTGGACGACATTACCACCCCTTTGACGCAACTTTACAGCCTTTTGTGGTGGGCCCATATGGTGACGGGTGGTGGAGCCCAAAAATGGTCATTTTGCCGGCCTGCTACGTCCCTTTGTGAAGACCCAGCGTCGTCCCAAGCCGTTAGCTGGGTTTTGGAGCCCGGGCCACCATTTATGGCCCACAAATCCCTGGCCCAAGTGAACAGCCTCGAGAGGCCCACCCGTTCCACTGGCAATCACACGTGCAAAAATTTTCGGCTCACGTGTGAAGCACTCTCCCTGATGCTGGCTCTCGTGTGAACCGTTCTCTCTCTCTTGCTCGTTGTGTGTATGTGTAGGGGGAGTGGAGTTTTATAGAAAAATAAAATAAAATAATATATATATATATTACTGAAATATATTATATTTGAGTATATATTCCTAAAACATTTATATCATAATCTATACTATTAATATTTTATATATTTCATTATATATACTTATATCGTTTGATACTATCGATTTAACCCAACCACTAAGAGGACAAGATTAATTTATCCTTTACAACTCTCAGAAAAATAATTTTTTTACAACTCACTTTCTCTCACCTTGCTGTTAGCCCCCCAACATCACCCGGTCAATCCCACTGAGTCATCTCTCTCTTTCTCTCTCCCTCTTGAAGAAGGGTATGTTAGTACTTTCACCCCTTACTAAGGTATGTGTTCATATGTTAACAAAATATTCCTTCCATTTTGAATAGATTGCTAACTCGACTCTTTTTTCGATTTCAAAAACACTGAGTATAATATGAAGATCTAAAGAGTATATATCTGAATATGATGAATTTTAAGAGTATATATGTTTTTTTTTAACACAAGGCTAGATCAGAGTATTAAATGGGTGTCTCCATACATAGTTTGTATGGGTTTCAGTCTGATGAGATCTTAAGTTTACGAGAAGATGGATATTTCAATCTATACAAAGATGCATTTAGGGCAATATCTGCTCAAATATGTTCTCATCAGGAACAAAACTGAGTGATTACAAATAGTAAACAATGGAGTGGGGAGGATGTTTGAGGAGGAAATACTTGTCGCCAAACTCCATCAAAATTTCTCATCAAACATCAAATACATTTCACAAACTTAACTCTGTGGCACTCCATTGCCCATCAGTAGCATATACAAACCTGCACTACAGTCTACAGGGCTGCTGCAATTATAACAAGAATTCATCTCCATGAGGGAACAATTACCACATGAAAATCCATCCTCTTGGCATTAAGAATCCTTTTGGTGGCTTGTAGAATCTACCACCTGATAAGATAACCTTTTTCGACTTGGCCATTGTTGCTCCTCTCTCAAGTAAGCTTTACATGGGAAAATGTGACTAAGACAAATCGAGAGGTTTTAGCTCACTGACAAAATCAAGCAGAGAAGGAACGCTTGGGCACACATGGATTGCACTCATGTCTTCAGTGGTGCCTTCTTCTCTCTGTCGGAGATCCGAGCAGGAGCATTTGAATGTGACTTGAAACGGCCCCTCCCCCCTCCTTCTTCCCTTTCCTGAGGCATGTGAATAGGAAGCATTAGAGTTTTCCTTCATTTATAACACGGTGTTGAAACATAGATCAGTCCCACACAGGCTGACTTCCAAATCTGGCTGTCTTTCCGGGGAGACTAACCTGTCATGACCGACTCCTAAAGCAAAAGGCAAAAATGGGCTGGTTGGGTTGGATCTTGGCTCTGCCAAGAGCACACTTGATGGGTTCCATTGGATGAATGGTATTGAAATCTCTAGAACACACCAGTAACAGATTTTTGTTTTATGAAGATGAAGGTAGGTCTTGTCTAGAGCCAGCTTTGTGAAGGTGAATAATGCTGCCAAGTATGCAAGTGAAAGCACTTCATAAAGAGAAATGCCTTTTACCCGCTTGGCCTTTTTTTTTTTTGCCCGCAGTTTTTTTTGGGCCCACCCAGGTCTGTGCCCCCCACCCCAAAAAGCTGCTTTAGAGTTGTGGGGGCCCCGGCACGGGATTGGTTGGCAAGTTTTTTACCCGTTGAGCGGGTAAAAAGCATTTCTCCTTCATAAATGGATTTTGGGTAATCTACCTTTTTCTTTACCATCTGAACATCATCTTCATCATGAAGAGGGTCCACAACCCAAGAGTCAGATTTTGTTTTATGGAGATAAAGGTAGGTCTTTTCTAGGGCCAGCTTTGAGAAGGTATGTAAGCTGCCAAGTGTACAACTGAAAGCAATGCGTAAATGTAATCCAAGTAAACTACCTTCTTCTTTACTATCTGGACAACATCTTCATCATGAAGGTTGTGCGAGAGTCCACACCGCTGAGGGTAATGCTTGGCACTGGTTCCCCATACAAGCACATATTTCACATCCTTTAGTAGACTCCTGTGTATGTGATTACAGAAGTCTTCAACTGTGCACCCTCCTCTGTCCTGAAAATGAATATTGCATGAGTTGAAGACAGTACATTAATAGTGATTTCAGGAAGTGCTCAACGGTTTATCAAGTACCCTAGGTAAAAAAATACAACTCATGCTAGAAAGAAAGTAAAATAAAACTCACAGTCGAAAGAACTACAGGGTCAGCGAAATCAGGCTGTTGTCCCTGCGGCTTTGTATAACCTCGGACAAGACCCATCTCCTCCCACATTTTTGCCAGTAGTCTGTCTAAATTAAGCTGCATTAAAGCATCAAGGAAATAAGTACCTTTCATACCGGCTACTCAAAAACAATGCACAGCAGTCTCTATGAATTCGCTAGAAACTTGTTGCAATTAGTGCATATATGTATTCTGCTGCAAAAAAATTTATCCCACGAGGATAAAACAAGTGACTTGGAAATTGGGTAGAACTTGCCTTCAGGTTGCAGCTAATGACAACAGAATTTGGTTGCCGTGCTAGTCTGTCCACATCATCAATGCCAATCACATCAACCTTATTATAGACATAAATACACTTCATATATTTTCGATTCCCCTCAATGACATCAATAAGATCATCAACAGTAGCATCCTCTCTAAATAACACCTACAATGGAAAAAAAATCCAATGAAAACAAGATTGACAGAGACTTGAAATTGGAAAAAAGAATGAGCTTCATCCTGTCTATAGAAATTGAAAATAAGGTGTGGCTATGGGTTTCCAAATTCTTGATGTACAATGCACCAAAAAAAGCAAATATCTAAGACAAGTAGACAACCTAACCAAATTATAACATGAAACCAAAAGCAGAGTGTCACCATAACAATACTACACTAATATACAGTTACTAAGTGCCTAACCACAATATGACTCACTGACCTTCAATTCCATTGATGAACAGGCTGAAAATGGAGATTGTTCATTTACTGAAGAACATAGTGCCATATTAATATTGCTATATATTGAAAGATGGACAAGACAACCTTTCTATACATTCGCATAGTGGAGACCAACCATGCAAGGATCCCACTTTTTTTTTTGAGCAGCTCGTACTCAGTTGGCCCAAACAACTGTTTTCACGACTCACTGGAGGAAGAAAGCTTGAATACCTTGTTACCAAAGAACTTTAGGGCACGGCACTCAAGCTCTTAATTTTAACTAAGTAAAGCAAATGTTTAAGCACATATAAGGAGGTACGTTTACATGACTACATCTATATATAGACATACACATATGCATAGATGTGTATGTAACCATGTCCAAAATTATTGGCTGAGAGACAATCCACAATTAAAGCCAATAAATGAAAAGGAAATAAGGTTTTATTATTCAGAATCTTGCAGGTCACATTTATAGTACGTCTATAGTTAGATTCACAGGATATCCAAACAACTATGTCAACATGTAGGAAAGCTTCTGTGAAATCTTCGTATAATATCGAAGAGGAAATTTTACACAGTAACAGTTTCATGTAACGAGATGAAGCTACCTCAGCGTTGTGTATCTTGTACTCATGAAGAATTTGATAGCAAAGCTTCTCATCTACATGGGTCAATGCTAGAGTGCTGTTGAAAGAAATACCACCCGTCTTTTTCTTCTTGAAATATATCTGCAAGCATGGAAAATCAAATGTATGGTTCAGACTTTGCATTTTCTCCAAGTGAGAGGAGAATGTTTTTTCAAATCCAAGTGATGCCCTTTAAAAAATCAAAGTCAACATCACATAGGGCAGCCCGTTTTGCAGGAGTTGAAAAGTATGTGCAAGCATGTGTGCATGTAAGAAAGGGGGAGAGCACAGGTAGGCTGGGACAAAACAAATATAATAAAGGACCATCAACCTAAGTAGAAGTCAACTAAACAGTTGTTGCTATTAGGAAGCCATCTCTTGATTTAAATTTGACAATGAGGTATAAACTAAACTATCAAAACCTCTGAGTATAATCGAGACTTCTGACATAGGGGAAGAGAGGATAGCAAACTATTTTGAAAAGCAGAGAAGCTCTAGAGATTAGCTGAAAAGACAACATCAAATGAAACACATTCATGGGGCTTTCACAGGACAATAACTTAATGTTCAAGCAATAGTAAAATGATAGCCAATGAAGTGATAATCTCATGTAAAGATAACTTACTTGCGGAGGCCTCTTGTTCAGCCGTAAGCCAACAGCTTCTAGCTCCTTTGTCAGTATTTGCCGATGACCCTCACTCTAACAGCATATAATGATGAGGCACAAATTTTGAGAGATGTAAATAAGTTATTTTATAAGTTAAACTCTAGAGACTAGACAAATTTTAATAAATACCAGAAGAAAATAAGGATAGAAATGAAAACATGAGGATTTGCTACTCTAATGTGGGGACAAAAGATATATTGTTGTGGAAGTTGGGTGCTTAAGATGCCATTGCAACCATTAAATAGAGGGGGGGAAAAGGTGTGGCATGACCAACCACATTCAACCAACATACTGAACACTTTCAGAAGGGGTTTAAATAGACGTAAAGAGTATCTGATGCATAATAATGTCAAATACATGTAATACAGTATGGAGAAACCAATATGATGGGATTACCAAGTCAACATCTGCAAAGTAAAATGTCAGCTAGAGTTGTCTTTTTATGTTAACACCAGATGCGATCAAAAGCTAAATATGTGCAGGTTTCTTGGAAATTTTAATTGAGTAACTTACTTTTGATGCATCTAGGACCATTAAAACAATGTCTGATGACTTGGCCACAGCAATAACCTGAAAGAAAAAAGGAGACAACCGCACTCAGTTCTTAGTGTTCATAGTGTTTAAAGTAACAAGTATTTGGGGGGGGGGGGGGGGGGAAGCCAAGAATGATAGAGAAGCCAGAAATAGCCTGTTAGATAACAACATACAGTTTTTTGAACTGAGAACACAATGCATTTCATCTAAGAATATTAGTTAAGACTGATAGACTGAATTCTGTAATAGATACCAGTGAAGTCTATATGAATATTTATCACTGCATGAAAAGGAAAGGGGATAGTCTTTACCTGTCTACCACGTCCCTTGCCTTCTGAAGCCCCCTCAATGATTCCAGGAAGGTCAAGAAGTTGAATCTTTGTATCATTGTAGTTAATGATCCCAGGAATGCAGGTAAGTGTGGTAAACTCATATGATGCAGCTTCCGAATGTGTTCCCGTTAATAGAGTTAGAAGTGTTGATTTTCCCACACTATCAAGATAAAAAAACCAAATCATCCATCATGGAGTTCATGACAAACATTGAGGAGGTTATATACTATGTATAAAAGAACTTCTTGAGGTGCACATGAGCAAGAGTATAATTCACTATTGAAGTAATATATCTATAACAATATATAGAAGTGGGTTGCTCTCATTTTTGTCCCTCATAAGGCCATAGTAATCGGAGTACTCTTTTTCACCTCCGTCCATCGCTCAGAGTCATGGGTTTTCAATGTCGCGCCGCTTCATCTGTCCTAACACCACAGGAAGCATCCATTTCCGCCACGCCTTCCTTCTCCTCCTTCTCCGTCCCCTGCCACATGCACGACCGACTGCCTCCTCCAGGCTCCCTGCGATGGGGAGCCTGCCACCCAGCGCCTCCTCTTCATCTCCTCCTGCATTGCTTCTTCGCCCCTCAGCATAGTCCAGCGAGCTGACCCACTGCCCCCTTGGATCATGGATGGCATAGTCGGGTCGGGGTGCTGGGTCGGACCCAGCCGACCCCGACCCGAGTCGGGTCGGATCAGAGGATCCGACCGACTCCATTGGAGTCTGGCCGATCCAGGATCGGCCAGCTTAAAAAATGAGGAAAAATCACAGAAAAATCAGGAAAATTTTCTTTAAAAACATATAATAATAGAACATTTTGGGTATATCCATAGTCTAGTTGCACATATGTTCATATTACAATACAGAGCAATGATAATTATGATACCTTATTTTCCTGAACATCATTTATTTGTAGTTTCATTTACTTAAGATATTACATGTAAATAAGGAAGTACCCCCCATTTGAATCCAATAAAAATATCAAAAAAATCATATCTCTTACCAATAAAAAGTCAACTCTCCCATCGAAGAAAAAAATTGTGATTTCGGTGATTTTAGCGAAATGCTAACTTTCTAATCTCTCATAATTTGGCCTATCTAAAAATTTGATAATTCAAATAAACCATATGGAACACTAAAAATCTAAAGTTCGGTAAAAAAGTCAAACGTGCATATGACTTCTCCAAGGGAGCCACTCTCCTACTGACAGCACTTAGTCTGCTTGAGACCTCTCAAGATTTGGTCAAACCTAAATTATCATCACTCAAAGTCATGAGAATTGTCACTTTCTAGTTTCTTTTCAATTAAAAAGTGAAAAATCTCATGAGTTTAGGTGATGATAGCTTAGGTTTGACCAAAACCTGAGAGGTCTCAAGCAGACTAAGTACTGTTCAGATAAATAAGATAAGTGAAGCGGATCAGACGTACTTAAGGTAAGCTGAGGGAATCGGCCAACATCAGTCGACATGGAATCGGGGTGGAGTCGGGCTGCGTCGGCCCGACTCCAGCCGATTCCGGTCGATCCACCCCGATTCCACCTTATCCCCCCCCCCCCCAAATCGGGTTGCCAATGGCCGATTCCGCTCCGAGTCGGCCGATTTTGCCATCCATTTGCCATCCATGCCTTGGATCGCCCATCTGCTGCAGCCCAAACCATCCAGAGCCCCCCTTGCGTTGCTTGAAGAATGAAGAATTAAAAAAAAAAAAAAATGGAGAAATCATTGGGCGCCATCCACCTCCTCTCTTCGCCCTTTCTCTCGGCCTCCCTATGATGGGAAGTCCATCCCAACCCAGCTGAGGGGTGCGAGGCCCCCAGCCTGCTGGACAAGCTATGCCCCACTGGACATCGCCGCCCCCTCCCTGCTTCGCCACACAGATGCTCCCCCTCCCCCTGCCACACTACTCCTCCTGTGAGGGGAAGATCACCTGTTTGACTGGAAATATCCTGGGTTAACCCACGTTTAGCCTTGGGTTAACTTTTAATGTATTTATTTATTTATTTTGGGGTGGGGGACAGATTAATCCATGTTAACAAGATGATATACCAAAATAGTGAGTTAACCCAGAAGCTCAGCGGCATAGACTCTACAGTTGTACTTTATATCCATCTGAATTAGTACATTAGCTAATAGCTACCATATAGGCTTTATGGCTCACACCAAAGAATAAGAATAGAATAAGCTAACGGCCCTCTAAAATTTTTGTTTAAGGACTGGTTACATTTGGCTGCCACTAATATGTTTTAAATCTTCACAAGTAACCAGAATGATCATTCCTTTGCCCTCAGTCTATGGAGTTGATTGATGGACACATTGTTCAGAGAAAGTCATATCTTGATGTTCATAGGAGATAGCTGCATTTGTTTGATCATCTAATATTGGAATTTTAAGCATTTGACCTTGGCAATATAATTACAATCATTAGACACTTTTGGTTGGTAGGATCTGTAGAGTAGCTTAATTAAAAATTAGTCACACCCTCATTTTTGTTTAGAGAGGTTATCTCATTTTCATTCTTGGGACTAGGGAGGGTCCGGTAATTACGGTCTCTCTGATGACTCTTTTCCTCTTGCCTGTGGTCATTGAGATCTGGAAGTTTTCATCTAAGATTCTAATGCAGTCTGGATTATGGCTAAAGCTGTCTTATTGACCACATTATGATACGTGATGCATAACCATTAAAAGTTGTAAACGATGGTAACTTTGAGGGGAATATACATTGTAAATCTTTCACAAAGAATAACACATACAGCTTGTAGTTTGATTACTAGAAAAGTTTATATTCTTGTTCTTTCTTGTGACTTAATAATAAATATGGCCGTATAACTGCAGGGTGCTTTTACCGTGAGAAGTGGGTTGAATTGTTGTATTCTCAAGTCTTTTTTTGAGTTTTTGGAGTGTCCCCTCAGAATGTGCTGAACAATCATTTAGTAGACTTCCTGTTCAATTGATCATCTAAACCTTTACCATGTTAATTGAAATCTACTTAACCAAAGTTTATTTATTCTCTTTCCAGCTGTGTCAGTGGAATTCCAAAATCTCAGGTTGTTGCATCAATCCTGGGAACATTTATTTGCATATGGTATGCCTCAAAGAAACATTGGTTGGCAAAAAACATTTTGGGGATTGCATTCTATATTCACGTTTTTTTCTGATTCCACGCATTACCAATTGTTGCATAGTTTGCATAATTGTTTTGTAATTAATTTTGTGTTGATTCTCCTTTTGGACTGTTCTTGGCATCTTTATTATTTTGTTTCTGCATTTGCCTGTCTTTTGATCTGTTTTATTTGTAAATTTTATGTATATGTTAAGCAACGCATTTTGTGTACAGTTGATGATATGGCCCAAGTTTTTGAAATATACTCTTCTGGCTTTCCAATATCCTATATGTTCTATGATTATCATTGATAACTCCCTGGAAATTGTCTTTCTCAGACTGGCCTGTGGGTGGTTCTAGTGTTTTCAGTGTCCAATTAGAGCTAATGCTCTATTGGAATGTTCCTTTTTATGCATTAACAAAATTTTACGTTGTCAAAAATTTATCCACATTTATTGGGTCTGTCAAATGTTCTGAAATTGCCGTTTTATGTTATTCTGTAGCATTTCAGTAAACACGTGCGAAGCACATTAATTTAACTAGTATATATATATGTGTGTGTGTGAGTGTGCACGATCTCATGATTCAATATTTAGATAAGGCAGCTGAGTATAAATAATGCCTTGGACAAATGCACATAGATTCATTAGATATTGAAATATTTTCATAGGTGGGATAAACAGATGCGTTCACTACATGCTTATGTTGACCAATGTGTACGTAACAAGCAATAAAAATGAAGGAAATGGTTACTATCCCTTTCTGTTATTTGTCACCCTCATTCACTAAGGATGACAAATAAGTTATTAAAGGTGACAAATAGGTTCACCCTCACCTGATATTTGTCATGTAACGGTGACAAACAGCGAATAAAGGTGACAAATAAGTCTGGATGGGTAGTAAAAACTACACGTCTGGCATTTCTCTAAAAATAAATCAAACAACATGAATATGTAATATCAACTGAGAATTGTGCAAAGATGGAATGTTTTCAAAGGTAAGAATGAGATATACCTTGGAAATCCTATCAGTGCAACACGGCCATGGCCAAATTTTGTAACTTCAAAACCCTCTCCAGCTCCACTGGAACCCTAATTGCCAAATTTATAAGTAAATATGAACATGCAAAACAAGTAAGAAGGAAGAAAGATGTATGCAAGATTCAATATATTTATAAAAAAAATCAACTGACGGGAGAGAACATAATAACCACAGCTGCACTAAAAACAACTTAAGACTGATATCAGTTACAACAATCAACTCCATGCAAGAACATGCTAGAAAATATCCAGATAGTCCGTTGTCAAGAAGTAAAAAAGATACATATACAAGTGGTGAATAGGCTTATGTCATGACCTTTGATGAAGTAGAATATAGCTGGAATAAAACAGCAAATGAAGGAAAACTAATACTTGTTTCCTGTAGTATTGCCTCTGTTGTATTCATTTAAACAAATATTTGCATATGCAAGAAAAATCTGAATAGACATGAACCCTGCCAAGTTATTTCACTATTTTCATGTTTGATAAATTTGTCTGATGACAACCAGAATCCGACCAACATGTATGTTTCCATAATAATTTCACAGGAGTTAGTGAAGGATAAAAAAGTAGGTAAGCATGTTTTAAGTAATGTTGTTGTTTCTTTGAACAAAAACCCCTAATTTCATCCCACAAGATCAATACAGGAAAAGATCCAGGGAGATTTTGGAGTTCAAGAATCTAAATAAGTAATGTCCTACTGTCCGATTCTGACATGCTCTCAGAAGGATGAAGAGAAGATCTAAAAAAGATTTCTGGGAGATGGGGAATAGTGGCTGAAGACCATGATGTTCTTGCATGTATCATAAAAAGGTTTAATTACATTTAGCTCTTCACTATAACTAAATTAAGACAACAATAAAAATAATGCAAAAAATGTATTTGCATAAACAAGCTTTCTCAGATCAGCATGTTGGAGAGTTCCTCCTCTTCCTTCTCTTCTTCGTCTTCCCCTCCACTTCTTCTTCCTCCTCTGCCTCGTTTATCCCACTACTTCACACCTCCCCCCAAATCTCCCTCTTATTCTGGATTTAGGTAGAGATTATACCTTGGGACCCTTGGAGAAACAGAGATCTTGAAGGCATTATAGAGATGGCAAACCTTGAATCTGAAACCCACCATCCCATGGTGAAAAAAGGGAATGAAAAACATAAATTTGACCAACTACCATAATACATGCTACTAGCAATTCCATAAATCTGTCTCAAGTGCAAGTACCACAACCAGACTCGGTGAAAAACAAGTGAATTTTCCTTCTTTCTAGTGGCCTTCAGAGAGTCAGAATCCTTCCTTACGAAACCAAGATATGAAAGAACATCATTTTCTTCAATAGTATATGCTCCATCTTTAAAGGGGAGACAGTAGAGAGAGGCAAAGTGGTGATGGTGCTTACAACACATTTTTTTCCTTTTTCAAGGTGACAAACATGTCACCATTTGTAGAAGAGGGAGGGGGGGTTACAACATAATGACTAACAAACCCAAAGACACTAACATCTTGTTTTCTCGACTCAGACAAATAGTGCTTTCTATTTCAAGGAACTGTGTCTTTACCGTCTTCAAGAATCTTGCTAAAACGTTGCACCTTCTTTAAAATTCCTGCTATCACAGTTTCCTACGGTGACCAGAATATGACCAGATAACAAGTTACAGGCTTTAACTAGCCGATGCGCCCCCTCCATAGAAACGCCTACTTGTACAAGTATTCACCAAAATGCAAGTCCAGCCATGGGTAGAAATAATAGCCATACCTTTGGAGGTTCCAGTAATTGAGTTCTCAACTTCGCTAGCTTCGCCTTCAGCTGTCCAAGATGGTATTCTACATATCAATGAGAACAAACTCCGTTCAGTATAACCAAAAGATATCATGTAACATCTGATCACGTTTGCCACGAATCATTTTCCATATTCAACAGTAAAATTGGGATTTGCACTGGAGAAAATTGTTATAAAATCCATCACAACTAATTAGAAGAAACTGAAGAATGGATATAACCTCAATAGATATTACAGAGAGGGAGACAAGGGATACTCGGAAGCTAAAAGCAGGAGGCAAAGAAGAAGAGGCAGAAGACGAAGAGAAGAGAATACCCGTGGCCTTATTCTTCTGGGTCCTCGCCATCTCTGCCTCGATCTCCTTTATTCTCTCTAAAATACCCATCTTTACTATGTGTGGAAGAAACCCCCAGGCAAAATACAGAAACAAAGTGCTCGACTGTGCCTGTCCCGCGGCAGCGAGGAAACCAGTGTTAGAAATTGCGAGCAGTCCAACCCCTCGAATGCAAAAGAAGGAAACAGCAGTGGATGGAGAGATGAGAACTGTGCAGATTAGAAACAATAAACTGGCTATTTGCCCAAATGACAGCGAGAAAGACGAACTCAGAACTCGCCAGGGAAGCAACAAGGGCAGCGACACGACAAGATTGATGAAACGATTAGCGCGGGGGGGGGGGATGGGGATGGAGACCTTCTCGAGCTGGGAGCCGCTGGCGATGCCGCGAGGCGCCGACCGATCTCTCCAGAGACGAGGTGGGGAAAGCGGGGGGGAGCTCTCGAAGGGTCGAGTGGGGCGAAATCGCCACCACGCTGCGCCCTTATGGGCCGAGTGGGCCTTGTCCGGGTGGCCCAAAGAGCAGAAGAGGACGACCAAAAGATGGGTGAGAAAACGGATCGGCTGACCTCTGTTAGAGGACATCTAAAATGACCCCGGCTTTTGATTCATCGAAACCTATCATGTTCCCCAAAACAACCTAAACATGTCCTTGGGCAAGGAGTTTTCCGGCCATGGATATTTTTACCTAAAGTTTCCCATGAGCTTAATGCAGGCATATTTTAGTCTCCCATCAGTGGTTTTATTATTTACTCTTGTGTTGCTTTTTCTTGGTTTTGAATATAGAAATTCTTTATAGGATAGTTTTATTTTCTACATTTTTATTACTTGAGTCACGACCAATCAGAAGCGGGGGTCATCTTCGATGCCCTCTCAGAAGGTAATTGATTCCAACTTGTTTCCGTCCTTTTCAGGATAAACCTATTTTTTAAAGATGTTTGAATATGAATAAGTGTATTTATGCATAGTCATCTTATAAGTAAGTTCAATCAGAAGTGATACAACCAAAGTTGGTCGTGCCGTCATATCATGTTAACTCAAATTTCTCCTGAACTAATATGGTATGACATGTACTGCATCAAGTCTCCCGATTGGCCACTGCCCACATACTATAGTGGGACCATATTAGACTCACATTTATTATTTTATTTGTATTTCTAGTTATATATATCAATCGCATAAAAATGACAAACCACATCACACTTGTATACAAAAGTGTACATTAGTGTTACTCTAATTATTAGGAGGCTCTTGTCAAATAGACAAGACAACAAAAATAATATCTATATCTATAAATTGATATCTATACTATATATTAGAAGTGACACTTTCAAACTTTCGTCCGGTCCATCTTTAGCCAGGTTCTCCATCTTAAACCCGGTTCACAATATTTATTTCAGGCACAGTTTTTTACATCCGTTATGCAAGTTGAATGGTAATTAATTAATTCAAATGCATATAATAACGCCAAATCTAATTCATATAATTATACACAGCAGAAGAAAAACGTAGAATCCTGTCCGTTTTATTCTTTCCTTATCGTCCGATTTCAGGTTCTCCATCTTAAGCCCGGTTCACAATATTTATTTCAGGCACAGTTTTTTACATCCGTTATGCAAGTTGATGGTAATTAATTAATTCAAATGCATATAATAACGCCAAATCTAATTCATATAATTATACACAGCAGAAGAAAAACGTAGAATCCTGTCCGTTTTATTCTTTCCTTATTGTCCGATTTCAAACGGCCTAACATATATATACAGACAAATCGAAACGGCAGAACAAAAACATATGTAATGTAGAAACATACCGGTAGATATGATGCTCCAAATTTGAATTGCAGGGGTAATCTAAGGAAAGTTAACATAAATTAGCCTATTAAATAACGTCAATTAAAACGGAATCGTCGTCACTCTACGAATTCCCCCATTCCTCCACCAAATTGCATAACAGAAGAAAAAGGCCATAGGCAAGACCGGAGAGGAATCCTAATTTCTAAAGCACAGGATACCAGATTTCAGGAAGACGAAGACAATGCGGATCTCACTACTCCTAAGGTAATCTATGATAACCTATTCAATCAATATATTATTTTTTAAAATAAACACAAATGATACACATATTTAATAAGTTCTATTGTTTAACAAATTTGCAGGGCAGGAGCGGAACAGAAATTTTTGAGGAGAGCAGAGGAATACCATATTTCAGAGCGCAGGAAGAACATAGGAAGACGAAGACAGCGCGGATCTCACTGCTCATAAGGTAATTTATGATAACCTATTCAGTCAATATAGTAATTTTTTAAATATTAACACAAATGATACACATATTTTAATCTGTTGATCTGAAGTGCAATGTGAGGTCTACAGCAGCTTCTTCTCTTACATGTTAATCTGACAGCATTTACAAAGTACAGGGGAGAGCAGGAGGGCACAGGAGGATCATTGGTTCTAAGGTAATCCATCCTCATATCTCTAAGAACTCTTTTGTTGTTTAAAATGTGACAGATGATCTGCTAAAATTTATTCTAACATAACAGTTTTATCTCTTACATTTTAATCCGACAGAATTTACAGAGCAGAGGAGAGCACAGGAGATCATTAGTTCTAAGGTAATCCTTCAAACACACACACTGTTATTTTTTTATTAATATAACATATCTATGAGAATTGCTGGGAGGAAGAAGAGAGAGCAGTAAAAAAAAATATACGAAAATTTCCATTTGTTGGGTCTGTTCATTATGGCCTAACCTCTCGGATGCACGCATTGGTTGCCTTCTCCATTACTAGATGCCTTAGTCGTCCCCTTGAATCAGTTGGTCTTGTAGTCGTTCGCCAGTAACACGAACTCCTTCACCCTGATGCCCTTCTAGCCCGAAAATGTCCTAATCACTCTGTCGGTCATAGTCGCCTTCCAGTAGTCGGACCCGGCTGCCCAGTTCGGATGTAACACATCACCTTCGCTGCCATTACAACCCCATACACCCCAGCTTCCATGAGAAATACAAGAAGAAAATGAGAAAACGAGGAGAGAAGAAGACGAAACGAGGGTAGCTAGAAGAAATGTTGTGCGAAGGCGGGCGGTGCAGCGTGGGTGCAGGGGGATGCGCGGCGGTGTGAAGTCCCGGGTTGTTTCTGTGCTGGGGCGGACCTGCCGAGAACTGGTCGTGGCGGCCGGCGGTGCTGACACGGGCGAATCTGCACGGGATGCAAATGCTGACTAAAAGTGTGAGGTCAATATCACAAATATTTTGCAAATCCTGCATAAAACTAACACAAGAATTCTTTGTAGTATGTATTTCCTGCGGTTCGTTTACTTCATTTACATCAATAGCTCCGAGGTTTTCTACTCATGTTAAGGTGAAAAGAACCCTTTTTTGTCTCTCAAAAACCGGAAGAAATCTCCAGTGGAAATCTAATCTCATGAAGGGATCATGGAATTCCCTTGTTGCGTATGTTTCCACGATTACCAGTCCGATAAACATATTTGGAGCAAGATGGAAAAGGAAAGAGTAATCGCCACTGACGGGGAGAAGAGTATCCTGTGACTATCTTACGCAGCGAAGGAGGGGTCATCAGATGTGGTGGTGGCTAAGTGAGGGGTGCTCACCTGCATGAGAAGGTAGCTCTTCCCGTCTATGCTGTTGTTGATGACTTTAAAGCTCTGCCCATTGTAGATGTGGAAGTACTACGCGTCCTCCACCAGGGAAATGTTGCCAACATACACTGCAGGAGCCGCCGCGTCTGCACCCTGCAGTAGGAAGAGGTAGAAGAAGAAGGACGAAAGGAGGAGAGCTGTGGCCACCCAGGACGTCGAAGACATGGTGGCAGCTGGTGCCTGCTTCGGTGGAGTGAGGAAAAGAAGGAAGGTTAGTGGAGATTAACTGTGGTTCGAGGCTCAGACTCCTCTTCCACAAATCTGCATAAAATGCACTAATTAACTCCTACTCCACACGCAGCAATTGCTAGCAGCTGTGTTGGAGCTGGAAGTTGCTCCCTCGGCAAGCATAAATTGGAAGTGAGGGGTGTTAAACAAAAGAGATTGTGATGGTGGAAGCGGAGCTGCGGAGGCGGTTTCTGCAGCCTTTTGGCACCTCGGGGAGGTGGTGTTAGGTAAGGTGGCAGACTTGGGAGGAGGAGGACCTTTTGTTGTTTTGGGCAGGGGGGGTGAGCGGCGGTGTGAAGTCGCGGCACGGATGGGGGGGGGGGGGGGGGTCGCGGTGGCTGACGCGGCGCAGGTGCCAGGGGAAGGCGGAGTCGGGCTGTTGCCCGAGTGGCGTTTGGCAGCGCGGAAGGGAGAGATGCTGGGCGCAGTGCAGGCGTAAGCAGTTCGCCCTCGGACGCGGTGGTGCATCGCGGTTGCAGGGGGGGTCGCGCGGCGGTGAGGACAGATGGGGGAGGGTTCCCGGCGGAAAAGATGATAAACGGATGGATGGAGCAGTTGCAGTGTAGCCCGTCGAACTCCGGTGCGATCCTTGGCCTCCCATGCAGCTTCTTCAGTTGCGCCCCACTGCACTGCTGCTGCTGCTGCTGGGTCGGCTTTCCCTGCTCCGCTCCGGGCACCCATCCTGTCCTCCCTGCCGACCCAGCTGTCGAAGCTCCACTCCCACACCTCACCACTACCACCGCCTTCCTCGCCCGCCTCCCCTCCCTCCGCCACGCACTTCCCAACCACAGCAACCCCCGTCGCGTATCTCCGCCACCTCCCGGCGCCTCGACCTGGTCGCCGCTGCCTCTGCATCAAAGCATCACAGTGGGAAAAATCTGGGTTTTGGGTATTCTTGTGTGACGAAGAGACGAGCAGAGATGGAGTTGGAGTAAAGCCTTTTGTGAACAATGGCGGCAGATGGAGATAGAGAGAGGAGTGGAGAAACAATGTAATCAGAAGCCATGAGTTGCGAAAAGACAATTCGGGCGGAGACAGTGGGACGTACGGCGGGAGTGGGATATCGTGATCATGGGTCCTCTTTTCCTGCCGACATAATATTTACATAACTCATAAAATTTATATAATAAAAATATGATAATTTAAATATTTTATAAAAAATTGAATTTTAGATGTTTTAAAATTTATGTATTTATTTTTGAAATTTATTTTAAAATATAAATATTATCTTTACTTTAAAATTATATATTATTTGAAAAAAATTCTTCACAACTAATGCTTATTGTCTTTTTTGGATGAATACAATTATTCTATTCATATTAAGAACAAAAATTTATGTGTACCAATATATATATATTTTTAACGAAATATCTTTCTTCTCGACATGCACAGGTTGGAAGATGATTTACTGGGGTCATCTCGGATCTTAGTGGATGAGTACCTATTGCATACCCCGCAACCTGACATAGGGGGAGATGATGCTGAAATATAATTAGATTTATTATTTATTTAATTTTTACAAATTCATTTGAATGTTCATTAATATTGTATACGTTCAAGGAAAAAAATTAATAAACCAATAACGTTCTCAAATGAGTTGAATGTTTAGATATGGTGGTGTCCCAATAGATAAGTCAACGACTTTTAATAGATATAGAAAAATAATGATGATATGATAACTAGAGAAATAAAATTTTAAAAAATAAATAACATATGTTCTATTTGATGAATAAATATATCAATTAAGAAAAAATGTTTCAATCGATGAAAAAAAATTAATTAGAGAACAAATATTTTAATTAGATAATAAATATGTCAATTGAATAATAAATTTTATTTAATTTATACTACATCCTCAAATTTACTATACGCGCGTAGCGCGATATTTGAAGTATATATATATATATATAACTATGCACAAAAGATAGAAGTGTAAAAAGTTTTTTAAATTGACTAAACGAAGCTTGGAGTTGATGAAAATTGAGTCCAACAGTTAAACTGAATTTTCTATTTTTTTCTAGGAATTCTCGTATGGAGCTTTTGGGAGAATGAGATCAGTCTTTCTTATTTCTTTCAACTATTCATTTCTGAGAAATATTTGTTACCAATTAAGTCTGGTAAGAAGTTCAATATAAATTATTCGTCAAGTATTTTTATTGGTTAAGAGTTTCGTTAGATCTTTCTGTTTTTCTATATTTTTCAATTAAAAAAATTATTAACAAGTAATCTACTTATTACTCTTCACTTATATAAGAAATGTTTTTTAGGAACATCATGTGTGTATATTCATAAATATATAACTTTGGAGCATATAAAAAAAGATATTACTTTCTGAAGGAGAATATAAAAAAAAAACACTCTTCTTCAGTTCTCTGTTCTCCTTGGTCCTTCCACGGCCCACCCCCCCGCGAGCGGCGAGCTCCATCTGCGTCGGCTCGCTGAACTCCTCCCTCCTCCGCGCTCTGCCATGGCGGCTCCGAGGATCCTCCTCTGCGGCGACGTTCTCGGCCGCCTCAACCAGCTCTTCAAACGAGTCCAGTCGGTGCGCGCTGCGCCCCCCCCCCCACAACCTCTCCATTTCTGCTCTCATGGCCGCTCTAGGGTTCCTCACTCTTCTTCTCCTGCTGCCGCTGCTGCTGTTGTTGCAGGTGCATGCTTCCAGTGGGCCCTTCGACGCCCTTCTCTGCGTGGGCCAGTTCTTCCCAGAGTCCCCCGAGGGTTTGGAGGAGGTCTCCGACTACTTCGAGGGCCGGTCGCCGGTGCCCATTCCCACGTACTTCACCGGCGACTACGGCGCCGGCGCCGCCAAGTTCCTGTCCGCCGCCTCGCGGGAGCACGCCAACCGGGGTTTCAAGACCGACGGCCTTAGGGTTTGCGAAAACCTATACTGGCTCAGAGGCAGCGGCAAGTTCTGCCTTAAGGGTAAAGCCATCCACTGGGCTGGATTGTCCCCTTGCTTCCCCTTTGTATTGTCATTTCTTGAGGCGTTCAACATTTAATCCAGTTTGGTGTTTTACATCAACCCAAACAAATGGTGTATGGGGAACTTGGTGTTCTACGTAAATTCAGTTAAATGTAAACGATTTAATCCAGCGTTTTACCTCAATCTGACCAATCCGTTGATTTCATGACGTGCAGGGCTGTGCATTGCGTACATGTCTGGGAGATGTCCGTCAGAGAACCAGGGTTTTGGATTATACAGTGAAGATGATGTCGGTGCGCTGAGGGTGCTAGCTGAGGATAAACAGATTGTTGATATTTTCCTATCATATCCTTAGTTCGTTTTCTCTGACTCTGATCCACACAGATGATTCTCGTTCCATGTTGGTCTCATTCTTATTGTTGCTCTGTTGAATCCTTGACCTACTAACACAAATGAATGGCCCAGCGGAATCATCAAAAGGGCTGATATTTCCTCTGCTCCAGAGGGTGTCTCTGATGCATCAGGTTGTGATCCGATTATCTCAGAGTTGGCTGCAGAGATCAAGCCTCGGTGAGTGGTCGAGATGTCTGATTGCCAGTTTACATCCAACTCCAGTCTCAGTTTGGAAATTGGAAAGGATAAAAAATGTAGCCTAATTTATTGTTGCTTCTACAACTACCTTCAACTACCCTGTTTATGTTTGTCATTGAAATTAGTGCTCTGAGATCTAGCCTGCTTTCTTCTGCAGTGGAAATTAGTGTTTGTACAACATGTGCACGGGTTGTTGCTTCTTTCTTTGTTCTATTAGCAACCTATCTTTATCAGAAATATATAAGCAGTTCCCAAATCTTCATTTGACGGTGTTTTGGTTTTGTGGTTAGGTATCACTATGCAGGTAGTAAACATATATTTTATGCTCGTGAACCTTATTTAAACGACAATGCCCTGCATGTTACTCGTTTTGTAGGGCTTGCTGCTGTTGGAAACAAGGACAAACAGGTGTTTTTTTTATTAATGCAGTTTTCATTTAATTTCATTTTAGGTTTTGTCGTAGCTTTCTCTGTTTGATACCTCCAGTTCTATCATGTCATCAATGAACAATGCGATTAATTTCTTCGTAGAAATTATCCTCTGCTTGTGTATCACTGGAACTGGAATAAATTCTTTGTACTTGTTTTTTTTTTTTGGAAAGTGGATAGTACCACATGTATATTTTGAGAAATAGAATTAGAATGTACAAGTATAGGTGTGACAAAAACTCAAAAAGGCCAAACCCTCCAGCACCTATACAACAAAGACACTAAGGCAGTGTAAAAGGCGCTACTCTCCCAAAGAACCAAAATTAGGAGACAATGAATGGTTTACATTTGACAAAATGCCACCCACTTTTTGACCCTATCCCAGACAAAATGAGCCAATGCCTCCTTGGACGGGGATTCCCTCTTGGAGATTCAGTGGTTCTATTTCCCCCATACTACCCGAAGTGTTGTATGGAGGGTCAGCCACCATATGATCTTGTCTGTTGCAAGGTACCAATCCCAGAGCAAGGAAGCGATATCACCCTGCAAGGTGATTGAGTGGCCGGTTATGTAGTTAGAGGCGTGAGGCGACCGAGGGGTGGCCTCAGTCTCAAAGGCTTAGGCAATGGCCTAGGTGACCGAGGCAATATATTTTTAAAATAATATATATAGTTAAAAATATGAATATATCTATAAATGTCACCTAAATAGGTGCATTAAAATTAGTATATTTCATCAAAATATGTTATATCATGTATGTGTATCACCTAAGTAGGAACTCACCTTCGTACTGATAGTTGACTAAGTACTAAAAGTTGACTAAGTATTGTCAGTAGGAGAGTGACTCCCTTAGAGATCACATGTATGTTTGTTTGATTTTTTTCACCGGATTTTGAATTTTTAGTATTTCAATAGATTATTTAAATTATGAAATTTTTAGATAGTCCAAATTATGAGGAATTAGAAAGTCGTTATTTTGATAGAATTAACAAAATCGTAATTTTCTTCTTGGATGTGAGTTGACTTTTTATTGATAAGAGATATGATTTTTTTTATATTTTTATTAGATTAAAATGGGGGTGCTTCATTATTACATGTAATATCTTAAGTAAATATTATATAAATATAACATTTACTTAAATGATATTCAAGTAAATAATGGAAGATCCTGGAATCGGCTTCCTTAGACTTGCCTAAGGGATCCTAAAATCGGCCTAAGGGTCGCCAAGGCGAAATGGGCCGGGGCGAGGCTATCTAAGGTCGCCTTGCCTGGCCTCATGGTCTAGGCGATGGCCTCAATCACCTTTGATAACATAGGTGGCCGGTCCACCGCGCAATTTCTCGCCAAAGCCCCTAAGAATAAGAGTAGCTCACAAAAAGATGATCCAAAGACTCCTCCACGCTACCAAGGCAACAGGTAGGGCTCGCATCAGGAATAAATTGGATCAATCTGTCCTTAGTAGGAAGCTTTTCATAAGCGATCCTCCAAGCCAAAATTTGAACTTTGAGGGGTGAGCGTCCTCCACACTTCTTGGAAGAAGGCAAACCGCATGCCTCTATCTGAGTAGACTTCATAGGCTGATTTGACAGAAAAGTTCATTCTTCCCCCATCTCTAGGTCCACCCATCCTCCCTATCTTGCAGACACAAGGGAAGGATAAGACCAAACAAACTCTAAAACTGCTCCAACCGTCCAACTCCTCCTGCTGGAAGTGTCTCCTAAAGGTCGGAGCCCAGGCACCACAGAACCAAGAGGAGATGACGAGATAGTAAAGAGGCTGGGAAACATCTCTAAAGTGAAGTCGCCACACCACCTATCTTTCCAGAATAGACATTTCTGTCCATCTCAATTCTTTCTACTTGTTGCTCAATCATCTGGAAACCAGAGTAACTTTTCTGTTGTTACCCAATATTACCACATTGCTGAAGATTTTCTTGGTATTTAGAGCTTTTATTACTTGTATGTGTTTTGAAGGTAAACCATAAAATGGTCATAATAGATTAGAAATAGGAATCACGAGACTTACAGAAATGTAGAGACCCGAATGGAAGATGAGTGTTGGGAATTAAAGAAAAGTTAAGGAAAATAAGTAGAAGTAGAAAGGCAGATGAAACTAAGAAACATGATCCAATCCTTTAGACATCTTACTGATATGGTAGGAGTGTAGGACTTGAGTACAGTTTCACAAAATAAACTTCTTCACGGCGCTAAACTTGGAAGCAACGAAGTTAACACATTCCTTCTCTTCTGCAATCCCATTCCAATCTTCAGTCCACCTGAAAGCTCTTCTAAAAATTTTAAAAGTTGAGTTAAAGTCATTCTTGAATCTTCTCTCATTTTTCTGCTTCCTTATTGCCTGCAGCGTTGCTACAAAGATATTGATTCATTCATCACTTTTAGCTGTTGCAGGCCTCTTCTGAATTCATCACCAAATTACATCATGAACTTCATTAGGCAGCGGAGATAGGCAGCTTATCTCTGCTGCCTAATGAATTCACCACCGGATTAAATTAGGCAGCTTAAAGTTGAGTTAAAGTCATTCTGAATCTCATTTCTCTGCTTCCATATTGCCCACACAGCTTTTTTTTTTTTGTTGAAAAGTGGGTGGTACCACTAAAATATATTAGGCTGAGGCTTTCCACAACCCCTTTTACAAAAAGAAGCTATAGTGCCCACAGCATTGCTGCAAAGATATGGATCCATTCATCACTTTTAGCTGTTGCAGGTCTCTTTTGAATTCACCACCGAATTAAATCATGTACTTCGTTAGACAGCTCTTCCTGATCTGAAAACACTGGCAGATATACCCTATCTAAGCATCCTGATGATGCCACATAAACAAAACTCATGATCTAAAGTTTCTTTTTGCCAAAGAAAACACACTTATAAGTACCAATGCTGAAAAAGTAGGTAGCCTTCGATTGGCTATCTTCCACTGTAATCTGATGAATTTAATTGTTAATCTCTAGTTCAAGTTATCTTGTGCACCATACTTCTAAATTGCCATCATTAAGGGTCCGTTTGGTTGTTTGTAAAATATATTCATAGGGAAAAAGTTTTTCAAGGAATAACTTTTACAGAAAAAAAAAAACATAATTATCTATTTGGTACCCACGAAAATGTTTTCCCTGAAAAAAAATTTTGGTATTATTTTTTCAGTAAAATATTTATTAGAAATAATTTTTAAAAAATAATTAAAATATCTAAAAAATAAAAAGTACATTCCGTGTGTCAACCACCCTATTGCTGACTGTTCGGCGGCCAAAAAATTGGCGGTTGGGCGTCGGATGGCGGGCGTCGGGTTGCCAATCGGCCGGACGTCGGGTTGCCAGGCTCCAGGTGCCGATTGTCGAGAGCCGGGCGTTGATTGCCAACCGGTGCCCAGCGTCAACCGTCGGGTTCCAAGCATCGGACACTAAGAATGAGACTAAAGATTGTAGTCATACTCATGAAAATCATACATGAAAGAAAAATCCAGGAAAATGGTTTACGGAGTCTCATCAAGGATGCCAAAATCCATAAATTTAGGTACAAGATTTTCATAGATTCACTTTTCAGTAGTACCAAATAAGCTATTGTATGAAGTTTTCCCCAAAAACCTTTTCTTACATGAGATTTTACACTGAAACAAACGGACCCTAACTCACACGTGTTGTGCTTGCTTCCCAGAAATTTATTCATGCAATTTCTCCTACTCCAGCAAGTGTAATGTCACCTGCTGATCTTCATGCAAAGCCAACAGGCACTACATTGTCACCATACACGGTTCCTGAGGGCAGCATGCTTATTAAGAAAGAAAATAAACGACCTGGAGATGCTGAACTAGATACACAGTTTTGGCGTTATGATGTCTCCCAGAAGCGGCAGAGGAAGACTAGTGCGGATGGTGAAAGATTATGCTTCAAGTTCACATCTACTGGTTCTTGTCCCAAGGGGGAAAAGTGCAGCTTTCGGCATGATATGGATGCCAGAGAACAATATCTCAGAAATGTGTGCTTTGATTTCTTGAACAAGGGAAAATGTGAGAGGGGACCAGATTGCAAATTCAAGCACAGCTTCTCAGAGGACAAGGATGTGGGGCAAGACAGTTCACAAAGGTAAAATATGATTACTCTTTTACTATAATATCTCCTTAAGTTAGTGTGATTATTGTTGGTAAAGTGAAGAATACAGTTCCCACTTGCGAACATGCTGTCTGCGATGTCTGATTGATTACTTCTTATGTTCATTACAGGCAGAGGCCGGAGAAAAGTTGTTGGTTCTGCTTGTCAAGCCCAAATGTTGAATTACATCTTATTATAACTGTAGGAGAAAACTACTACTGTGCACTAGCCAAGGGTCCATTAGTGGATGACCATGTGCTACTAGTGCCTATTGAGCATTGCTCTAATACTCTTTCCTTAGCATCAGAATCAGACACTGAGTTAGAGGGGTTTAAAAAAGCACTCAGGATGTTTTTCCAGAAGCAGGGCAAGGCAGCTATTTTTTACGAGTTTCTCTTCCAACGCAATCCTCATGCCAATCTTCAGGTAATAATGACATAAATCATCCCTAGAGTTTATACCCTCATTGATTTGGCACTGCTAGATATTTGATTTTCTGTGGATGCATATCTTGTTTATGTGTATTCATGCACTTTGCAAAATTAATTTCCCATATCCATAGACTCGTCCTAAGCTATACTAAGAATCATAATAAAGTCATGGCATATTAAATTTATGATGCTGCAATTTCTGAAATAATTCTGCAGAAGTTTTGTTCCTAGTATAATGCCTTATTTTAGACAGCTGCATTGAAGAGGGAAAACATATCTTAATGCAATTATGCAACAAAGTTTGCGAAGAGATTATGCAACTGTATAACCAAGAGATAAGGCCTTGTGGTTTTTCTGGAAAACTGTTGGTTTTAGTTCCCACTGCCTTTTTTGAAGGTTTATCTTTTTTCTATAAAGTATTGTGGTAATTCAAGTGATTGGGAACTGTCATTTTGGCTTTTTTTCAAATATAGGTTATATATTCATGTCTAACAGGATTGTTTGCATGTACCAAATTTTTGGCCTGTCTCCTTGTACTTGGTAGTCTGACACAAGGATTTCATGTTTCTTTCAATGATCGTGTGCAGGTTGTTCCTGTTCCATTATCAAGAGCATCCCATGCCCAACGTGCTTTTAGCTTGGCTGCTAAAAGGCTAGGATTTGAATTTACAGTGACGAAGACAAGTGAGTTTTTTCTCTCTGATTTTCATTCTGTGTTTTCCTGATATGTTTTTGTTAAAGGTCAGAACTTTAACTCAAAACGTAGGCATTGAGTGGAGGGAATCCTCTATATATATAGAGGTGAAAACACCCATGGATTTCCAATATAGAATTAAACTACAACTCCCCCCTCTCGTGCCCAACCAACCGGTTTTGGGTGTAACACGGGAAGGGGGACAAGTGTCCACATATGGAGAGACGATCCAATAGGTAAACCCACACTGATACTATGTTAAAGGCCCAAACTCTAACCCAAGATCTGGGCATTGAGTTGAAGGAACCTCTATATATAGAGGTGAAAACTCCCATGGATTTCTAGTATAGGACTAAACAACAACAGTTTCTTCTCGGGAAGCCTATGGAATAGTATTTTCTGACTATGGATTTATTATTTTTCTTTCTCAATTAAAGTTAAGATTTCCTTATCTTAGAAGGATGAGAGAAAAATACAAAAGTAAAACCCCCAAGTAGTAAGTAAGATATGCTGTGTTCTCTTTGTTGTAGTTCTTCAATTACGATTGAGCCTTGATGTTGTTGAAGAACTGATAGAAGCCTTTTATCTTGTAGTGGGCAGGGGGAGGAATTAATTTAAATTTGTTGTTAGATTGTCCGTTTATTTTCTCTTATGTGCCAATCATATTTCTCTCGTGCAGAAAGTGATCAATCTTCTATTGGTAGAGAGTTTCTTAGGGAACAATTTGATCGGAAATCAAGTTTCTTTTATGTTGAACTCCCAGATGGTACTTTATTGTCATACTTTGTTGAAGACGGAGAGAAATTTCCTGTCCAGTTTGGGCGCGAGGTAATCTTTCCTCAAGTATCTGTTTATCAGATTCAGCCGAGTATTCATTCTCAGGATTCCTTCTAACGAGGTCCGCAAGAATTATAAAATCTTGTCCCTGAAGGCTGTAACTCAACTATAGCCTTACTTTTCAAAAAAACTATAGCCTTACGTATTTTATATGCCTGGGTGTTCATGATTTTGGTTGCATTTTTGTCATTATTTCTTTTCTGGCTTGCAGACTTGCATACCCACCGAGTTTCATCTAGTGTTTTTGTTTTACTGATCTCACTATTCTCCTTAAGAGTCCTATTCATCTTAAGACTTACAAGTAGGGTTTTACGCTTACAGGTTTTAGCAGGCCTATTGAATACAGCAGACAGGGCTGACTGGAGAAACTGTAAGCTAAGCAAAGAAGAAGAAATGCAGATGGCAGAGAGATTTAAAAAGGGCTTCAGCGAATTCGATCCAACTCAATGACCAATGCACCAAGTGTCCTTTTCCATATATTTTTCTGATTGATTGTTCAAAACGGCACTCAGTAACATCCTTTTATTCGCCTTGGCCAGAGAGCGAATTGGTGGCCCTCTGCTGATGCATCCATCATCAAGTTGATATAGATCCACCGAGCCTTTACCTATGAGAAAGTTACGGGTGATCCATTTCAGCCTCCTAATTCGACTGTGATCTTCACTTTGATCCCTTGGTTCATCCACTGTCTTCTCCCGAGGCACAGCTGCCTGGAAGTGAGTTGCAATTGCGTGCGGAGAACCAGCTCTTAATAGTTCCGTGTGGAGTAGAATTCTTGTCGAGCCCAGTACATGATTGATGCTGCCATTCTCTTCTCTCTTATGTGGGGCCCCGGTTTGATGGAGAAGACTGACGTTTTCTGTCGGCGCGTAAGTTGTCAGGCCGTGTAAGTAGCATTCTCTAGGGCTGCACATGGCTCTACGGTCAGAAGTGGACAGTGTTGAAACGAGGAATTTGCTGGGCACAGCTTTTCTACTTGGAACACACAGCAGCAGCTCAGTGAAACTGGAGACTGGAAGCAAATGGGAGAAAAAAAATTGCTGTGCAAGGATTAGATTTGAGAAATATTTATTGCATTTTTTAAGTGTGTTTTCGTTGGCCTATTTTTTCACTAATACACTGGCTGTACATTGTGCCCGTCACATCACAAGTGCATATATTTATGAGAGAAATGTTTAGTGCCTTCCTGGGTAATAAAAATAATGTAGATTGTCCTTCCAATAACTTTATTGGTTGAAAAATTGATAAGATTTTCTTTCTCTTTTTTTCAACTAATAAAGATTATTTGAAGGACAATCCACATCATCTTTATTATCCTCTTTAAAGGGCATTAAATATTTCTCCCTTTCTCATTAGAATTACATGAGTGGTGGCTTGCAGAGTTAGAAAATTTTTGTCGCTGTCAAAATTAGAATGTGACTGCATCTCTGCTGAAGGATTGATGGGTCAAGCTTTTGAGAATGGAGACAAATGTTGCGATCACTTGTCTTTTTAGAAATTTGTCTTTTGGGTTTTGTATCGATCACATATGAGCAAGTTCACAACTGTGTTCTCAGGACCTGTTGTTTTTGACATGGGCACTTCATGTCCTTGTTTTGAAGAATCTGAAAAAGTGTCCACTGGTCCAGGTTTCGAGTGTTGAATCTAGAATTATGGGAGAAAAAATGCAACGAATGCCACCTATCAAATTAAGAATATTTGTTGCAAGAGTATTAGGGAGATTATTATTATTATTATTTAATATACATCAATATCATTACAAATTTAGTTTTGTAATGAACACCTTTTATTATAATTTGAAAAAAGAAAATAGGCTAAATAGCCATGAGAAATGAAACTGTGCATAACATACTAACAGAGAAATGTTTATTGTAAGACAAATAACGCAGGTTGTAAGCAAATAAATTTATCTATTCTATTCGAAAAAAAATAAATAAATGCTGTTTTCTTCTTAATCAATAAAATTATTTTCTTATGATTAAATATTTATGTACTAAAATTTTCGACGCCCAACACCCCCCCCCCCCCCCACTTGAGTTCTCGAGGCTGCCGCAGCCGCCGTGCCGTCGTAAGCAAAGCAGACAAAACACTGATCACATCCCCCGCCCATTTGTGCTTTTTCTTTTTTGTTTGGATGAGGACGAGAGCCAGCTGGTCGGCGGTCCGAGAGAGAGGACAGGGGACGCCGGAGTTCCGAGTTTCGTGTCCCCCCCCCCCCCCCCTTTCACGTAAGAGAAATATTTAATGCACTTGTTCTAAAGTCACTGTAACTTGTACAGTAATAATGACGGCATCACGTTCGTCATCATAGAGCTTGGTTGCCGGATACCCGGTCGGTGCGGCCACCGACGGCCATCGTCCCGCCGGATAGGGCGGCGCACGGGGCAGCTGCCGCCACCGACGGCGATCGTCGACGGCGAGGTTGACGACGGACGGTGGCGAGAAGTCGCAAGACACACTCCGGCTCATGCCCACTGATGTCAACAGATGCGGGTTTTCCTGTTACCATGACACAGTGTTTGAAATTAAGGTGAGATTATAGATTTTGAAGAGAATTTTATAATCTCATTGATTTTATAAAAATATAATTTTGATATCTAGAAATCTTATTTGGGTCTTTGATTAGTTTTTGGATTAAAAAAATAATATTTTACTTTATCACCTCTACTTTTTTCTTGTAAAAAAGAGAAGTATTAATGTCTTCTTAGTCTTTTTAAACTTTTTTTACCCTACACTTTCTTAAAATCTGTGCAGAATCTATGTTGAGATAATTTTTGGAGAAAATATATCTTCATTTTTTTTATTTATCTTTTTCTCTTACAACTCAAAATTTATTTGCACACAAGCCAATGCACCTCTTGTTCATTTGAAAACAATTGTGTCTTGTCATGGATTTTTGTACTAAAATCTTCCTCATAATTGGTTCCAAAAGATGCCTTAAAAATTAATGTTTGAATTCAAATATATAAACTTTAAATTTTAAAATGCTAACTTCAGAGTTTAAAAATATCATTAGATTTTTAATAATAACTTAGGCTCATAAATATATATTTTTATAAATATTAATTAAACTTTTATTATAATAAATTTAAACACATAAATATTAATTTTAGACTCAAAAATATTTCTCTTAAGATTTAAAAACTGTTGATTGTGTTTTTAATAGTTATTATGGACTCACAAATAATATTTTTTTAGTAAAAAATATTAACTTTATATTTAAAAATAACTATCGTCCATCCCATCCTGTGTTGCCATCCAATATCCGAACTCACATGATATCTTACACGACAACGACGTTTACCCGAGATAACACTTAACTATATTTGCCATCATCACGGCAGCTCCCCCTCCCTCGTTGTAATAATCTAAACAGTAGTGAGAAATATTACTTTAGACGTGAGCGGTCTCTTCCCCCATTTTTTTTAAGAATTCTTTCGATATTTCTTATTTTTAAGTTGTCAAAAATAATTAAAAATGACAATTAATTTATGAGTAATAATACGGTTGAAATTATTTGTTATTCTTTGAAGAGTACTAATACAGTTGAAATTATTTATTATGTCAACTAATTATTTCACTATTTAAAAGTGATAAACAACTTTTATAATAAAAAGAAAAAATTATCTGACAATTTGTCACGATTCGGATGGCTCGGGCAATTGTTCATATGATTTTGATCTCAAGCAAGATTCGTCGTACCGTCCGGATCGACCGTACCGCATTCTCCGTAAGAAGGTACGGTACCGTATCGTACTGTACCGCTGAGATACTGTGGGAAAATGACTTGTTTGATTTATTTTTAGTTTTGTGACTTGATGAATATTTAAAATGAGCAAATTAAAAAAAAAAGCTCTCCATCACTCAGATAAACTTTCCATCTCTTCTCATACATGCACACTTTCTCTCTCCCCTTTCTCTCTCATATCTTCCAGAACTATCAGGGATATCACGCATTCTACAGTCTGAAAATGGGTTGATATGCTCACGAGGTCTTCATCAAAGTTGTTCTATTATTTTTCAGCTTCGTTATCAAAGTGGAATCCACTCAATTGGTGGTCTATGTCCAAAGTTATAGTATATTATTCTTTACATTCTCTCTCATATCATGATCTATATATATATATGATTATCATGTCTTTCACATCTCAAACGAGGGTATATCTCTTCGAGACTTCTTCATGAAAGTTGTTCCCCACGACTTTCTCTACAAGCTCCAACTAGAATCACATCAAATGAATGTCTGTGCGATACAGTGGATTATTCTTGACATTCTCTCTCATATCGCGATCCAAACTAGCAATGAGTGCGGCCTCTCTACAGCCTGAACGAGGATGATCTAATCTTTGGGCTCTTCATAAAATTTGTTCATGATATGACCAATGTATTCCATTAGATCAACACCAAGAATCCGAAAATAGAAACAAAACTGTAACGTCTTAAAATGTATAATAAAATATTAATATGACACTAAGAAATTAAAAGAGATAGTAAATTATACGTAAGACATGATCACTAATATAAAACATAATTATCTTTAATTTTAGAATATTTTCATATTATTAATATAATTTCGGTACTATCTTTGATTGTGTGCACTTCAACGGGACGACATTCGGTTCCAAAAATAAAGTCAAATATGAAGTCATCATAATTACTAGAAATATATACTGATTTTAAAAATATAAAATATCAGAAATTATTGATGTATAGATGTTGAGATTAAGTCGACCTAATGATTTTTTAGATAATTTTTACTTGACAAAAAAATATATTAAAAAATTAAACTATAATTACTATAATTTGTATCATCTCTTAATTAGTTTATGTTTAAATTTTTATCTCAATTAGACACTGTTACTTCTATAGTAACATAGCTCGGCTCCAGCCGAGGTGACCGTTGAGGCGCTTCTCGCCAGATGGAGCCGAGACGACCAAGCTGATGAATCCTTTTGAGGCGCGCTTGGCCGACGTGTGAAGCTGCTCCCGACCTCCCGACCTGACCTGCAAAGCCCGCCGAGTGGGCTCGGCGGGGAGACACTCCGACGCTCAAGTCAGTTGCTAGTCGAGCAGAATGGCCTAGCGTGGGGGGAGAATAGCGTACCTTTCCATGTGAAGTGTCTGCCATTTATATAGTGTTAGGATACCTGTGGATTAGCTAGATGAGCCCGCCAATCTCGCTGGCGGTTCCCGAGATTAACGCCAGATCGTGGCTGTAACTAGTATGCGAGATCGTGGTCTTAATGGCCGCAATCATCAGTCTCGTGATTTTTGGATCTTACCTCATCTGCCTTGTCAACCACGTGAGCTCCTCATCTGGACACGCATGAGCCTATTGGTCATGAGGTCAGCTATATCTGAACTGATGAGCTCTTTGGCCGAGCTGATGAGGTCTGTGGCCGAGTTGATGAGGTCTCTGGCTGAGCTGATGAGGTCAGCTGTATCCGAGCTGATGAGGTCTCTGGCTGAGCTGATGAGGTCTCTGGCCGAGCTGATGAGGTCAACTGTATCCGAGCTGATGAGGTCTATGGCCGAGTTGATGAGGTATGTGGCCGAGTTGATGAGATCAGTTGTATCCGAGTTTGATGAGGTCTCTGGCCGAGCTGATGAGGTCTCTGGCCGAGTTGATGAGGTCTCTTGTATCCGAGCTTGATGAGGTCTCTGGCCGAGCTGATGAGGTCTCTGGCCGAGTTGATGAGGTCTCTGGCCGAGCTGATGAGGTCTCTGGCTGGTGGCGGCCGATCTCGAGGGCAGCCGACCTGTTGGGATGTCCCCGTATCAGACACCATTTAGACCCCTTAAGTGCACACAGGGTTTGTCGCGGTACGACGAATCCTCTGTGCACTTCAACGGGACGACATTTAGTTCCGAAAATAAAATCAAATCTGAAGTCATCATAATTACTAGAAAAATGTACTGATTCTAAAAATATAAATATCATGAGTTTTTGATGTATAGATGTTGAGATTAAGTCGACCTAATGATTTTTGGGACAATTTTTACTTGACAAAAAATTAATTTAAAAATTAAACTAAAATTACTATAATTTGTATCATCTATTAATTAGCTTATGTTTGAATTTTTATCTCAATTAGACATCATTAGATCTCTTAGATGTTGAGATTAAGTCGATCTAATATTTTTGAGATAATTTTTACTTGATGAAAAATTAATTTAAAAATTAAACTAAAATTACTATAATTTATATCATCTCTTAATTAACTTATGTTTAAAATTTTATCTCAATTAGACATCATATAGACCCCTTAAATACACCGGATGAGAGAAGGATAGTAAAAAAAAAAAATAGGCCTGCCACGGACCGGACCGTACCGGTCCGTGGCAAACCGTGGCGTGCCGCTGCGGCACGCTCGGGTCACCCCATTGGGGTGACCCGAGCCATGGCACGGTGCGGTTTGGCCAACCTTGATCTCAAGTAGATTTGGGCCGATTTAAATTGACTTTTGTTAATTGTGTATCTACTTTTGGGTGAAATATCTAACATGAGATTTATTAACCCCTAAATTGAGTTATGATAGTTATGGCCACTTCGATAATATGATAAGTCTCAACAACGATTAATTATCAGACCTATTAATTAACGAGTGGCTTGCTAACACATATGGTTTATCAGAATTTTATCATCAATAAATATTGATAACTCTGATCTTACCCTCTCAGGTAGCCCTAATCATTTTATTTGTCAAATTAAAAATGTCATAAATTAAGATATCTTATCTATAAATAATTTATCAGTGGATAAACTATAAGATTATCAAAAGGGTCCTTAGTGATTGTGATAAGGAGAGAGGGAATCTTCACCCTCTGGTTTAAATTGTATAGCCCAATAAACAAGTTCGGCTCATTAGGTGATAGTTTGGTTATAAAACAAGGCTCGTCTGATGAAAGTTCAATAGAGATCGCTTGATGAAAATCCAGTTACTAAATGAGGGCCCATGAACTGTTAACGAGGATGGCTCCATGGGGAGAGCCTCTTCTCTCGATCATGGCTCTTGGGCTAACTTGGATTGCATAATGGTAAGTCGCTAACTCGACCTACCCCATGCCTACCTGGCAGGATGTTAATCTAGAGAGTAACACGATAGCCTAAATAAGAGGATTTCTCATCCTAAGTCAACAAAACCTTAGCTCGATGGGGAAGTGGCATATAATGCTAACCTAATTAGTTGATTGTATATCAGTGAAAGTAAGAACTCTAGAGCCCATAACTTTTGTTTAGTTGAATCTTTCTCTCGGAATGTGCCAAAAGAGTCTAGCCCACGTCACTCTGGTACGCCCTTGAGTCAATAGTAGGGCATGACACTTATACGTGTGGATGACTTAAGAGCCCCTCCATCATAGCCCTCGAGATGGTCCGCATATGGCCGACGACGACTCGTTGAGCTTTGCGTACGAAAAGCTCCATCATGAGCTGGTTATATCCATAACCAAGACCATGCCAGAGCCTCATACAAAGATCAGCCAAAAGGCTCAAAACATATGAAACTCACAAAAAACCCTTGGATCCAAGGTAAGGAAAAAAGGAAAGGAAGCTATGAAATCTAAAAAACTCTAGACCCACCAACACTTTGAGGACCAATCTCGAATCTTGTTGGGATCTGACTTAGATATAAAGAGAGTTTTCCTTGAGATATCACTCTTTAGACTTCCTGATCCTCTACTCTTCGCAAGCCTCTCTCTTGCAACTGTAAAGCACCATCCATGTTCTTGATCATCTCAAGCCATCCATAGCGCTGTTGTCGATCTGAATGTGGCGGAACGCCTCGGCCAAGCCCGTTAAACTAATAACGCACTGGATCCGAGTCCGCCTCCCGCGAACGGGCCGAAGCCTCGCAAGGGAAACCAAACCACAGTCTGTGTAAACATAAAGGAACACACCACATTTCATATATAATTTTTCACAATTTACATAGCCATATTTCATTAAAACTGTAAAGGTGTACAAAAGCCTGGGGCATACCCCGAGGTACAACAAAAGAAAGTAAACAGCTACAAAACTACAAGGCTACACTGCTGAGTATTACTCCGCTGGAGGTACTGACTCTGCTCCGTTACGACGCGGCCCAGAACTGGACGTCGGACGGGAAACGTCCTCCTCGCCCTCACCTGTGGGGGTAGGGGGTGAGCCTCTCTAGTCACTGGCTCAGTAGGGAACTCCCCCAAAGCCGAACAAACCACAAACCACAGGTACGAAACAGTAAACAATACCAATAACATTTTATAACAGCTAAACAGGTAAGTAAAGCTGTAAAGGTACTCACCGTCTGCCGACTACAAGAAACAACTGTAGTAACTAAACGGCAAACCAAACAGGTGTACAAGCCAAAGTAGAGACAGCCAACACGAGCCACGTAAACTGGTTCGCGACACCAGAAACTGACTCGGACAACTAAACAGGTCCACCTCTCAGTCTCGCAGCCACGGACGAAAGGTCCAGCTGCCGCTCCACGTAAAAAGGTCAAACAACTGTGGAGACCAACTAAACCACCACAAACTGCAGACCACACGGTCACAGGCCCATGCCTGGCACCTCCAGAGACCCTGGCCTGGGCTCGCTAGAGTGAGGCACTGGTAAAGGACTAGCTGGGGACCAGTGTCGACTACTGGTGTCCGTAACCCCAACTACGAGCGCGCTACAAGTGACTAAAAACAACCACAACTGTCACTGTCCCACTGTCGTCTTTCCCTCAGCCGGACGTACAACTCTAACACAAGAGTGAGGGTGTCCAGGTCAGACGACACAGACCTCGACGGTACAACCAAGTACGGGACAAAGCCCCGAGCTAACAACCTGGTCACAAAGAACCTGAGGCACCCAACTGGAGAGGTAACCACGGTAGGCGTCGTACTACTCGTCACGTACACAAAACCACGTGCACGTCACACACAAACCACGTGAAACCTCACGTAAACCACAAGTAACCACTGGTCCACTACACGTGAACCCAACTGATTCGCGTACAACGCGCAGTCACCGAAGTAAACAATTAACAGCATACCTTGTATGCTAAACACGTAAACAAGTGCACTCAGTGCACCTCATACGTTAACACCCACGCATTAACAATAAAACACCAAAAATAGCCATTTCTGTTCATATAGGAGTAGGCGACCACATCGATTGCCGCTTACAGGAAGTAGACGGCAAGGTCCCTGGCCGTCAACCTCCTGGCGGCAAACGATGTTGACGCCAAGTTCCCCGGCCTTAAACCCTGCAGAAACCCTAATCCGGTCCTGCGAGTTTTCTAGCTATTCTAATTACTGGAAAACATGCAAATGCATACCCTCTAGCATGTCAGAACCCAATGCAACCCGTTTAAACATGATTCGAACAATAAACTACTCAAACCACCCATTATCCCACATGGTGCAACTCTATCCAAACATGGATTATCATGCGGATTTAAGTAGTTATAACGTGTTTTAATGTTTCTACGAAGCTACCAGGGTTCGTCCCCTACCTCAGAAAGCGTTAGAATCTCCCGCAACTCCCCGGTTTACGCCGAGCCCTCCGCGAGCTCCCACGCGAATTGCACCACGCCGCGACGTTTCCTCGCGCAATTCGGCGACGCCGCGCGTCCCACGATCGACCAGCCACTCCTCGATACCTGTTAGAACCTTCAAAGACTCGGGGGGCAAGCTGGGGCAAGAGGGAGAGAGGGTGAGCTGAGAGAGCTGCCCTCGGGTGAACATATAACCTGCTGAACTGACAGGTTAGCGTCAACCCCCTTGTCGCACATGCACCGCCAGACTAAACGTCCACAAAAGCTGCCGTCAAGTTCATGATGTAAACGTCAATGAACCTGGACGCCAACAGTCAACGACCACCCCTTGGCCGCCAACTCAGACAGAACAGCAGCAGGTCCTATTCCAATTCAGGACTACCCTGCTCTTCACCTGCTCAAGCACGCAATCACACCATGCATTCCACACACCCAACTCACACTGGCCTCACAACAGCCGCCACAACCACAATGCACATGATCCGCATGGATCCGAAAAGCACGCGACGTTACACTGAATGTCCATGTCAATCTTGATAGGCCATTTTATATGTCTATTGATTGATCAACAAGAATCTGGTGGCAAAAAAATGGCATCACTCAAAGTATGAAGCATTATTCATTATAATATAGTCACATCCACTCCATTTAATGCATTTGGATGTAGTGATTTTTTTTAATTTTTCAAAACTATGTCAATGGAGTCTAGTTGAATTCTGCCGAGTTTGGATCTATTTGAAGTACACATATGCTAGGGTAGCTTAAAAAATTAAAGAAAAACACAAAGGAATGCTAATAAATTAACTATTTTCATTCTATTAAAGACATATTATCTCTAATTTTTTTATATTTTTTAACCATCTCATTATAGAATTTACATATTTTAGATATATATATATATATATGAAAAATTTTCTAAACGCTAAACCCCCTACCATTCCACCCTACATCTCCCTAGCTTCCTCTTCCAACCTTTGCCTCCTATCCATTGGAGGGTCTTAAAACTGGGTGACCCTTGGTCATGGCCAAGAGCCAATTGGATGAGGCCTTATGACGTCATCCTGATCGTGTCTCCGTCACCGCGAACCAATGCGAGGCCTCAACACGTCACGGCTTACACCTCCCGGCGTCCGGGTCGAACCACCCGGCGCTGTTCAGCACGCGCGCCAACGCCACCCACTCGTCGTCGGCGTCCTCCACGGCGAACCCCTCCCCAGCTCCGCTTCCGCAGCCGCCGCCGCCGCCGCCTTCCACCCCTGAGGCCGCCGCCGGATCCACGACCGTGGCGGGCTCCGGGAACCGCCACGGCCACGGCCAGACGCTGTCCTCCCTCTCGTCCCCGATCGGCCGGCGCGGCACGCCACAGGTGTCGATGCTGGCCATCACCGTCGACGCCGAGTGGGAGAACGAGGGCCCGCAGCTCTCCTCGTTCCCCTTCACCGTGACGAACGCCGGCGCCGAGAAGAAAGAAGAGGAGGAGGTAGAAGAAGGAAGCACCAGCTCCACCAACTGGCACTGGCGGTGGTCGCCGCCGAGCCACTCGGCGACTTCGCAGCCGCCGCCGCCGCCGCTAGCGCAGGGGCGGTTGATCTCCTCCTCCAGCCGCCTCATCACCTCCGCCACCATCCCCTCCTCTATCTGGAGCTTCACGGGGTCGATGTCGTCGACGTCGTCGACCATGTCGTCGTACATGGCCGCAATCTCCGCCAGGTCCCCGCCGCCATTGGCCTCCGCGATCTCAGCTCCCCTTTCTTCTCTGCAGGAGGGGCGGGGCGGCTCCGCCATTGCGCCGCCGCGTCCGGCCCGGAGACGAACACTCCGGCGATCACCGAGCAGATATATATAGAGGGGGCGGGCGCTGCACTGCTCTGGGGAGCAGCGTGACACGTGGGATAGGGAACGGGAAGCCAGAGCGTGCCACGTGGAAATGCCGGTGGCCACCACCAGAGACTGGTGTCGGGACTTTGCACAGTTCCTGCAAGGACGGTCCAAAAATGTCGGCTGCTGTCTTTTGAAAAACGAAAATTTTAAATAATATTATCTTTAAATAGTTATTCTTATTAAAATGTAATTTTAATCAAATTTTAAACATTGGTGTGTATTCTTGAATTTAAATTTCTTTCTTGACTCCCTGGATGTTTGTTCAAACCATGAATGGACCCCAACAAAATAGAGCCAGAGGATAGAACAAATAAGATTGGAGCTGTCATGAATTATTTGAGAAATGATCAATGCTGATGCTTAGCTGGAGTAAATAAAATTAAGGAAATTTTTTAAATAACCTTCTTTTAATAAATATCTATTTAAATATATCTAATTCTAACATATTTACACAATTATGCTTGGTGATTCATAAATATATCACAACGTACATATTTATGTAAGTTATCACATATTTTTCTAAGTCGTAATATATTTATGTAAATTATAAAAATAAGTTATAATATATTTGTATAAATTAAACATGTTTACGTAAATTATAACATATTTATGTAAATTATAACAAATTTGTATAGATTAAAATATATTTGTGTAAACTATCTAACCAATATATAAGATCCGGATTTATTTGGGTGAATATTTATTAAAAGATGATTATTTTAAAAAAAAATCCTTGAAATTAAAGACAAAAGGTCGGTCCACTTGCGTTGGTCCCCAAAACTTTATTGAATCCATATGAATTATTTGTTTCTATCTCATTGATGAGTAGGGATGGAGTCGAGTTGGATTGACATGACCCAACTTTTCCCGAATTTATGTCGTCAAGACAAGTCCCATTACTTTCTGGCTGTTTCATGATGAGCTGGGATTAGAAGAAAAAAAATTATATTTTATTGATCAATGACCATCTTAATAATAAAAAATATCAGATTACCTAAGAAATTAGGACCAATTTAATGATGGGACACATCACACCACCCTAAATAAATTGATCTTGTCGAATTTAGCCTACTCTGAATTAGAAATCGTTTGGTCATAAATTGGGTAGAGATTTTGATATGTAAATTTTTTTATAAAATCTCAATCGTTCCCAAACATACCTCCGTGACTCGGCTTCTATATCTTTGCTGATTTTACAACATGGAGAGAGATAGAGAGAAGCTCATCCTCCCTTTTCGTTGGCAAAAAATGAATAAAAACTCACTTTTGCCAATTTTGCGACGTGGGGTGATAATAAATTTCCTTTTTTACTTTTGTGTTTGTGCGACGACAAAATATCTCGTCACCCACACCGCAAAATGTAATGACGATGAAGCCAAAAGCGGGAGGCTCTCACAGAGCGTTTGTGAAATCAACTTTTGCCTATTTTCAATTTTGAAAATCACCACCAAACGATGTCTGGCAACACCGACGGCTCAGATTTTCATGTCAAAATCTCTGACAACCGCACGTATGTTTCCAAATGAACTCCCGCCGTTTCAACTTTTGCGCAGACGAGATTTTGGGCTGAGGAGAGAGATGGAGAGAAGCCGCCTCTTCTCATCCCGATGGCGAAAAGCGAGTCTTTGACCGCTTTTAAAAGGATTTTGGCGAAAGACGACGGAGAGAAGGAAATGGCGACGGGAAAAAAAATTAATGTTTTCGTCGCCCATTCACCCGCACACACGGGAGTCGAGATCTCGTCGCCCACGCCGCAAAAGGCGCGGCGATGAGGCGTTGAAGCGCTTCACACTGCGTTTTTTTACAAAATCAGATTTTTCTGATTCTTACTTTTGACAAGTGATAACAAACAGTGTTAGTAAAGGTAAGGTATGATGGTTGTGTAAGTCAGAACCTGACAGTGGCCAAAATCCATCACAATAAGAAGCTCCAAAAGGTATGAACATACTTGGACTGTTGACACAATCAAGAGGATTAGTATGAGCTAGAAAATAAAATAAAATTCACATCAAGAGATACAAAAACTATTTTGCTACCTTCCAAACAGTATATCCAAAAAAAAATTAAATCGGAATAATAATCAGCACTTATAAACCTTTGCATCCTCCAATGGAGCAAGGACTTGGCATCTCTCTCTCTCCTCTCTCCTCTCTCTCTCTCTCTCTCTCTCTCTCTCTCTCTCTTCTCTCTCTCTCTCTCTCTCTCTCTCTCTCGACATGTATATATGTCGATACAATGAATCTTGATCTAGAAAAATCTCCACTATCTTCTATCTTCAGGAGGCAATGTTGGGCTCTTAGAACACATATCCATCTTGGGAGTTCCTTCAGCCTCTCCACAGGATTGCACAGACCTGGCCACAAAAAGAACAACGATTTTTCAATGTACATGGACAGCATGCTCAAACAATCCTTGTGTAAACAAATGCCAGCTGCCCCTAACTTCATAGTTGACACGTAATTTCTCTGGGCATGTGATAAAGCTGAGGCTTGGCAAAGATCGTTTGCATCACATCAGGGTGGTTTTCAATGAGCAATCGTTTAGACAATCCATAGAAGAGAAGTTTACTGCACTTGAGAAAGTGCAGTAAATGCAATCCATATAAGATTGCAGCATGGTTTTTTTTATTTTTAATTTAGTTTTTTTATTTTGGAGTAACTCCTCTATTTTGGAGCCCAACTTTTTTATTTTGGTATCCAACTTTCTATTTTGGAGCCTAACTTGTCTTCTGTTTTGGAGTCCAACTATTTTTTAGGCTCCAAAATAGAAAGTTAGATTCCAAAATAAAAAATTAGACTTCAAAATAGAGGGGTTGAGCTCTAAAATAGAAATACTAAATTTCAAAATAAAAATAAAAAAAACCACATGACGTCCAACAAGGCGCCACATAGACTGCAATTCTATGTGGATTGCACTTCCTGCACTTTCTCAAGTGCGGTAAGCCTTTCTCATCCATAGAATTGTCAAAATCTCCAAACAAAAGCATATGACAACCAGTAAGAGTACCCGACTTTTTAGCCACACTCTGTAGTGACAATATTTTGTGCTTACATCTTACTTCAAATGTAACTATGTGTTGTATATTCTACAGTACTCTCTCACAGGCATACATTAACTCTCATCATGCAGAGAGACTAATTGAAGGATTGAGAATGCAAAAGCGCATGCAGCTAGAGGTGATTGCAGTCCAAAAGTTTATCAGCGTCAAACGTTTATTTACTAAAGTCTTGGTTCATCATTTGGGAGCCCTATTTTCTTTTTATATCTGTGCATGCCCACCTGCAAAATTTAGCATTTAAATTGGAACCCCAGTACAAAAGTGAGATGTATGTAAAGCAGACCAGTAGAAAAAAAGCTAATATTTTTTGTTAACCCGTGGGAAGGGGAGATTCTAAGATCAGTCACAAAAAATTAGTCACAGATAATGATCCATGTTTAACTCGGCTATAGCCCATCCTAGTAACAGCAACTAAAAAGAAAAGGGCAAGAACAATACTAGACACAGCAACAACACTGACTTCCGCAAAACTAGAAGATCTCGACTGGTTAGCGGTTACAGATTTATTTTCATGGAAGAAAAGAAAAGAAGAGTGTACATATGTATATAATCACCTGAGCATCTTGGAATGTCCCAGACAGCAATTGATGTGGGTGTACATCGTGGATCACATATTGCACGATTATCTTCATGATTAACATTCATCGCCAGCATCCATGATCCAACAGTTACATCTTCATTGCTAAACATCCGGACACTATCCACAGGCAAACAGATATAATCATAATATTTCAAGTGAACCGAAATAAATAGCAATTGAAACATAGACCATAGAAGAGAGAAAAATTTCCCGTCCTTTATCTTTAGTTGATGGGTTAGTTGTACAAATATAACAAAATAGGCTCAAGCCAAAGTGCCCGAGTGTTTAAGATCAAAATTTAATTTGATCCATGTTAATCCAAAAGAAAACAGAAAAGGCAAAGTCCTGATCAATAGAACGTTCGCCAGAACCTTATGAACGCACACAACAAGGACAGGAGTTAGGCAAATCTATTTCACAACAGAGGAGTCGAAATGTGGAGCCTAATCTCAAAACTGTATTACATGCAGATCGCAGACAAGGAGCATTTTGCCCATTAAAATGGAAAGAGGATATATCCCATAGTGGAATAAGAAAGACTTAGTGCACTTTTGTATTGTACTTTTAAGTGCAATATAACTAGGCAATAATCCATGTGACATCTAACAATTAGGTTGCCACTTTATCAATTCTCATGTGAGGGGTGCCACGTGAGTTATTACCTAATCACATTACACTTAAAGTACAATACAAAAGTGCACTAAGTCTTTCTCTAGTGGAATTGCAAAATATTCAGGCGCAGGCGCATGAGTACAAGTAGACGACCTTTGGTTTAAAAAAAAAGCAAAAAAGAGTACGAGCGGAAAACCTGTCATTCCTCACAGTTGACAGCGCTGCAACCACCTCCGCAGACAGCGCATAAATAGGACCATAAGCATGCAGGAAATACTCATTTCCAATTAAATGGCTGGAACTCTCATACCTGTGATTCTTATGAAATAAAGTACATTAATAAGCTTATAATTCCAAGGCAGAGAAATAATCCGCATTCTTTTAGTAAAGAACAGCCAAGAAGGTCAGTTGACCATATATAAATTTGTCTACCATTTCATCTTGGGATCAGTGACGACTGGGCCTTTTTTCATACAGCCAATATAGGTAGAAGGATAGGAACGTTCCTTTGCAAGAAGTGTTGCAAGACGATCTGATGAACAAAGAAAGAATCAACATAAAAGTCTCCAAGGAAACTTTTTGTTGTATATTTTTCATATCAATAAAGTGGAGCTTACCAGGACGCAAATATATATCATCATCAGCTTTGACATAAAACTCTGCTTCAAATAGATCATATGCAGCTTTGAAGAATGCCAACCTACAAGATAGGAAAATATTTTTCTTAGAAAATTTTCACTAACAAAATGTAGAGATGTGTGAAGAGAAAATTAGCTCTTACGTCTTGTAAGGTAATTTCAGATACTCTTCCTCGATATCTATACGCAAAAAGTCATGGTACTTCTCTTCCTCTCTATGAAGTTCTGCCATTTTCCTAGCATCTTTTGTTCTTCCAATAACAAATCTAAAGGCAAGTCCTGTAGCTTGCTCCAAACTACAAAAGAGTTGGTAGACAAAATAACTTGCATCAATTGATTACTGACAACAATTCGGTGTCAAAAGAAACATACAAGTACAGTTATCTAAGAAAGCCTGAGTAAGTGTCTTCAAAAAATTTCAAGGTTCATCCATCAACTGTTCAGTGGTTTTTATGGCATGTATCGTTGCTTCTTGTAACAAAGAAAAAAGTGAAATAAATAAGCTCACAAAAAAAGAAGAGAAGTAAAGCATTCTGCATGGAAAAGTTGAGCTATACATGTTGGCCATGGAGGTTCACCCATCACATTATTGTGGCCATTTTATGTTCTAGCTCGTACCGCCTCAAATAGCTCACTGATGGTTGACAACATTAAAAATGGCTTGGTGGACAAGGGCAGGCCGTAGAATTTGCCAAGCATAAGCCAAATACAGCAGAATCTGACACAGAATAGTACACAGATACTAGCACCCAGCTCTGGGGAACAATTGTAATGGAGAAGTGACGTTGTAGAAACCATTGTCTTCACATGCTCTTCCAAGGAAATTGTTTCCCTTATAACCCTCTCTCTCAATCACCGCATACCGATTTGGGTATTCACAGATCACTTCTTCTCCCCAGTCACTTCATCAACAGTCGCCCCATCCTGGACACGATGACTGCCGCAGATACAGACATCACACAGTGGACTCACAAGTATCAAGACACAGGCCTTGCCCATCTAACACGGCCTCTATAGCTTCCAGCAGCACTTTCTTCTCCTCCAAGACAGCTTCTTGACACAATGCAGATCCTCCTAGGGGAAAGGCAGAAAGAAGAAAAGGGGCAACCTAGATTGTGGGGGTTGCCTGTCCAACTCTTCACTGAGACACAGGACAATCTGCTTCCTCCATCGTCCGCATGTTTATGCTCACGATCTCCAAATTCTTCCCCAGCTTTAGATCCATATATATATATCATGCCATCCCCTCAACATTCCTCCGGAGAACCCTGTGGTGCCACTGATCGGAAGAAGCCATTTCAAACACTAGCTCGCATAGCCCAGGAGGGAGATCGCTTTACGGAGAAGACCATCGCGCTCGAAAAAGAGGGGGAAAAAATGGCGGAAGCGATCAAACAGGGGGGGCGGGGCCTGCAACTCTAACCTTTGAAGCGCACCCGGATCTGACGGGAACCAGGTGCTCCTCAGGGCAGCGCGTCGCCCCACGGACGCGAACCCCGTCTGCACCCCAACTAACCCGAGCAGCTTCGGCCGCGGCGCGACGAGCCCCGCCGCCGCCTCCCCGCCGCCGACGAGGTACTTGGATCGGAACGTCCGGAGGGTGTCCTCGGCCCGGCCGCACCGGAACACGGGGACCAGACGTGGGGGGCGGAGGAGGGCGTAGGCGGCGAACCCCAGCCCGGCGACGCCGACGAGGAAGCAGAGGGCGGAAAAGGCGAGGGCGAGGGAGACGCGCCGCGGGGGGGCCGGGGGGGCGAATGCCCGGTGCTTCTTGCCGGCCTTGTCGTCCTTGGAGTAGGGGAGGATGGTCGCGGCGCCGGCGGGGGCCGGCGGCGACATCCTCGCTGGGTCTCCGCCGGAGATCTCTCTATCTCTCTCGCTACTGTGGACTCGTCTGCTGGGGTCCTGGGGAGTGGGGAGGGTGGGTGTTGGAGCTCGCGGTGGCGTAGGAGACGGGTCTCGTTGTCCTGGGCCGACAAGATGGGCCGGCCGGCCGGGCCGGCCGGCCCACGTTTTGTCGCTTTTTGGGTTGACCGGCCGGCCCGCCCACGTTACCAATACGGGAAACTGGATCCTACCTTTTTTTTGTCGGTTTTCGATTTATATTTGTTGCACCTAAAGTTTTTTTTAAAATTTTTTAGAAAGTAATTTTCCTTGGAAAAGCTAGTCTCATTATAAGGTACTTGACCATGTATAATTTGACCCAAAAGAGCATTAAGAACAGTATTTTATATATTTTTATTTTTTTGACAATGTAACATTATGGTAACACTTAGTTATTGATAAAATTTGTGTTTAAAATATTTTTAAAAAATAATGTACATTTTGGTGCAGCGAGTGCTTGGTCTGTACGCTTTTGCGGTTGTTAAAAGGCACCAAGATGGAGGAGGGTAGGTGGAGCTTTCCAATTAAACGGCATGTGATCCTTTCTTGGCAAGAGAAGTTGGGTTACAATGTAAGAAAAAGGTGTCTATGTAATAGTTTGTTGGCACAACTTATTTGGACGATCATAATATCCAAACATAGTCTAATCAAGAGTGTTCTATCGAATTATTCAAATTATCACGATTCAAGTGGATCGGTTCAGTATAGACCAAGTTTGAACTGTGGCAATTCAGATCATAAATTAAAATCTCTCTTCTCGATGTTATTGGCGTGATAATTTGATGGAGACTTATAATTGTACATGTTAATAACATTTTATTATATTGTAAACTTTAGAATTATTTATTTTTGTATGTTATTAATATTTAATAATATTATATCATTTAGTTATTGAATATCATTATCATGTGGTATATGTAGAACACGAAAATGAGCTACAAAATTTTAGAATAATGAGAAATTTTGAAATGAAAAAAAAAAAGCTTTGTTTGGGTCAGACGATCCTGAACTGTTATAATATGGTCGTCTATGTTATACCACTAGATCCGGCAAATATTGATCCATGTTTCAATGTAAGAAAAGTAGTTCAGTTAATATTGGAAAGATTTGCTCTAAGATAGTAATTAGTTATCTACACAAGTGGGTTCAAATTATGGCACATATTATTTTTAGAAATTTACATATATGTTCTTGAAATCTACATATTATAGCCTATATCCTTATATATATGAAAATTAATCAGTTATTATCTAACATATGATCACAATTTGGAGAATATTCCCCTTTCACGCAAATGGAACTGTTAAGAAAGGGTTATAAAGATCAAAATACCCTTACTCGAAGGAAGGAGAGAGATCTTACAAATCTCAAAACCATGGTGTCAAGGTTGAAGGACCCAGGACTATATGCACAGAGCTCCAAGTGATGTATCCGATATGAGATTTATCCCATCGATTCTCCAACACTCTCCCTCATAGTCAAGATGGGCCGTGGAAATCAAATTAGAAAGGAGGTGGCACAAATCACCATAATGGGCCATGGCCCAGTTCTGATACCATCTTACAAACCTCAAAATCATGGTGTCAAGGTTGAAGGGCCCAGGACTATATGAACAGGGCTCCAGGTGATGTATCCGATATGAGATTTATCCCATCGGTCCTCCAACAAGAGAGAGGCCCCTCCAACCCCTCACTAGGTTGTGCATTAGGAACACCAGTTGGCCCTCTAACAGCTTCCATGCAAGAGGGAGCCGGGTCAGAGTGGAGCAAAGGAGAGAGAGAGTTGGGGGGAGAGAGAGAGAGAAAAGGTGATGTTCGATAACACAAAGAAATAGAGAGAGAGAGAGAGAGAGAAGGGATGGGATGCTTCTATCATGGTGTTGGTCTTCGACTACATGGCCATCTCACAGGACATGTAGGGGCATTGCCTTCATGCAATGGATAGGCTAATCAAAGTGTGAGAGAGAGCATAGGTGTACACGGTTCGGTTGGGTTTCCTCCATTTTTGGAGGAAATCGAACCGAACCGAATTCAGTTATTGAACCGAACCGAATCGAACGGTTCAAATCGAAATCCCAACTGTTTTGGCGTTTTAAGGGTTTTTCTGATATTTTTTAGGTTTTTTTTACATTTTTTGGCCTGTTTTAGGCAAACTTGGCAAAAAACTGAGTTTTTGGGTGGTCGCGAGCTTCGAACTCGCGTCCATCCGGCGCGTGGAGGGCGCGCTCCACTGCACCACCCTTTTTTTGTTTAATTTTATTATTTATATAACTATATATCTATATTTGATTTATTTCGATTTTCCACCTCCAAACCGAACCGAACCATGAGACTCATGAAACCGAACCGAAGGTTCGGTTCGGACCAAATAATGAACACCCCTAGGTGTTGGAGAGGCTTCAACAACAAAGGAGAGAGAGGAAGGGAGGGGCTGGAGAGGCAACGAGGGCCGACGGGTCCTTCCCCCTCCGGCTCATAGAGAGATTTTTCTAAAGAGATATTTGTAGGGAACAAGTTAATCTTTCTATTTTTTTTAACTCGAGTATGGTTAAATTAAATGGATAAAGTTATACATTAGTGATAGAAATATAAGGAACACATGGGTATAAAATCTAAACTACAGATTTTAGAGGTATACACACGATAAATTTTAGGGAGCATATATATAATTTTTTCTTTATTTTGGTTGATTTTGATTGTTTAGTTACTTTAAATATGCCGACACAAAGTGGGCCGAAACTCCATAGAGTGAGAGGTTTTATTTTTTAAAAACGTTCTCTCGTGAAGTACCGGTGATTTTTAAAATGATAAATTAATTAAAAATCTCTATTAAATATTTGAGTTATTTTTAAACTCTAATAAATTATATCTTATTACAATAAATATTATCATCTGTTATAATATATCTTAAACTTTGTTATACTAAGAACCTCTCATGTTACAGTGAAGAATTATTAATTAATTTACTCTTTCTAAAAATAAAAAATTCAAACACAAAAGGCTACTAAAATTCGATAAAGTGCATTTTAAGAAGAGATATTTATCTCACTTATGAGGGCTCTCGTTGAGCGGACATAATATGTCACTAATACACTGATCAATAAAAATTCTTCACAAATATAATAAATACACTTGTAAACATATAATAAATATTTTTCTTTTAAAAAATCTACCACTCCCAACCTCACCTTCAAAGACCTGGAAGAGCTGCTGTCAAATCATACTGTCTCGATGTCTTACAATTTAATAACATTTGTAGCAGACTTGCATATTGCTTGATCCAAACACAACGATCGGATCCCACGAACATAGTAGAATGTTCTTGTTTTCTGACCGTTGTGTCTAAGCCGAGTAATCCAACTAGCTGAACAATGATCTTTTCCAGCCTCCTAATCTTCCAAAAGTCATATTTGCTTCATACTTAAATGTGCAGTAAATAAGAAAAAAAAAGTAAACTATACACTTCAACATGATTAGTCCTGCGCAGGTTGATGGCTATACAGTACACACCTTTGTTAATAAATAAATAAGATTTATTATAATGTCTTATCTCAGTTCTTGTTATCCCATGTAGTCTTGTAGACTAATCACATACGGAGAATAATACAACTTTGGATCTCAAAACGGCTCACACATCGGAATTGCATTCCACCTTAAAAAACGCGATGAATCAAACGCTTGGAAAATGACCTTAAAACTGAAGGGCTGGAACAGGATCATTATCTTATCCGTCTGGAGAGGGGCAAAATGATGATAAACAAGAAATTCTATGTTATCCGGTGTTACAAACCCTGCTATACAAAGCAGTATTATAAGCAGAGAAGGCAGCGAGGTCTGCTCGTCATGTAGGATGTATCAAGCAGCAGGAACTTTCCTCCCATCTTCGATGAAGAAAATCGCAGTCTCAGGTATCTGATAAGTAACAAATGTCAAAGAGAACTGAGAAATTGTATATTTAACGCGCAATCTTGTTGCAACTTAGAAAGCATCAGAACACATCAATGAACATTTTTTGCATTGGGGAATATATGAAAAACAGAGAAATTTAAGGAAGGAGCCCAAACGTGAATTATATTGATTAAGAAGAACTAAAGGAAAAAGGAACTTCAGAGTAATACGGGCCAGCCTTGCAGCAGAATTTGGACCAGGGATGTAATGAAATGGGTTACTCGTGCTATGTAACAAGTAGATTGAAGGTGAAAATAGTATCTTAATGGTATACTGGAGTAAATAAAGGTCAATTAACATAAATGCAATAAAAGACGGTTTCCACATCAATGGAGGAGGGGAGTGGTGAGCAGGGTACTCACATCTGGCCAAGTGTCTGTGAGGAACTCCACAATGTCATATGCTATATCGCCTTGGACATCAATTTGCTCTTTCTCAGTGGGACCCTGGAATCAAGTAGCAAAATAACGTTATTCACAGTGAGGTGATCTATTCCTTCATCCCTTTTGAACAGTCCGACTATACCTTAACAACCGATGCTCCTGTTGCAAACCTTTTTCCAAGTTTCTTTGAAGCGTCGCTCAGTTTAACGCCTGAAATAGTATCCATGTGTCCAGATAAGGGATTATAGGACAGATAACCATTCAGAAAATAGTCCAAAAAGTAAACTTCGACTGTTCAGCTAATGCAGGAGTTAATTGTAAAATGAGAAAGTTAAAGTTCAAACAACAACTACTCACCGAATAGTTCAAGGCCCTTCACAACAGTGACACATTTACGTTTATTACGAACAATCTTTTCTATGACAACTTCTTGCTTCTCCTGATATGAACATAATAAAAATGTTTGTTAATTGAGAGTCATGACACGTGTATCGTCGCCCTAACTCGGCGCCGGTTAAAAGATGTGACCAAATTTTAGTGGATGCTAGTAAAAGAGCTAGGGGTAGGCCTAAAATGAGATGGTGCAATGTTATTAAGAAGGATTTAGACTTTTTGAATTTAAACACGACTATAGCACTTGATAGAAATGTTTGGCGGAAAAGGATTCATGTAGCCGACCCCAAATAATGGGATAAGGCTCTGATGATCATGATGATGATGAATTGAGAATCATGACAGGATGATCTGATAATGTAGAGGTTGATGATTAACACAGGAATAATCTCACAAATTTGTTGACATGAAGTCATGTACACCATACACATACAACTTTGTAAAGTGTTTATGTTTTGCTGGGGACTGATATGCAAATGTAACATGCTCTGTTACACAACACAAATTTGCATCGGCAATGCCATATTGCCACCATAATATTTCACCCCTTTTAATGAAAAATGGAAACATATAAGCCCCGGTGAAAACTGTAGTCAGAGAAGAAAGAAATTTCCTTATGCATATGAAACTAATGTAAGCCATATTTCATGGTCCAAATCATTATATTACACCTTTTGTGCCTAAACCCTATCACCGTTAAGGGGCATGAGATCCATACTGCAACAATTTTTTGTCCTCTAGACTAAATTATGGACAGATGAAATTGGTGACACTAAAAGCCATGATCTAAATGCTTCCTATTATTATGCTAAGAGGATCGAAAGATCATGATCTAACCACACCAACACTGATGACTTGATTAATCCAAAGGTTCACAGAGATTCCAACATCCTATTGTGTTTGCTTGCTTTGAAAATTGAAATTAAACATATCTACCATTGCATTCATGACTCGTTGGACAAAGCCCATCCATCTAGTATCCCTTTGAAGCAGCTGCTAGCATCATACTAAACTGGTCTAGGGATATGGCATCTTAATGAAACGTGGCATGAGCTGCTTAGCTGCCCTAGCTCCAAATGTCGAACAAAGAACCAAAACTGCATGCACACTTCTTTCACAAGTCAAGGACATGCTCAGCCTATGGCCCTATGTGTCATATGAACCCTGAAGAGGGCAAACTTTGCCAGTGGATCCCTCGTCATGTCAGTCCCAGCTTAGTCCAACAGGCCATGGCCTTTGTAGTGCATCATATTTTTACAGGAAATTAAATTTTTTTATCATGCATTATGTGCTTATTAGCACCAAATAGTGATGAACTAATTAATAAGTAAGGATAAAGCATAGGCCTGCAGAACTAGATTTACTCTCTTGTCTGGATTCTGATGATAACCAGACCGTCCTTTAAATTATCTTGCCCATTGATGATGTTCATGATTGAGGAGAAAATCTCGTGTTAGCGGCACTTACCTCACAACATTGTCATGCTCCAAGCATAAACGATAAGAAAGAGAAAAACAACATTAATGGATCAGAGACATTGAATCTGATATGAAATCTGAAAAAGGTAAACAAATCTTACCTTCTTCTTTATTTTACCACAGGTAGGCGTTTAACTTCTTCTGGCTTTGATGTTGATGGACCACCTGTAAAAGGGAAAAAGAAACTAGGACTTGAGAGGTAACACGTAAAGAGATCATCTCATAAATTTCCATAGTTGTACACAGGAGAAACGTTGGTAGGAAAGATGTCGGAGAGTGGAGAGAGAAAGAAACGAGTTAAAGAAGTTTTAAAACACCCAAGAATTCCTAGACATGAAGGCCCGAGGGTATAGATGTTAAAACACACAATTAGCAGTCAAACTTCGAACACTACAAGCGTCGTAAAATTGCAGGATAGCAGAGACCTGAATAATGGATGCTACAGAAGCGAAGCAATGTAGTTGATAGAAGCTCTTGGAGAGGGATGGATCAAACAGTTCGCGAGTAAGTTTTACACGGATAGAGTCGGGGGAGGGAAATGCAGCAAACTAGTCAAAAAATAATCTCGACGATGCATAACAAACTACGAAAGTTGGACCTGAAAACATAGATGCATCATACAACTTCGGTCAGTTCAGCAGAGCAATCCTTGGATGGATCTACCCCGATGAAAAGTGACCTTTTCTGACAAAGCATCTAGCATAAAGCACCCCGAATGGGTGCCTCTTTAGAGCCATTTGCTCCCCGTTGGGAACAGAACTTTTCTCAAAGTTGTAGAAGGGAATCACTTATCATCGACAAGAACATGTGCTCATCTGTTTTAGTTTTTATAAACAGAAAAAAAGGAAGAATCTGACAATATTTAGCAAAAAGGGACGGAGTGTCCTCCGAATCAAATACCTGACGAATCGGCAGGCCCGGTGGGAGCACCGCCGGAGATATCCACCGACTGCAGCTGATCAGCCGCCTTCTCCGCCTCCTTCTCTCTCGCCTCTGCCAATAGAGAAAAAAAAAGGAAAAAAAAGAAAAGAAAAAAAAACACAGAAGACGATAAGATGATCCCAATCAGAAACACACAGAGCGGCATTTCAACTGAGCGCACGAAGCACCCGCCGGGAAGCTAGGGTGACCAACCTTTGACGAGATCGGGGTAGAGGTCGGGGGCATTACGGAGAAGCCAGGGCTTGCATCTCTCGAAATCGGGGCCGAACTCGCAGTACTCGGCGGGGAGGCTGCAGACGGGGCAGTAGAGCACGCGGACGGGCTGCGGCTTCTCCGCCATTGCAGAGGGAGGGAAGGAGAGATCTACTCGCTCTTCTCCCCCGGATTCCTCTCTCTTCCGCTACCTGTTGCAGAGGCGGAGGAGGGCACCGTAGCAGAGGCTGCAGAGCAGAGAAAGGGGGGGGAAGGATGGGGTAGCGGCCGCACCGATGTGTTTGTACCCTTGGTTTCCACTTTCCAGTTCCGCCCCTTCCCTTCTTCCTCCTCCGGGTATAATAACCAAGACAACCTTCTTATATATGTAATTATGCAAATACCATGTTTACATACATATTAATTTAAGAGAAATACAAGTGCAAGAGTACTCTTGCATTTCAGTAGCAAGTAAGGCTGCAAACAGATTTTGATATTTTGATATTCTTACACAATTCTAATAAAAATGATCAATTTTGAAATTGAAAAATATTACCGATAGTTTATTAGAATCGGTATGAGATATTTCGATAAATTATCGAAATCAGAATTGAAAAATAATCGAAATCAGAATCGATATCGATTATTCCGATAAATTATCTATAAACTCAAAAGATAAGATCATGATAAACACCTTAACTTATCGAAATTTCGATTCCGGTAATATTATTAGAATCAGAACGGAATCAGAAGTAACTATTCTAATTTTATTAGAATCGAAATTATATTTCGATTATCAGAATCAGAATCAAAATATGTGTTTTCGGTTCCAAACCCGACCTGGTTGCAACCCTACTTATAAGTTGGTATGATAAAAAAAATTGGGTTGGGCTCATAAATAGTTAGATTGGACTCGTAAATACTTGGGTTCGACTCATAAAAACTTGATAGCACTATGTGTCGTCACGAATTGGACTATCCTAAGTGGACCAATGTGAGCTCTCCCTAGAAAGTGAAATATAATAATGTCTTGCGCTAAGTATTTCTCTTAATTTAATTTTAAACAACCTTCTAAAAATACCATTTATATTTGTACAACAAACCTATCTTTTTATATTTTGTATCACGTGATAAGCTACTTTTACACTAATAATAAATTTTAAGGATAATTTTAACTCTAGTTATAGAACTTGTGGTGTTGTGCCATGGGACTCGACTGTGCTGAGCTCTCGCTGCCATGAGTTGGAGGTGCGGTATGTTTTGATTCGGGTGATATATTTAAAAAATAAATAATAAATAAAGAAGAAAAGCAAGGTGATTGAATCAGCCGTATTAAGGATTCACCTCCCCGTAGCACAGTACGATATAGCCGTGTCACAGCGATCCGTGGCGGCTACTTGAGATAAGGCTTAGTGGTCTCTACTATATTGATGCCTGACTCATTGAGCTTGTACTCCTCCTCTTCTGTAATCGAGAGTTGATTCGTGTGCCTACAATCATGCTCCCGAGTCGAATTTAGGCACCGGAGTCGAAATCTCCCAATCGAATCTAACGATGGCCAACTCAAAGTGTCGATTCTGAATTAGGGTCTTGTAAGTGGTTCCAATCGTCAGGCAAAAAAATATTTATGTTTTACTTAAGAGGTGTGATAATCAATTAAATCGTGTACTTATATTTAGGCTATGGGGAAGAATTTGGGTCTCAGAATGAAATTTCATAAAATTATCTTCATGTCGACCGTCTCGAAATATCGATTCTGAATTATGGCCATATAAATGATTCCAATAATTGAGCAAATTTTTTTGGCATTTTTTCTAGAGATGTGAGAATACGCGAGAAGGGGTGAGTATATCCCTGATGGTTGTATGCTTATATTTATGACTTTGTGAGGAATTCTCAAGCCGAGATAACCACAATTTTCCACTACCATGATAGGCTAGCTCTGAATGGTGGCTTCATAAGTGATTTGTATAATTGAGAAAAATGTTTCACATATTTTTATACTAGAAATATGGAGAACATCTACTATAATTATAATTTTAAAGATAGAAATGAAGATTTTTTTAGTCAAAAATGATAAATTACTGTTGGAGGTAATAAGAGACGTCGAGCACATCTGATCAGTGTCGGTTTCGAATTGTCATCTTACACGTAATTCTGATAATGGAGCAAAAAATAATGTTTGTTTGACCAAAGTGTGTCATGCTTAATCAGATCGTACACTTGCAATCATGCTCTTAGAGCCGAATATGGGCACCAGAGTCGAAAATCTCTCAATCAGACCCAGTGACGACCGAATCAAAATGACGATTTCAAATTGGAATCTCACAAGTGGTTTCGATCGTCGGGCGAAGAAATAGTCGTGTTTTACCGAAGGAGTGTGATAATCGATCGAATCGTGTACTTATATTCACGATTCGGAGAAACATTTGGGCATCGAAATGAAATTTCGTGAAACTAACCTCATGTCGATCGTTTCACATTGCCAATTCTAAATTGTAGACTTATAAATGATTCTGATAATCAAGCGAAAAGTACTGAACAATTTTACTGGAGAGGTGAAATAAACCAGAAGAGATAAGCATATTGTTTTCAGTCCGGCGCCCAAATTCCTTTCCAGGAGCATGGTCGCGGGCTGCCGATGGGATCGCATACGGACACCACTTCGCTCAAACAGACATAACTTTTCGCTCGGTTATCGGAATCGCTTATAAGACCCCATTCAGAATTGGCACTCAGAGGCGCCCGTCGGCCCCTTATTGCTCATGCGATAAGATGTCGTTTTCGGGCCGAAAAGCCTTCGTTTTGCACTCCAAAATTGCGATTTCAGCTGACGATCTCCCCCGTTACCAAGGTTTTCTGGCAGTAGCGTCTCCCTCGATTACGCGAATTGCTGGCGGCGCAACCACACGGTGTCGGCCTGTCACGACGATCGAAGTTGTGTTTAACTCGGTGCGAGAACTCCTCTCCAGTCGTAGATATGGGTGCACAAACATCGCCGATATAGTCACCCCTTCTGGTTTATTCCCACCCCTTCAGTGAAAGAACTAGACATAACTTTCTGCCGGGGTATCGGAATTGCTTAATTGACCTCAATTCGGAATCAGCACTCCGAGAAGGTCAACAGGGCGCTGGTTTTGCGGAATTCCATTTCGGGGTCGAAATACCAACGCGAAGTGTGAGTACTAGTACACCGATTGTCGTACCCCTTGGGTAGGACGCAGATATTTATTCGCCCGATGATTAGAACTGCCCACGATGCCCCAATTCGGAATCGACACTTCGACCCGGTCGGCACAAGGTCACATTCGGATATTTCTGACCCGGTCGGCACAAGGTCACATACGGACACCCCTTCGCTCAAACGGACATAACTTTCCGCTCGGTTATTGAATCGCTTATAAGACCCCAATTCGGAATCGGCACTTAGAGGCGCCCGTCGCCCCCTTATTGCCTCAGGCGATAAGACGTTGTTTTCAGGCCGAAAACCCTTCATTTTGCACTCTAAAATTCTGATTCCAGCTGACGATCTCCCTATTTCTATGGTTTTCTAGCAGTAGCGTCTCCCTCGATTACGCGAATCGTTGGCAGGGCAACCATACGGAGTCGGCCTGTCACGACGATCGGAAGTTGTGTTCAACTCGGCATGAGAACTCCTCCCCAGGTCATAGATATGGGTGCACAAACATCGTCAATATAGTCACCCCTTCCTGTTTATTCCCACCCTTTTAGCGAAAGAATTGAGCATAACTTTCCACCCGGGTATCGGAATCGCTTATATGAACACAATTCGGAATCAGCACTCCAAGACGGTCGACAAGACTCTAGTTTCGCCAAATTCGTTCTGGGGCCAAAATTCTGTCGTGGAGCGTGTGTACTAGTACACCGATTGTCGTACCCCTCGGATAGGACGCGGATATTTGTTTGGCCGATGATCGGAACCGCCCACGACGCCCTAATTTGGAATCGGCACTTCAACCCAGTCGGCACAAAGCCGCATTCGGAAATTTCGAGTTCGGCTCCCAAATTCCTCTCCGGGAGCGTGGTCGCGGGCTACCGATACGATCGCATACGAACACCCCTTTGCTCAAACGGACATAACTTTCCGCTCGGTTATCGGAATCGCTTATAAGATCACAATTCAGAATCGGCACTCAGAGGCGCCCGTCGCCCCCTTATTGGCTCAGGATGTGACGTCGTTTCGGGGCTGAAAAGCCTTCATTTTGCTCTCCAAAATTGCAATTACAGCTGACGATCTCCCTATTTCCAAGGTTTTTTAGCAGTAGCGTCTCCCTCGATTACGTGAATCGCTGGTGGGTCAACACATGGAGTTGGCATGTCACGACGATCGGAAGTTGTCTTCAACTCGGCGCAAGAACTCCTCCCCAGGTTGTAGATATGGATGCACAAATATCTCCGATATAGTCACCACTTCCTGTTTATTCCCACCCCTTCAGCGAAAGAACTGGGCATAACTTTCCGCCCGAGTAACGGAATCACTTATGTGACCATAATTCAGAATTGGCACTCCGAGACGGTCCACAGGGCGCTGGTTTCGTGGAATTCCGTTCTGAGGCCGAAATTCCGTCACTGAGTGTGTGTACTAGTACACCGATTGTCGTACTCTTGGAGTAGGGCGCAGATATTTGTTCGGTCGGCGATCGGAACCGCCCGCGACGCCCCAACTTGGAATCAGTACTTTGACCTGGTCGGCACAAGGTCGCATTCGGAGATTTCCGATCCAACGCCCAAATTCCTCTCAAGGAGCATGGTCACGGGCTGCTGATGCGATTGCATACGGACACCCCTTCGCTCAAACGGGTATAACTTTTCGCTCGGTTATCGGAATCACTTATAAGACCCCAATTCGGAATCAGCACTCAGAGGCGCCCGTCGTCTCGTTATTGCCTCAATGATAAGACGTCATTTCGGGGCCAAAAAACCTTCATTTCGCACTCTAAAATTGTGATTCCTGCCGACGATCTCCCCGTTTCCATGGTTTTCTGGCAGTAGCGTCTCCCTCGAATACGAGAATCGTTGGCGGGGCAACCACACGGAGTCGGCCTGTCACGACGATCGGAATTTGTGTTCATCTCGGCATGAGAACTCCTCCCCAGGTCCTAGATATGGGTGCACAAACATCGCCGATATAGTCACCCCTTCCTGTTTAATCTCACCCATTTAGAGAAGAACTGGGCATAACTTTCCACCTGGGTAATGGAATCACTTATGTGACCATAATTCAGAATCGGCACTTAGAGACGGTCGACATGGCATTGGTTTCGTGGAATTCTATTCCAGGGCTGAAATTCTGTCGCGGAGCGTGTGTACTAGTACACTGATTGTCGTACCCCTCGGGTAGATATTTGTTCGCCCGGTGATCGAAACTGCCCGCAACGCCCCAATTCGGAATCGGCACTTCAACCCGGTCGGCACAAGGTTGCATTCGGAGATTTCCGTTTCGACGCCCAAATTCCTCCCTGGGAGCGTGGTCGCGGGCTATCGATGGGATCGCATACGGACACCCCTTCGCTCAAATGGGCATAACTTTCCGCTTGGTTATCAGAATCGCTTATAAGACCCCAATTCGGAATCGGCACTTAGAGGCGCTCGTCGACCCCTTATTGCCTCAGGCGATAAGGCGTCGTTTTGGGGCTGAAAAGCTTTCGTTTTGCACTCCAAAATTGCAATTCCAGCCGACGATCTCCCCGTTACCAAGGTTTTCTGGTAGTAGAGTCTCCCTTGATTACGCGAATTGCTGGTTGGGCAACCACATGGAGTCGGCCTGTCACGACGATCGGAAGTTGTGTTTAACTCGGCGCGAGAACTCCTTCCCAGGTCGTAGATATGGGTGCACAAACATCGCCGATATACTCACACATTCTGGTTTATTCCCACCCCTTCAGCAAAAGAACTGGGCATAACTTTCCGCCCGGGTATCGGAATCGCTTATGTGACCCCAATTTGGAATCAGAACTCCGAGAAGGTCGACAGGGCAATAGTTTTGCGAAATTCCGTTCTGGGGCCAAAATTCCAATGCGCTCCGTGTGTACTAGTACACCGATTGTCGTACTCCTTGGGTAGGATGCAGATATTTGTTCGCCCGACAATCAGAACCGCTCGCGACGCCCCAATTCGGAATCAGAACTTCGATCCGGTCGACACAAGGTCGCATTCGGAGATTTCCAGTCCGACGCCCAAATTCCTCTCCGAGAGCGTGGTCGCGGGCTGCCGATGTGATCGCATACAGACACCCCTTCGCTCAAACGAGCATAACTTTCCGCTCGGTTATCGGAATCGCTTATAAGACCCCAATTCAGAATCGGCACTCAGAGGCGCCTGTCGCCCCCTTATTGCCTTAACAATAAGACATCATTTCGGGGACAAAAAAACCTTCATTTTGCACTCCAAAATTATGATTCCAGCTGACGCTCTCCCAGTTTCCATGGTTTTCTGGCAGTAGCGTCTCCCTCGATTACGCGAATCGCTGGCGGGGCAATCACACAGAGTTGGCCTGTTACGACGATCGGAAGTTGTGTTCAACTTGGCACGATAACTCCTCCCCAGGTCGTAGATATGGGTGCACAAACATTACCGATATAGTCACACATTCTGGTTTATTCCCACCCCTTCAGCAAAAGAACTAGGCATAACTTTCCGCCCGAGTATCGGAATCGCTTATGTGACCCCAATTTGGAATCGAAACTCCGAGAAGGTCGACAGGGCAATAGTTTCGCGAAATTATGTTCCGGGGCAGAAATTCCAATGCGGAGCGTGTGTACTAGTACACCGAATGTCGTACCTCTTGGGTAGGATGCAGATATTTGTTCACCCGACGATCGGAACCGCTCGCGACGCCCCAATTTGGAATCGACACTTCGATCCGGTCGGCACAAGGTCGCATTCGGAGATTTCCAGTCCGGCGCCCAAATTCCTCTCTGAGAGCGTGGTCGCGGGCTGTCAATGCGATCGCATACAGACACCCCTTCGCTCAAACCGGCATAACTTTCCGCTCGTTTATCGGAATCGCTTATAAGACCCCAATTCGGAATCGGCACTCAGAGGCGCCCGTCGCCCTCTTATTGCCTTAACGCTAAGAAATCGTTTCGGGGACAAAAAACCTTCATTTTACACTCCAAAAGTGTGATTCCAACCGACGCTCTCCCAGTTTCCATGGTTTTCTGGTAGTAGCGTCTCCCTCGATTACGCGAATCGCTGGCGGGGCAATCACACAGAGTGGGCCTATTACGACGATCGAAAATTGTGTTCAACTCGGCACGAGAACTCCTCCCCAGGTCGTAGATATGGGTGCACAAACATCGCTGATATAGTCACTCCTTCTTGTTTATTCCCACCCCTTCAGCGAAAGAACTGGGCATAACTTTCCGCCCGGGTATCGTTATCGCTTATGTGAACACAATTCAGAATCGACACTCCGAGACGGTCGACAAGACGCTGGTTTCGTGGAATTCCATTCTGGGGCCAAAATTGCGCCGCAGAGCGTGTGTACTAGTACACCGATTATCGTACCCCTTCGGTAGGATGCAGATATTTGTTCCTCCAGAGATCGGAACCGCCCGTGACGCTCCAATTCGGAATCGGCACTTTGAGTCGGTCGGCACAAGGATGCATTCTAAGATTTTTGGTCTGGCGCCCAAATTCCTCTCCGAGCGCGTGGTCGCGAGCTGCCGATGCGATCGTATACGGACACCTCTTCGCTCAACGGGCATAACTTTCCGCTCGGTTATCGGAATCGCATATAAGACCCCAATTCGAAATTGGCACTTAGAGGCGCCCGTCGCCCCCTTATCGCCTCAGGTGAGAAGACGTCATTTCATGGACAAAAAAAACCTTCATTTTGCACTCCAAAATTGGGTTTCCAGTAGGTGATCTCCCTATTTCCAAGGTTTTCTGGCAGTAGCGTCTCCCTCGATTACGTGAATCGCTGGCGGGGCAATCACACAGAGTTGGCCTATCTCGACGATCGGAAGTTGTGTTCAACTCGGTACGAAAATGTAACACCCCAGAATTTTTATTTATTGAAAAACCATGTGTAATAAAGTTATTAGACTTAAGCAATAGTCATAAATTGAAAAAAAATAATATTTGTGTATAATTAGTGGTAATGAACGTTACCCCAGTGTCGTACATTGAAGTGCGCGCTCCCACAGGGCGACACTGGAAAACGAAATAAAAATCCGAGAACACCATAATTTCCAGAAAAATGTGGAGAAGTTAGAAATATAATTATCTGAATTTTTCAACGTACGGATTTCGAGATTAAGTCGACGCGATCATTTTTCGGGTGATTTTTCACCTACTGTAAAATAAAATCTAAAAATTAAAATAAAATTACTACAATTTGTAAAACCATCACATTAGGTTATGGTTGAAATTTTAACTCAAATGGACACCATTTAGATGTGTTTGCATAGTAATCATTGAACCAGCTGAATTATGGGTTATTTACGGTTGGGATTTTTTGGGATTTATCTACATGCGTACGTGTAAGGCTCTTAAAGAGCCACCACACTTGGGAAATGGGTTATTATTTCTATTGCATGCGTGTAGCCAAGGTAAAAGTTGCATGGGCTACGTGTTGGGGTAAGAGTTAAAAGATTCTTACCGTGACACATTAGCCATCGACCTGTCATTGTGCATGGAAGTCTTTGGGGCTATAAATATCCTCCAACCTGCTTTGTAACCAGTTTTCTGGAATTCCCTTCCATTATGCTGCTGCTTTGTTACAAGATTGTTGAGTAGACTTCACAGCTAGAGCCATTATCTCTGCGATTGCACCCTTGTCCTTGCTCTAGCTGGCGTTAGAACTACTGCAGGGGATGTGGTGAAAGCTGGTGAAGCAAACCTGGGAGGACTCGGCTATTTGGCTACTCTTTCTTCGTTGTTGGCTACTCCCTCAACTACTATACGTTGGGTTTTGGGGAATTTAACATCAGGAGAAGATTGTGCTAGTCATAAAGGTAGGATTCAATTCTTAATTCTCTTACTTTTCACCTTTGGTTCATTGTTTGAAATGAATATACTTTGTGTCTATGACTCTGTAAATTCTGAGAATATGTTCATGATAGAACTATATTCTCCAACATGTTTTAGTTTGTTTTAATCCATGAGAGTTCATAGATTGTTCCTTCCTTTCTTAATGTGATCCAAAAATCTGGAGTTTTATCAATACTCTTGAGTAATGTAGACAAAACCATGATGGTTCTTTCTTGTTGTGAAATTGATTTATTGAAAGGTCATGGAGGTCTTAAGTGTGTGAACTTGACAAGTTTAAGAGAAATACTTTCCAATCCATTTTCCTTGAACTCTCCTTTCAGTTTGTCTTCTTGAAAGATCAACCATATGAACAACATTACATGTTTTTGTCTTTCATTCTCTTGTCATGATAGCTTCATGTTGAGGCTAAAATTATGTTTGGATTAAGTCCTAATCATGTTAGGAATGATAGAGGAGGTTGTTAGTACCATTCATAGTTGGTTTAGAACCATTTCTGAAGGTTTGGGTAAGACCTGTCGACAGACGACCATCTTGCTGTCGACAGGAATCCATTTCCAGAACCAGAAAACATCATCTGTAGGTGGCTGTCGACAGCCACATTCCTTGCTGTCGACAGGCACTGACAGAACTCCAGTTCTGTCACTGGTTTCCAGCCCCTGTCGACAACACCCTTCTGCCTGTCGACAAGCATTGACAGGAAGCTATTTCTAGCACTTGTTTTACTCTGTTTCTTGTTGTAAATCTTACCAAATTGTTCCAACCACTAGACCACTTAAATTTGGTAGTTTTTATTACCTAAACTCTTACAAAAATCAGTCATGTTACCTCTCTTTCAATGGGAACCATTTCTTCAAAGTTCCGAACAAAGTTGCTCTTGTGAGATTTGTAAATTCTGAAATTAGTGAAGGAACAAAGTTCCTTAATTCTTGTGTGTGATTCATGAGTGAATCCTTGTATACCTTGATTCATTACAAGGATAAGTGTGTGATGATGACACTTTATGAGTCTTGGGACTCATTCGAGAAAAATGCCTGGCAAATAAAGGCTGGTTCAGTCCTGGAGAGAGCACCTGAATTCGTCAGTGGCCGCGCGGGGGCGATAAGAACGTCATGGATGTTGGCATGCATCAATTCGTGCTTGATTGGTCATCATGTCATGCTTGCGTGTGTGATATTGTATTTGATTATGAACTCTAGTATCATCCTGAATTATTGATTCTAATTCCAACAGTGTGCTTGTTCAACACATGTTATTGAATGATCTCGTGTTTTCGTCATTGGAACACACCATCCTAACGATCTTTACTCATTCTACCTTGGATATATTTATGTCTGAATCCTTTTGGAAAAGTTGAATCCTACTGAGCTAGTTAGCTCATATAATTCTACCTTTTCAGGTAATCTGGGTGGAACGAATGTTTAAGGGGAAGTGTGCTGAGTGATCTACGCGTCAACCAAAGCCATCTAGTTTATTCTTCTGTAGTATTGTGAATAGCAAATGTAATAGAATAGGTTTATTTTGTCTTCTCCTCATAAGAACTATAGTGAGGAACATAGACTAAAATGAGGAGTATCATGTAATAATTTCCGCAAACTTAGTTGGTATGAATGAACCGTGTGTTACTCGTCGTGTATAAAATCTGTCATATTCGGTAAATGTAGTTTTACTAGAACGTGACAGAGAACTCCTCCCCAGGTCGTAGATATGGGTTCACAAACATCGTCGATATAGTCACCCTTCCTGTTTATTCCCACCCCTTCAGCGAAAGAGCTGAGCATAACTTTTCATCCGGTATCAGAATCGCTTATGTGCCCACAATTCGGAATCAGCACTCCGAGACGGTAGACAGGGCGCTGGCTTCGCGGAATCCCATTCCGAGGCCGAAATTCCGCCGCAGAGCGTGTGTACTAGTACACCGATTGTCGTACCCCTAGGGTAAAACACATATATTTGTTCGCCCGGCGATCGGAACTGCCCGCGATGCCCCAATTTAGAATCGACACTTCGGCCCGGTCAACACAAGGTCTCATTCGGAGATTTTCAGTCCGGCACCCAAATTCCTCTCCGGGAGCATGGTCGCGGGCTGCCGATGCGATCGTATACGGACACCCCTTCGCTCAAACGGGCATAACTTTCCACTCGATTAACAGAATTGCTTATAAGACCCTAATTCGGGATCAGCACTCAGAGGTGCCCGGCGCCCCCTTATTGCCTCTGGCAATAAGACATCAATTCGGAGACGAAAAACCTTCATTTTGCACTCTAAAATTGTGATTCCAGCCGACGATCTCCCTGTTTTCAAGGTTTTTTTTTTACAATAACGTCTCTCTCGATTACGCAAATCGCTAGCGGGGCAACTACACAGAGTCGGCCTATCATGACGATCGGAAGTTGTGTTCAACTCGACACGAGAACTCCTCCCCAGGTTGTAGATATGAGTGCACAACATCGCCAATATAGTCACCCCTTCAGCGAAAGAACTGGGCATAACTTTCCGCCCGGTATTGTAATCGCTTATGTGACCACAATTCGGAATCGACGCTCTAAGACGGTCGACAGGGAGCTGGTTTCGCAGAATTCCGTTCCAGAGCCAAAATTCTGCCGCAGAGCATGTGTACTAGTACACTGATTGTCGTATCCCTTGGGTAGGATACGGATATTTGTTCGCCCAACGATCGGAACCGCCTGCGATGCCCCAATTCGAAATCAGCACTTCGACCCGGTCTGCACAAGGTCGCATTCGGAGATTTCCGGTTCGGCGCCCAAACTCCTCTCTGGGAGCGTGGTCGCGGGCTGCCGATGCGATTGCATATGGACACCCCTTCGATCAACGGGCATAACTTTCTGCTCGATTATCGGAATCGCTTATAAGATCCCAATTCAGAATCGGCACTCAGGGGCGCCCGTTGCCCCTCTATTGCTCAAGCGATAAGACGTTGTTTCGGGGAGAAAAAACCTTCATTTTGCACTCCAAAATTACAATTCCAATCGACGATCTCCCAGTTTCAAGGTTTTCTGGCAGTAGCGTCTCCCTCGATTACGTGAATTGCTGGAGGGGCAACCACATGGAATCAGCATATCACGAAGATCGGAAGTTGTGTTCAACTCGGCGCGAGAACTCCTCCCCAGGTTGTAGATATGGGTGCACAAACATCGCCGATATAGTCCCCACTTCCTATTTATTTCCACCCCTTCAGCGAAAGAACTGAACATAACTTTCAGCCTGGATATCGGAATCGCTTATGTGACCACAATTCAGAATCGGCACTCCGAGACGGTCGACAGGGCACTGGTTTCATGGAATTCCATTTCGGGGTCGAAATTCTGCCGCGGAGCGTGTGTACTAGTACACCGATTGTCATACCCCTTGAGTAGGACGTGAATATTTGTTCGCCCGGCGATCGGAACCGCCCGCGACTCCCCAATTTAGAATCGACACTTTGAGCCGGTCAACACAAGGACGCATTCTAAGATTTTCGGTCCGGCGCCCAAATTCCTCTCCGGGAGCGTGGTCGCGGGCTGCCGATGCGATTGCATACGGACACCCCTTCGCTCAAACGGGCATAACTTTTCGCTCAGTTATCAGAATCGCTTATAAGACCCCAATTTGAAATCGGCACTCAGAGGCGGCCGTCGCCCCTTATTGCCTCAGGTGATAAGACACCATTTTGGGGACAAAAAACCTTCATTTTGCACTCCAAAATTGCGATTTCAGATGACGATTTCCCAGTTTCCAAGATTTTCTGGCTGTAGCGTCTCCATCGATTACGCGAATCGCTGGTGGGGCAACCACACAGGGTCGGCCTGTCATGATGATCGGATGTTGTGTTCAACTCAGCGCGAGAACTCCTCCCCAAATCGTAGGTATGGGTGCTTAAACATCGCTGATATAGTCACCCCTTCCTTTTTATTCCCACCCCTTTAGCGAAAGAACTCGGCATAATTTTCTGCCTGGGTATCAGAATAACTTATGTGACCATAATTCGGAATCGGCACTCCGAGACAGTCAACAAGATGTTGGTTTCACGCAATTCTGTTTCGGGGCCAAAATTCCGCCGCAGAGCGTGTGTACTAGTACACCGATTGTCGTGCCCCTTGGGTAGGATGCAGATATTTGTTCGCCCGACGATCAGAACTACCCGCGACTCCCCAATTCGAAATCGGCACTTCGACCCAGTCAGCACAAGGTCACATCCGAAGATTTCCAGTCTGGCGCCCAAATTCCTCTCCGGGAGCGTGGTCGCGGGCTGCCGATGCGATCGCATATAGACACCCCTTCGTTCAAACGGGCATAACTTTCTGCTCGGTTATCAGAATCGCTTATAAGACCCCAATTCAGAATCAGCACTCAGAGGCGCATGTCGCCCCCTTATTGCCTCTGCGATAAGATGTCATTTAAGGGACAAAAAACCTTCATTTTGCACTCTAAAATTGCAATTCTAGTCGACAATCTGTGAGTTTTCAAGGTTTTCTGATAGTAGCGTCTCCTTCGATTACGCGAATCGCTGGTGGGGCAACCAAACGGAGTCGCCCTGTCACGACGATCAGAAGTTGTGTTCAACTCGGCGCGAGAACTCCTCCCCAGGTTGTAGATATGAGTGCATAAACATCGCCGATATAGTCACCCCTTCCTATTTATTCCTACCCCTTCAGCGAAAGAACTGGGCATAACTTTCCGCCCAGGTATCGGAATCGCTTATATGACCACAATTCATAATCAACACTCCGAGACGGTCGACAGGGCGCTAGTTTGGTGGAATTCCGTTTCGGGGCCGAAATTCCACCGCGGAGCGTGTGCACTAGTACACTGATTGTCGTACCCCTTGGGTAGGATGCAGATATTTGTTCACCCGGAGATCGGAACCGCCCGCGACGCCCCAATTCGAAATTGGCACTTTGAGCCGGTCGGCACAAGGATGCATTCTAAGATTTTCGGTTCGGCGCCCAAATTCCTCTCCGGGAGCGTGGTCGCGGGCTGCCGATGCGATCGCATACGGACACCCCTTCGCTCAAAAGGACATAACTTTCTGCTCGGTTATCAGAATTGCTTATAAGACCGCAATTCGAAATCGGCACTCAGAGGCGCCCCGTCACCCCCTTATTGCCTTAGGCGATAAGACGTCATTTCGGGGACAAATAAAAACTTCATTTTGCACTCCAAAATTGCGATTACAGCCGACGATCTCCCAATTTCCAAGGTTTCTGGCTGTAGCGTCTCCCTCGATTACGCGAATCGTTGGCGGGGCAACCACACGGATTCGACCTGTCGCGACGATTGGAAGTTGTGTTCAACTCGGCGCGAGAACTCCTCCCCAGGTCGTAGATATGGGTGCACAAACATCGTTGATATAGTCACCCCTTCCTGTTTATTCCCACCCCTTCAGTGAAAGTACTGAGCATAACTTTTCGCTCGGGTATCAGAATCGCTTATATGACTACAATTCAGAATCGGCACTCCGAGACAGTCGGCAGGGTATTGGTTTTGTGGAATTCCGTTCCGGGGCCGACATTCCGCCGCGGAGCGTGTGTAATAGTACACCGATTGTCATACCCTTTGGGTAGGACGTGGATATTTGTTCGCCCGGCAATCGAAACCGCCCGCAACGTCCCAATTCGGAATCGGCACTTCGACCCGGTCGGCACGAGGTCGCATTTGGAGATTTTTGGTCCGGCACCCAAATTCCTCTCCGGGAGCGTGATCGCGGGCTGCCGATGCGATCGCATACGGGCATCCCGTCACTCAAACGGTATAACTTTCTGCTCGTTATCGAAATCACTTATAAGACCCCAATTCGGAATCGGCACTCAGAGGCGCCTGTCGCGCCCTTATCGCCTCAGGCAATAAGACATCATTTTGGGAACGAAAAACCTTCATGTTGCACTCCAAATTGGGATTCCAGCAGACGATCTTCCTGTTTCCAAGGTTTTCTGGCAGTAGCGTCTCCCTCGATTACGCGAATCGCTGGCGGGGCAACCACACAAAGTCGGCCTGTCGCGACGATCGGAAGTTGTGTTCAACTCAGTGCGAGAACTCGTCCCTAGGTCGTAGATATGGGTGCACAAACATCGTCGATATAGTCACCCCTTCCTGTTTATTCCCACCCCTTCAGCAAAAAAACTGGGCATAACTTTTCGCCTGGGTATCAGAATCGCTTATGTGACCACAATTCGGAATCGACACTCCGAGACGATCGACAGGGCGCTGGTTTCACGGAATTCCGTTCCGAGGCCGAAATTCCGCCGTGGAGCGTGTGTACTAGTACACCGATTGTCTTACCCCTTGGGTAGGACGCAGATATTTGTTCGCCCGACGATCGGAACCGCCTGCGACGCCCTAATTCGGAATCGACACTTCGACCTGGTCAGCACAAGGTCACATTCAAATGGGTTGTTATATTTATTTATGACTCTGTGTTACTCAACTGTGAAACTTATATTTGTATCGTTCACGCATCCGATGGTTGTGTAGTTATAGTTATGACATCGGGAGGAATTCTGGTACCGAGATAACCTTAATTTTCAACCATCATGATAGGTCAGTGGCTTTTCATAACTGATTCGTAAGATTAAGGAAAATGTTATGCACATTTTTTTTTCTAGAAAAATGGAGAATGTCTATTAGAAATGTAATTTTAGAGAGAGAAATAAATAATTTTTGAGTCAGAAATGACATCTTATCGTCGAAGGCAGTAAAGGCATCAAGCGCCTCATAGCGTCGATTCTAAATTTTGATATTATAAGTGATTTCGATAATTGAGCAAAAAATTATGTCTATTTGACCGAATGGGTGTCAAATTTGATCCAATTGTGTGCCTGTAATCACCCTCTTGGATCTGAATTAGGGCACTAGAGTCGAAATCTCCCAATCCGACTTAGTGACGACCGACTCGAAGTGTCAATTTTAGATTTAGAGTATCACAAGCAATTCTGATCGTTAGGAGAAGAAATATTTGTGTTTTATCATAGGGGTGTGATAAACGATCGAATTGTATACTTATATTCCTACTCCAGAGAGAAATTTGGGCCTCGAAACAGAATTTTGTGAAATTATACTTATGTTGATCGTCTTAGAGTGCTGATTTCGAATTGTGGATTTATAAATGATTCCAAAAATCGAATAAAAATTTATGACAATTTTTATTTCAGGGGTGAGAATAAGTCAGAAGGGGTGAGTATATCGGTGATGGTCGTGAACTTATATTTATGACCTCGAGAGGAATTATCATGCCAAGAAGACTAGAATCTTCAACTGCCGTGATAGGCCGGCTCTGAATTGTGGCTTCACAAATGATTCGTATGATCAAAATAAAGGGTTTTTGAGTTAGAAACGACATATTCCCATCGAAGGCAGTAAAGGCATCAAGCGCCTCATAGCGTCGATTCTAAATTGTGATATTATAAGTGATTTCGATAATTGAGCAAAAAGTTATGTCTATTTGACCGAATGGGTGTCATATTCGATCAGATCGTGTGCTTGAAATCAGATTCCCAGAGCCAAATTTGGGCACTATAGTCGAAAACTCCAAATTTAACCTAGCGACGACCTACTCGAAGTGTCAATTCTAAATTGAGGTCTCGCAAGTAGTTTTGATCGTTAGACGAAGAAATATTCACACTTTACAAAAGGAGTGTGATAATCGATAAAATCAGGTACTTATATTCACGCTCCAAAAAGAAATTGAGGTATTGGAACGAAATTTCATAAAACTAACCTCATGTCGACTATCTCTAGGGCTGTTCATTATTCGGTTATGTAACGCCCCGACGCGGAATATCGGAGCGGAAGTACAGTTATTAAATAGTACAGAGCGAGAAATAAATGCAAACCATTGCACAATTATAATAATCATCCAATAAACTCCAACTTCATTAATATTTCATCATCTAATTATTACATCAACACATCAGAGCCAAAACTAGGGCCCAAAGTACTTTATTCCAAATCAAACTATTACATAATGACTAACTGACTCCTAACTATACTAACTGACTGCTAGACAGTACTGGTTGCAGAAGGGTCACTCCTGAGCATCTCCCTCAGTCCCGTCCTCGTATGTGTGGTCGTCTCCATCTGACTCACCTGAACACATTAATAAATATGCAGGATGAGCGAATAACGCCCAGTAGGACTTAATATCTTATGAACACAAGCATGCTTTAAATAGTTAATGTCTTAATGGCATGTTAACTAGAGAGTAAAGTCATGTAGAGCATGTCACGATAACGAGAGAACAATTGCAACTGGCACAGGGAAAATAGTACCACAAGAACGACAATAGAATGGCCATGTAACGATATAACATGTAAATTGCACAACGGTGCACTAGTAACGATCACGCTTGCACTTGTAGAGATAGCACTTTGATTGTCATAGATTAATCTAGATAGTAAACTGGCACTGGGTGCATGCCGTAACACATCCTATGATCATTTTAACACCCATGGGTACTGGCACTTTTCGGGCGCTCCTCCCAGGACCTGATCGGGCCCTATTGCGCTGGCATTAGTCATTTCTTTTATCTTAGACAATCACACGAATGGCCAATAGAGTACCAAGAAGAGATAAGATAGTACTAGACGAGATAGATGAGAGTGTAGAGAGAACGTGAACAGAGACTGTAGATGAGAGGGGTACAATCGTAAAACGACGATAAACACGATAGTAACGGTTGCACAGCACCAGGTCGGGTACCGGCAGTCTGGTAGAAATCACAACCGCCCCTTTGCCGCGCTGTGTACACGGGTCAGGTGGTCCGGCATGAATTCAAGATGAGAAGGAATATACTAAGGTATGGATCGTACTGATCCCTAAGAGTGTAACGGGTTTTGGGGTACAACCAGCTCGTTGACTAAGGACGTGCGCCAAAGCCAAGAAGACTTACGGAGGTCTTGACAAGGAGTCCCTGGTCCAGTCGAGAGTATTCCCGGTGGAGAGGTGGTCCAAGTCAAGGGAAAGTGTGTAAAAATGGGTCCGTCGTGCCTCGAGTGCTCGAAGGCGAGGGAAAACGGTAACGGTAGATAAAATACGCGAGTCAAACGGAAACAATTGTGTTTAACAAAATAGGGTAATTTAATCATTTATTTCGATAATTTACCGAATACATTATTGCATAATTTATCAAGGTCAATGGCAAAATTGTTATGTGTGTGCAAGTGTAAAGAAATCTTGAGCATATGACAAGTCGTGCAAATATTATTTTAAATAATTAAATGTATATCATTAATACCAATTATTAATTTACCAAGTCGAATCAATTATAACATGGGTTAATCATGGCTAATTAAGAAGTATATAGACTAATCAGCAGGGATATAAGCACAATTATCTGTTCTGGCCGAAATTAATGAAGACGACGAGGTGACCTGTCGCGATCAAGTCGCGATGGGGCGCTAGGTCGCATTAAGCCACATATCGCGACGGGGTATCCTGTCGCGGTTCAGGTCGCGGTGGTGCGGCCTGGCGCGACAGGTGAACCGGCCGGCCTGGCTCGGTTCGGGATTGGAAACACGGCGGCGAGGCCCGTCGCGTTCATGACGCGACCTGAAGGCCGACCGCGACACACCTGTTATCACGGCGGATCGCGCCGTCGCGATAACAGGTTGGTTTGCTCTTTTTCCCTTTTTCCCAAGGCGAGTCCTCTGTGATACAGGGACGTTCTAAATTCCATATAAAATAGCACGGTGATCCAAAAAGCACGAAACCAGTTTTAAACGAAAGTAGATATGTACATCTATCAACATGCACGATTAATTTGAAAATAGACAAGGTTTAGACATGCATTGATTAGGTTACTTTTCAGTGACCTAAACAGGCACAGTCAGAGTTCAACGAATTAATTAGAGGTGTATACATGATGAAAATTTACGAAACCAAGAGCGTTCAAAAGCTAACAGAATTTAGTATTTATGATAATTTTATCATGATCTGAAGTCAAGCAAAAAATGGGGTTCACAAGCAATCATGAAGGGTCGGGTGCATGTATCTGACAAAGCTTCAAAGAATTAATTCTCCCTCATGGGAGATCGAAATAACACGAAACTAGAGGCGTTTGAAATCTATTACATGGTAGTATCAATGAGAATTTTCTCATAGCATGAGAACAAGTACGTGCAAGGTATTAGAGAAAACATGAGATTCGGGTTCATGGTAACAGTATGATTTCACGAATTAAATTCGCCCAATGGATGAGCGGAATACAACGAAACTATAGGGCTTTTGAAGAGGTACATGAAGGCTACCTAGAGTAATTATTTCATGATTTTTTCTTGAGAGATTGACTACTTTTTCATGAAGTAAGAAAGCCCTAGTTTGAATGACGAAAATAAGAAAACCCCTTCTTGCTCAAGCCTTCTCCTTCCTTGCTCCTTGGTCCAGATCTTCTCCTCTTCGTCTCCAAGGGTCTTAGCACAAAATTGTGGGGTGCTAGGGTCAAATGGGGGGTGTTTTGATGGCTTATAGAGTTCTAAATCACCTAAAACTCTTTCTTTCTCATCCAACTCCGAAAATTGACATTTATCTCCCACTTTCTCTTATTTATCTACCTAATAGAGTTGGGAAGGGTTTCAATTTCGTGGGTAAGGGTTTAGGGTAAGTGTATGACTCTTTTTAGGATAGATATGACTTATTTTAATAGTTAATTTGACCCTTTTCTATGTATTAATTAATTAGTTACGAATTTCACCTAATTACTTCTCCTCTCAAGATGGGCTATCACTAATTGGGCCCAATCTATTGGTTTGGGTTATTAGAGTAACCCATTAATAATTTAGCTTAATAGGTATTGCATAAATTCCCTTTTATTCCATGTATTCTCCCTTATTATAATTAAATGAATTATCTCATTATTAAATAATAAATTTTATTTTTCTTTATTTAAAAAAAATCAAGGGTGCTACAGGTTCAAACCGAAAAACCGTACCGACCGGTTCGGGTCTGTTCGGTTCGGGTTGAGTGAGCCCTCGGTTTGGTTTGGTTTGCTGTGGTAAACCCGAATAAATCGAATATATATTTTATATGTGTAAATATTAACCAAAACACTTCGTAGTGCAGTTGGTTAACTCCGTTTCTCGCGTGGACCGCAAGGTTGTGCCCTCGAATCCGCCTACGGCTTTTGTGTATACATTTTAATGTAAAAATTTTGTCAAAATTGAAACGTCAATGGTGAGCTTCGATCCCAGGACCGCTAGGTTGAGAAGCCGACGCCTCACCACTGGGCTATCAAAACGGCTGCGCTTAAAAGAAGATTCCTTTTCAGTTCGGGTTCACTTTGAAGTTCGGCTCAGTTCGAGTTGACCAAAAATTAGGCCAACCCAGACCGAACCGACCCGTGTTCAGCCCTAATTGTCTCAGAGTGTCGATTCTGAATTGTGTACTTATGAATGATTCTGATAACCAAGCGAAAATTTTTGGACATTTTTACTTGTGGAATAAGATTTAGCCGGAAGGGGTGAATATATTACCGATGGTTGTGTACTTGTATTTAAGACATCGAGAGACATTCTCGTGCCGAGATGACCATATTTTTTAACCGTTGTGATAGACCGGCTTTAAATGTTGGTTCACAAGTGATTTGTATGATAGAGACACAGTTCTCCTAGAAACATGGAGGATGTCTACTAGAATTGTAATTTTAAAGAGAACATTGATGGATTTCTAAGTCAGAAAAAACATCTTATCACCTGAGACAATAAGAAGGGTGGAGCACCTCAGAATGTTGATTCCAAATTGTGGTCTTATAAGCGATTTTAATAATCAAGTGAAAAGTTATACCCATTTTAACCGATGGGTGTCATACTCGATCCGATATGTGCCTGTAGTCATGCTCCCAGAGCCGAATATGAGCACTGGAGTCAAAATCGTCCAATTTGGCTTAATGATGATAGACTCAAATATTGAGATGACCATATTTTGATTGTCATGATAGACTGGCTTTGAATGATGGGTTCACATGTGATTCATATGATCGAGGAAAATGTTGCACGCATTTCTCTATTAGAAACATGGAGAACGTCTACTAACATTGTAATTTTAAAGAGAAAAATGAAAGATTTTGAGTCAAAATTGATGTCTTACCATCGGAAGCAGTAAGCAGCATCGAGCACCTCGGGGTGCTGATTCTTGATTGTGATCTCTTAAGGGATTCTGATAACCGAGTGAAAAGTTATGCCCGTTTGACTGAAGAGGTACCATACTCGATCATATCGTATTTATGCAATCATGATCCCTCAGTCGAATTTGGGCACCATAGTCAAAATCTCCCAATATGACCTAGCGAGGACCAACTCAAAGCGGCATTTCCAATTAGGGTCTCTCAGGCAGTTGTGATCACGGGGCGAAGAAATACTCACATTTTATCGAGGGGTGTGATAATTGTTCAGATCGTATATTGATGATATTCACGTTCCGATGAAGAATTTGGGCCTCAGAATGGAATATCGTGAAACAAGCCTCATATCGACCGTATCGAAGTGTTGATTTCGAATTGTGGTCTTATAAATGATTTTGATAACCAAAGAAAAGTTTTGGCCATTTTTATTGGAGGAGTGAGAATAAGCCAGAAGTGGTGAGTATATCGCCAATGGTCGTTTGATTATAGTTATGACCTCGAGAGGAATCTCGTGCCGAGATGAGTATAATTTTTTATCATCATGATAGGTCGGGTCTAAATGGTGGCTTCATAAGTGATTCGTATGATTGAGAAAAATGTTACATATATTTTTCTTCTAGAAACATGAAGAATGTCTACTAGCATTGCAATATTAGAGAGAGAATTAAAGAATTTTTTAGTTAGAAATGACGTTTTTATCACTAGAGGCAATAGGAGGGGTCGAGCGCCTCAAAGTGTCGATTTCGAATTGGGGCCTTATAAGTGATTTAGATAACCTAGCAGAAAGTTATGCCTATTTGATAGAAGGGGTGCAATACTCAATCCGATAATGTGCCTGCAATCACGCTTCCAGAGCTGAATTTAGACATCAGAGATGAAATCTCTTAATCTGACCTAACGATGATTGAATTGAAGTGTCTAAATTCAGCTGTTTCAGATTACTTATTCATCGTTAGGTCAGATTAAGAGATCACGCAAGCAGTTTCAATCGTCCGATGAATAAGTATTCACATTTTACCAAATGGGTGTGACAATCGATCGAATCATCTATACTATAATAATATAACTCAATCTTGGTGCTACCACGTGGCTGCATCAGGACAATCCTATTCTCTCCATAACATCTCCCTCCCTAAAAGTAGAAATACAGATAGTTTAAATGAATGATTATTTTTTTATTGCCAAAAAATAACTAAGAAATCCTATTCCCTTCATAACATCCCCCTCCCCAAAAATAGAAATACAAGTAATTTAAATGAACTAATAATATGACTATTTATGTACTACTAAAAATTAATTTGATTAGTTGGATATGAAATATGCTTAATTATCCTAACCATTAATCTTATTATAGTACTTGCAAAATGAGCACATTGGAAGAAAATCATTCTATGGTTTCACAGATTTGAGGACATATATATCTATATTATTATAAATATTACCACGTTAACAGTGCCATGATGATTGTTTTCATAGCAAAAAAATTATCTTCCTACTCTCTCTCTCCAACTTTCTCTTCTATTAAACTTTCCCAAAATATATCTAAACGTTCAAAAAACTCTCAACCTCACTCTCACCCTTTTTAAACTAATAAAAACTTGCTAATATAATTTTCCTCTCTTTTCTTTCCCATTAAATATCTCTTCATCCTAAAACTCACGTCTTTATTCAAAATCTACTTTCATAAATAATAAAAAATATTAACCTCATATATACTAGTTATAAAATTTATTAATTCAAACCTAACAATTTTCCGTGCAATGCACGAGCATAGAACTAGTATACTTATATTTACGTGTCAGGGAGGACTTTGGGACTTAAAACAAAATTTCGTGAAACTAGCTTCACATCTACCATCTCAGAATGTCGATTCTAAATTATGGTTTTATAAATGATTCTAAAATTTTAGCAAAAAGTTCTGGCCATTTTATTAGAGGGGTCAGTATAAGCAAGAAGGGTGAGTATATCACCGATGGTCGTAAACTTATATTTACGATGTCGGGAGAAATTATCGTGTCGAGATGACCATAATTTTCGACCGATGTAATATGTGGGCTCTAAATGGTGGCTTTACAGGTGATTCGTATGATCGAGAAAAATGTTACGCACATTCCTCTACTAGAATATGGAGAACGTCTACTAGAATTATAATTTTTGAAAGAGAAGTGAAGAAATTTTTTAGTCAAAAATGACGTCTAACCGTCGAAGCAGTAAGAAACATTGAGCACCTTAGAGTAAATTAGAGTCTTATAAGCAATTTCGATAACTAATCAGAAAGTTATGCTCGTTTGAAAGAAAGTGTGTCATACTCGATCAGATCGTATGCTTGCAATCAAGTTGTCAGAGTCAAATTTGGGCTCCAAGTAGAAATCTCCCTATTTGACCTAACGACGGCCCACTCAAAGTGTTGATTCTGAATTGGACTATGACAAGCAATTCTGATCACTAAGTTAGGAAATATTTGCATTCTACCAAAGGGGGTTTGATAATCAATCGAATCATGTACTTATATTCATGCTCTGGAAGGAATTGGGGTCTCAAAATGGAATTTCGTAAAATTAGTCTCATGTTGACTGACTTGAGTGTCAATTCTAAATTGCGGTCTTATAAATGATTTTGTTAAGCGAGCAAAAATTTCTGACCATTTTTACTGGGGGGGTGAGAATAAGCCAGAAAGGATGAGTATATCGCCGATGGTGGTATACTTATATTTTCGAGCTCGGGAAGAACTCTCATGTCTAGATAACCATAATTTCGACTGTCATTATAGATTGGCTCCAAATGGTGGCTTCACAAGTGATTCATATGATCGAGAAAAATATTACACATATTTTTATGTTAGAAACATAAAAATGTCTACTAGAATTGTAATCCTAGAAAGAGAATAAAGGATTTTCGAGTCACAAACGACGTCTTACCATTGGAGGCAGTAAGAGGCATCTAGCGCCTCAGAGTGTCGATTTCGAATTGTGGTCTTATAACCGATTCTGATAACCGAGCGGAAGGTTATGTCCGTTTGACTAAAGGAGTGTCATACTTGATCAGATCATGCACTTGTAATCATGCTCTCGAAGCTAAATTTGGGCATCGGAGTCGAAATATCTTAATCTGATCTAGCGATCACCGACTTAAAGTGTCGCTTTCAAATTGAGGTCTCACAAGTGGTTTCGATCTCTGAGTGAAGAAATATTTGTATTTTATCGAATGAGTGTGATAATCAATCAAATCGTGTATTTATATTCACACTCCAGGGAGTAATTTAGGTCTCAAAAATGAATTTTATGTAGCCTCATGTCGACCATCTCGGAGTGTCGATTTCGAATTGTAGACTTATAAATGATTTCAAATTGTAGACGTTTTTACTAGTGGGGTGAGAATAAGCCAAAAGGGGTGAGTATACCACCATGGTCATGTACTTATATTTACAACCTCAGGAAGAATTTTCATGCCGAGATGACCATAATTTTCGATCGTCATGATAGACCGACTCTAAATGATGGTTACACACATTTTTCTCCTAGAAACATGGAGAATGTTTACTAAAATTGTAATTTTATAGAGAGAATTGAAGATTTTTTAGTCAGAATCAACGTCTTACCGCCAAGACAATAAGGGGGGTTGAGTGTCTCGGATTGTCGATTTCTAGTTGTGGTCTTATAATTAAGTGATTTCGATAACTGAGCAGAAAGTTATGTCCGTTTGACCGAGGAGACGTCATACTTGATCCGAGCGAAAAGTTTTGGATATTTTTACTGCAAGGGTGAGACAGAAGGGTAAGTATATCACCAATGGCCGTATTCTTATATTTACGACATCGGGAGGAATTCTTGTACCGAGATGACCATAATTTTTTACTATTGTGATAGGCTGGCTCTAAATGGTGGCTTCACAAGTATTCGTATGATTGAAGGAAATGTTCCGCACATTTCCCTACTAGAAACATGGAGAATGTCTACTAGCATTGTAATTTTAAAGAGATAAATGATAGATTTTTTAGTCAGAAATGACTAGTTACCACGGAGTTAGGAAGAGGGTTGAACGACTCGGAGTGTTGATTCTAAATTGTAGTCTATAAGTGATTCTGATAACGAGTGAAAAATTATGCATGTTTGACCGAAGGGGTGTGATGCTCGATTAGTTCATATGCTTATGATATCTCTCCCAGAGCATGATTTGGGCAACATAGTCAAAATCTTCCAATCTGACCTAGCGATGATTGACTCAAAGTACTGATTATGAATTAGGGTCTTGCGAGCGATTCCAATTGTCGGGCAAACAAATATTCATGTTTTAACGAAGGGGGTGTGATAATGGATCGAATCATATACTTATATTCATGCTTCAAGGAGGAATTTGACTTCGAAGCAAAATTTTGTAAAACTAGTCTCATGTCGGTCGTCTTAGAGTGTTGATTCTGAATTGTGGTCTTATAAATGATTCCAATGATCGAGCAAAAATGTCTAGACATTTTTACTTGAGGGGTGGAATAAGATAGAAGGGGTGAGTATATGGCCGACGGTCGTATACTTATATTTACGACCTCAGGAGAAATTTTCATGCCGAGATGACCACAATTTTTGACTACTGTGATAGGCCAGCTCTGAATAGTGGCTTCACAAGTGATTCGTATGATCAAGGAAAATGTTTTGCATATTTCTCTGCTAGAAACATGGAGAACATCTAACAAAATTATAATTTTAAACAGAGAAATGAATGATTTTTAAGTCAAAAACGATGACTTACAACTAAAAGTAGTAAAAGACATTGAGCATCTCAGAGTGCCAATTCTGAATTGTGGTCTTATAAATGATTTCTTTAACCGAGTTGACAGTTATAGATGTTTGACCGATAGAGTGTCATACTCGATCAGATCATGTGTTTGCAATCACACTCTCAGAGCTGAATTTGGGCACCATAGTCGAAATTTCCCAATCCAACCTAGCAACGTCTAACTCAAAGTGTTGATTCCGAATTGGGTCTTGCAAGCAGTTCTGATCGTTGGGCGAAGAAATATTCTCGTTTTAACAAAGTGGTGTGATAATCGATTGAATCGTGTACTTATATTCACGTTCCGGGGAGAAATTTGGGTCTCGATAGAATTTCGTGCATCTAGTTTCATGCCGACTATCTTACAGTGTCGAATCCAAATTGTGGACTTATAAATAATTCTGATAATCGAGCAAAAAGTTCTGGTCATTTTTACTAGAGGGGTGAGAATAAGTCAGAATGAGTGAATATATCATCAACGGTCATGTACTTATATTTACGACCTCATGAGGAACTTTTGTACTGAGATGACCACAATTTTCAACTGTTCTAAATAGGGTGGCTCTAAATGATGGCTTCATAAATGATTTATATGATCGAGAAAAATATTACGCACATTCTTCTGCTAGAAACATAGAGAACATTTACTAGAATTGTAATTTTGAGACAAAAATGACTTCTTACAGTTGGGGATCATAAGGGCGTCGAGCTCCTTAGAGTGCTAATATCGAATTGTGATTTAATAAGTGATTCCGATAATCGAGTAAAAATTATACCCGTTTAATTGAAGATGTGTCATATTCGATCAGATCGTGTACTTGCAATCACACTCCCGAAGTCGAATTTGGGCACCCAAGTCAAAATCTTGCAATCAAACCTAACGACGACTATCGAAGTGCCGATTCTGAACTGAGGTTTCATAAGCGGTTCCGATCACCATTTGAAGAAATATTTGTGTTTTACGAATGGTTGTGATAATCGATCGAACTGTGTACTTATATTCATGTTTCGAGAAAGAATTTTGATCTTAAAATGAAAATTTATGAAAATAGTCTCATATCAACTGTCTTAAATTATCGATTTCAAAGTAGTCGTATAAATGATTCCAATAGCAGGATGAAAAGTTCTTACTATTTTTCTTAGAGAGTGAGAATAAGTCAGAAGGTGTTAAACAAATTAGTAGTTAGTCCTTAGTCGTTAGTTCAAGGAAGTCATATTTATTTATTAGAGCTATTGGAGCATACCTTTTATTTAGATATGTGCATTGTCGCCTTAGTTTAGTTCCAGTTAAGAGATGTGTTCAAATCTTGATAGATAGTAATAAAAGAATTTGTTATAGACCTAAAATGTGATGGTGTGATGTTATTCGGAATGACATTAACTTCTTAGATTTAAATAAGAATATAATCTTTGATAGAAAATCTTTAACACGACAAGATTTATACATCAAATCCCAAATAATAAGATAAAACTTTGATAGTAGTGATGATGATTAGAGCGTACATGATAGCAAGGGCATTTTCTGTATATATTTATGTTTTAAAGATATATATATATTTATATATATATGCTAGGATACGGTCTTCTTAAGGGGTTTTGTGAAAATATCCAACTCCCCGCCTGGCCGCCACCCCCCTGCCCCGCCACCCCGCGCCTTACGGTCACCTGGCCGGAGGGGAGGAGGAGGATGGGGACGCGGTGAGGGAGACGAGAGGATGGGGACGCTATGCCCATCACCACCGTCTCTCCACCTCCATCCCTCTCCCGCCAGCTCTCCTCCGCCCTGTCCAGGCTCGGGAACTTCTCCCCCCGCCGGCGCCACCACCACCACCACCTCCGGACCCTCTCCCTTCTGGAGTCATGCAGTGCGTCCTGGAGTTCACGCAGCTGCACGCCCGGATCATCCGAGGGGCGAGGACGCCGACCCCTTCATTTCCACCCGGATGCTGGAGTTCTGCGCCTCCGTGTCGCGGGACATGGCCGCCGCCGCCCGCATCTTCGACGATCTCGGCCGCCCCTTTAATGTATACATGTGGACCGCCATGATCAGGGGCTTTGCCAACACCAGGGAACCCCGCAAGGCCATCGAGTTCTACGACCGGATGAGGAGCAGCGGCGTTCCACCGTACAAGTTCACCTTCATACCCCTCCTCAAGGCCTGCTCCGCCGTCCGAGATGTCCGGAAGGGGCGCTCTACGCACGCCAGCGTGGTGAAGGTGGGGCTCCGGACTGACGCTTACCTCTGCAGCGCTCTTGTCAACATGTACGGTTGTTGTGGAGACGTCCATGCTGCGTACCGCGTGTTTGTGGAAAGTCCCGAAGATAATTACATCATATGGAATGCCATGATTGCGGGGGCTTTTGCAAATGGGGAGGTTGACATGGCGACGAAACTGTTCGACGGAATTCCGAAGAGAGATCTGACCACTTGGAACGTGGTTGTGAATGGATTTTCCAAGTTGGGTCGCATGGACCTTGTGAAGGACCTGTTTGAGCAGATGCCTTGCAGGAATTTGTTGACTTGGAGCTCAATGGTTGCTGGTTACGCACAGAGCGGAAGGGCCGCGGAAGCCTTGAATGTGTTTGAAGAAATGCTTGTGACTGGTGTTAGACCAGATGCTGTCACGATGGCGAGTGCCCTTGCAGCCTGCTCACAGGTTGGAGCTCTGGATATTGGGAAATGGATTCATGCTTATGTGGAGAAGAATGAGTTGGAATGTGATGTTGTGTTGGGGACTTCTCTTGTTGACATGTACGCTAAATGTGGGTGCATCGACCTCTCACTGCAAGTCTTTAACGGGATGGAACACAAGAACATTTCCTCCTGGAATGCAGTGCTGTGTGGACTAGCTACACATGGTTATGGAGATGATGCTCTCGCTCTCTTTCAGGAGATCGAGTTGGCAAACATCCAGCCTACTGATATCACTTTTGTTGGGGTTCTAACTGCTTGCAGTCACATTGGAGCTGTAGAAGAAGGTCGCCGACTGTTTGATAGCATGCACATCAAGTACAGAATCATTCCCAAGATCGAGCACTATGGTTGTATGGTTGATCTGCTCAGCCGGGCAGGACTGATAGGTGAGGCTAGAGATCTTATATTGGAGATGCCAATGGAGCCAAATTTGATTATTTTGGGTTCTTTTCTGAGTGCATGCAAAATACATGGTGATTTACGAACTGGTGAGCTTGTTGTCAAACATATATTGAGGTTGAATCCAGGAGATGTGGGATGTTATGTGCTCTTGTCAAATGTCTTCGCATCAAGAAATGAATGGGATGGAGTCGCAAAGATGAGAAAGCTGATAAAGGGTACAGGAGTGAGGAAAGTCCCAGGGTGCAGCTCCATTGAGGTGGATAGTATTGTCCATGAATTTGTTGTGGAGGATAGGTCACATCCGAAGTGGAGAAACATATTGGAGGTCGTAGACAAGATGAATGCCCACCTAGAAGCTGAAGGCTACGTGCCTAATTCCTTGTTGGTCACGTATGACATTGATGAAGGGCTTGTTTGGTCACTGAAGTAAAAAGAAATGGCAGAGGCTGAGCATGGAGAGGTGGATCTTGCTTGTATTAATGCCTCTTGTCCAGGGTTATAGTTTTATGACATTTTTTTTTGGATACTTAAAAGAATCCACAACTTGGGCTTGATTCTGATCTTCCCAAGGCACGCTTGAGATGCCTTCCTCTCAGAAGAAGTGCATGAAATGAAAAGACTTGCATGCAACTTGTCACTTGAGAGAGAATTATAATCGGTGAGAATGTTCTTGTTCCTTCTCATCCATCTCTTCCTCTTTGCATTTTCGCAGTACAGATGCATTTGAAGGACATTCTTTAATGTAAGCTTCCAAAATCAATATACCTTCCGATCTCATTTCTGTTTTGAGTTGTTAATCTTATGTGGAATTTATGGTTCTGCTTGCCACTGGATGACACATTACCCTTCTCTACTGTGCATGTGGTGGCCTCCGTATGCCACTGTCATCTCTGGTGTTCACTATCCATGGCTGATCTGCTCCTCCGCTCCCGCACTGTGCTCCTCGCCCCTCTGAGGGAGCACCTTCCCATTCTGCGCCCCATGGCTTCTTCTGTGTCTGATGCGTCCCTCTAGTGAAACTGGGCCAGAAGCTGCCCAAGAGGCTGTCTCATCTCACGGTAACCCCCTGGGAGTTCCCTCTCTGCTCCTTTGGGAAATGGCCCACTGGAATTGCGCACCTGCTCTGGTTTCTAGCTTTCTTGCGCTCTGCCTTTTTGGAAGTTCCTAAAGACAAGGTTTTTCCTTGCGTTTCTTGTGCTTATGATGCTTGGATATTTCAAGAAAGAAGGATTTCTTTTGTTTCTTGCGCTTGTGCTCTTACTATTTGCTGTTAGTTTTGAGTAATTTTCTGTCTGGCATAGGATTCATGTCCTTATCCACGCACATTAATTGAGGAATTGGGTATCTGCTCATCTCTTTAGGTGTTGTCTAAAGCAAAAACATGGAAGCTTGTGGCAGCTGTAGATGCTGCTTTTAGAGTCAGTTTGTCAAACTGAAACTCTTTGCAGTGCCATTGTTGAATTACTTACTGGTCACAATTGCTGCTGACAATCAACTACTTGCACCTCTGTAAGCGACGATTACAAATTATAACTGAGCAATCTGAAGGGAGTCTAGAAATGTGGCTGATAGACCTTCATGAAAAGTTAGTATACATGATCCAAGAGCCTGGGAATCAATATAATTGTATTCACTAGGCTAGCTAGGCAACTATAAAGAACTGTATGATTCCGATTTAGGCTAGGTAAGAAACCTACATTGAGCACTGATGTATCATTTCCCGAGCCTCAAAGTTAGAAGCATTATCCCTGATGTTAGATGCTGCTTTCTTTGAAATTTTTTTTTTGATAATGAGAAAATCCCGTCCCGTGTGATTTTGTGGGCTCAGAGATGGGTGTTCGTGAACTCTAAGGTCAGGATTTTACAGCTCTTACTTTCCGTATACCTGTATTGTCCTTACCTCACTTGACCAAAAACTCCGGATTTACACACCTCGAGAATTGCATGTAAATCAGGTAAGCCCCCCCCCCCCTTAAGAATCGAACTCGGGACTTCCTACTTTAAGCAAGAGTTCTAACCGATTGACCCAACAGAGGTCCTCTCTTCCTTTGAAAGTTGCTAATTGCTCTTTGACCCTGATGTACTCATCTGACGTTCCTAGCTAATTCTTCTGTGGCCCTTAGTTTTTGTAAAGATCTGAGCTGTATTTTCTCATTGTTTAAGTGCGAACAAGTATTGAGGTAGCCTGAGCAGGTACCAGTACTCCACCAGGTGCATACCTGCTGAGGTCGCAATATAGCTATCTGGGTCTCTCTCTCACATCTGCAAGAGCATCCATCTCGAAGGAAACCCTAATCCTATCAATAACGTGGTAGTAGATCTCTCTCTCTCTCTCTACACAGTACACACACACACACTGGCATCTAATATCTCCATAAGATCATGCTAGCTAGCTCATATACTGTAGATGGGGTGTTCACTATTCGGTTCAAATCGAAAAAATCAATTGAATCGAGTGATTCGGTTTGGTTTGGTTTGGTTTGGTTTGGTTTGAATATGAAAAAAATTTGATTTGGTTCCAAACCAAACTGAAAAAGAAAATTCGGTTTGGTTCGGTTTCTAAGCTCTAGAACCAAATTAAATTGATTAAACTGATTTATAATAATAAGTTTTAATTTGTATTTATCTATCAAGTTTTTTTCAATATATTTACGTAAAAATATGTATTATGAAGGTTAATATGGTCATCAACATTTAATATTTTATTTTAAATATTATTTGATAGTAATTTATTAGAGAAACAAGTGATTAAAATCTTATTTAAGACTAAGAGAATCTCAAGATCTTTTTTTTTTTTGGTTTCAAGGGACTTCGATTTGGTTTGATTTGAGTGGGTCCCGAATTTAATTTGATTTAGTTTCTTAAAAATTTCTTATAAATTAACCCTAAACACCCCTAACTATAGAGGTACGGCTGGAGGTGTTGATCTGTTGTTCTTTGGTATTAGATGTGTCGACAAGCATCATGTATGTCACATAGACACAGAGTGGCATCTATCTCCATAAGATCATGCTAACTTAATTAGCTCAGATGTTGTAGAGGTACCGTCTGGAGTTGTTGATCTAGTGTTCTTTGGTACGTATCAGGGTAACGTCGACAAGCATCATGCATGTGTCTCCCTCCACCGAGCTAGGGTGCCATAAGAATGATCTCACAAATCACAATTAATGCAGTGCTTTAATCTATTTGAATCCACCGGCAGCACCAAAAAAGAAGGTATTCGGGAACTAATGTTTGAAAATCACGGAGAAGTAGACATGATCAGTGAAAAATATGTATGATTATAGTTAAACTGCGAAAATACTTTACTTATATATTTATTTGTCAATTTACCCATATGCCAAGTTCTCACAAAACTCCTTTGATCAAGAGTAGGGGTGTCATTGGGCCGGGCCAGTCCGGAGGCCTGGCCCGATTTAAACCGGGCCTTGGCCGAAAAAATTACCTCGTTACAAATTTTTGGCCCGGCCGGTCCGGTCCGGAAAAAATAGGGCTGAGCTTGGGCTTTGTGTGGCCCGACCCGGTCGGCTCGTCCGAATAAATATAAATATTATTTATATTAAATATAAAATTTATTTTAGAAAGAGAAATATATATATTTTTTCTATAATAAATCTACTTAAAATATAATCTTTATAAATTAAATATTAATATAGATATAAGTAAATGTATATTATTTTTTTATAAATATGTTATAGTAGATTATTAAAATTACATATTATATAAATAAAATAATATTTTTCTTATATATTTCGGACCGGGCCGGGTTGGCCGAACTTTTCTGGGCCCCGGCCGGACCCCCATACCGGGCCTACCTCTGGGCGTGGACAGGCCCGGGCCAGCTCTTAGAAAACCGGGTCTGTCCAGACCGGCCCATTGACACCCCTAATCAAAGCTGGAAACAACACCAGATTATGAAATAGAAGATTAAAAAGAGATATGGCATCTAAGAAATGCAGCCTTCTTCTCGTTTAAGTTGATCATAAGAGCTATGTTTATTGTAAAAAAAAAGATCTTGAAAAGCAATCTTAATCCAACCCATTTTAACTTGACCTGGTTAGATCTTGTTCCCATTTGACCCACTTAAAAAAGAGATAAATCATAAAATTTGAGATTCAAGTCAGATTTTTAGTCTAACCATTTTGAATGGACCAAGCCAAATAGGGCTAAAACCACTTATATTTACCCATACTCTTTAGTCATAGCCCCACCTTGACTTTCTTAGATTTTTAGAATTTAAGGTTTTACATAAATAGTAGTTCAGTGGTTAAGACCTTCCTATATATATATACTAGCTCTATACCCCTGTGCATGCACGGAAAATTATTAGATTTTGAATAAATAAAATTATAAATCGTGTATACATGAGGTTAATAATATTTATTATTAATATAATAATTTTAATAAAAAATTATTCAAAACATGTAATATCTTTTTATTATTTTAGAAAGAGAGAGAGTATTTTGATGAATAGAGTAAAATGGAAAGAGTTTGAGTAAGTGAGTTTTAGAAAATGTAGATGTTTAATAGAAGTTTAGATGGGAAAAAAGAGAGGAGAGAAGTTACATTAGTAAGTTTTTATATTTAGCAGCATGGGCGGAAAAAATTCATCTTAGTGCTGCCACTGACAGCACTCAAGACTGTATTTTATTATAATAACTAGTTGTATGCCCGTGCGATGCACGGTATTATAAAAATATTTATAAAAATTTGATCAATTGATTCATATAATTACATTCTGATGTCCAATCAGATAAAATATGATATGATAAT